>UESW01004425.1:66356-115216 GCA_900491605.1 Calamus simplicifolius
GTTGAAGGATATGGCTAAATGTTAAGCAAGGCCAAGAAAATATCATGGTTGATGAAGCTTCCAAGAAGAAGCGCAAGGCAACTAACTCTTTCTTGGATAAAAAGCACTTCGATTGAAGATAACAAAAAGGTCTAGATGTCAACACTAATACCAAGGAACTATGAAATACAATCGACCTATAGCTAGTGTGATAAATGGTATCATAAGAGGTTTGGCTACTGGAGGTGAAAGCTCATTGGCTAGGAAAGTATATACTTGGCAGACTTGAGCTAAAGGTTAGGTGTTCAAAAGGTAGAAGATTGGAGAGGTCATCTTGTTCCCAAATGATGACCTATGAGAAATCCAAACACCCCATGAAGATGCTTTGACCATCACTATGGTAATTGAAAATTACATAGTGAAGAGGATCCTATTCGATAATAGGAGCCAACCAGCATCCTTTATTATGTTGCTTTTGAAATGATGAGATTAGGCAAGAATCATCCGAAGCCCTTCAATACCCTATTGATTGGATAATCCATAGAGCTAGTGCTAATAGAGGGAGCCATTACTTTCCTAGTGATGGGCAATAATCTTGTAAGCTACTATAAAGCTAAACTTCCTTCAAGACTCTATCTGCCTATAATGTCATCCACATGCTCCCAAAATGCTATGGGTGCTATCACATTGAGTTGTTGCTCTTGATGAAGTTGCCTATTGAGTACAAAGTTGGAGAGGTTAAAGGGGATCAAATGATGGCAAGGTAGTGCTATATCATTACATTGAAGGAGAAAGCAAAGGTTAAAGAAACCCTTATAGTGAAAACCTTTCACTAGAGGGACGAGTGCAAGCTGCAAAAGAGAAAGCTAATAGAAAATCTAGTTTCAGTTTCTTTAATTAAAGAAGACCGAAAGAAGGTAGTCCATATTGGATCCACTTTACTAGAAGAGTTCAAAGATGAGCTCACATATTTTTTTTATGAGCAAGCATTGATGTCTTTATTTGGACATTTGCTAATATGTCAGGGATTGACCATAAAATCATAGCCCATAAGTTGAAATCAATCTATGCGGCAAAGGGTGGAGGTACAGAAGCTCCTCTAACCTAGGTTCATAAGAGAAGTGGACTACCTCAATTGCTTGGATAATATGGTCATGGTAAAGAAGGCTAATAACAAATGGTAGATATGTTTCGACTTCATCGACATCAATAAAGTCTATCTAGAAGATAGCTTCCTTTACCTCAATAGATCAACTCATCGATATCACCTTGAGACATGAGTCATTGAACTTCATTAATGCATTCTCAAGGAAAACTAGATTAAAATGTTACCAAAGGATGAGGAGAAAATTATATTCATCATCAAACTAGATAAATACTATTATAAGGTGATGTCCTTCAGGCTGAAGAATGCAGGAGCTTCATACTAGAATCTTGTCAATAAGATATTCAAGGAGATATTGGTTGAAACATGAAAATATTTTAGATAACCTACTGGTAGAAAGTAAGAAATGTAAGTAATATATTGATGACCTTGAGGTGGCTTTTTGAGTACAAGGCGGCCACTATATGAAGTTGAATCCCAATAAGTGTGCCTTTAGCATCTCCTCAGAGAAGCTCCTAAGTTTTCATGAAAATCAAAGAAGGATCAAGACCAATTTAGACAATGTTCAAACATTGTATATATGTTCCTTCTAAGAAGCCCAAAAGAAATGTAGAGGCTAACAGATTAGATAGTTGCACTTAGCCACTTTATTTCAAAGGCCACCAAGAAATGCCTTCCGTTCTTTAAAGCCTTAGAAACATTAAGGAGAGTCAATGGATTGACAAGTGCTAATAAGCCTTTAACTAGCTCATCTTAACTCATCTAAGCCTTTTCCCAACTAAAGCCTTTAACTAGCTGAAGTAGTATTTAGCTTCATGATCTTTATTGACAAAACTAACCTTGAGAGAAGTCATATTTGTATATGTCTATCTCTCCTATGGCTCTAAGTGCAATACTAGTCAAGAATGAGTGTGGAGTTTAGGCCTACTTACTATATTAGCATAGACCTTCACAAAGCTAAGATGAGGTGTCGAACTATGGAGGTGGCTTATATGCTGGTGATTATAGCCTAGAAGTTGAGGTCATGCTTTAAAACCCGCACCATAGCCATATTGATGGATCAAACCCCTGCAACATGTATTGCAAAAGTTTGATATTTTGAAACTCCACCAAGGCTAGTCCTAACATGGGTAAAGAAGGAGGGTTGCATTAGGTATCTAATAACTAGCGTAAAACTTCATTAGATCCTCTAAAATATGAATCTGCTAAATTATTAAGAAGATTGATGGAGAGGTATAGGAAAAAGAAAAAAGACCTTCGTATGATCTTTATTGATTTAGAGAAAGCATAAGATAGAATACCTAGAGAAATAATATGATGGGTTTTAAAGAAATAAGGAGTTACCAAAAGGTATAGAATTGATGAAAGATATATATGATAGAGCAATAACTATTGTTAAAACAATAATAGAAGAAACTAGTGAGTTTTTAATTACTGTAGGTTTACATTAAGGATCTACCTTAAGTCCTTATCTTTTTGTATTAGTTATGGATGAATTAACTAAATATATTCAAGATGATATTCCATGGTGTATATTATTTACAGATGATATAGTGTTGATTGATGAAACTAAATCTAGAGTAAATGATAAATTAGAGATTTGGAAAGAGGCTTTAGAACCTAAGGGTTTCAAGATTAGTAGAACTAAAACTGAATACATAAAATATAATTTTAGTAAAAGTAGAAATACAAATAAAGAGACAATGAAGATTATAAGCCAAGAGATACTAAGAAGTAAAAACTTTAACTATTTGGGATCAATTATCCAGCAAGAAGGTAAAATAGATGACATATGAATCATAGAGTTAAAGTATGATGAATTAAGTGGAGTATTTTGGAAGTATTACATGATTGATGCACCCCATTAAAATTAAAAGAAAAATTTATAAAGCCACTATTAGGTCATTTATACTATATAGAACCAAGTGTTGGGTAATACAGAAACAACATGTGAATAAATTAAGTGTAACAGAAATACACATGTTAAGATGGATATATGGTAAAACTTTAAAAAATAATTAGAAATAAACATATATAAGAAATGATAGGAGAGCTCCAATTGATGATAAAATGAGAGAAAATCAATTATGGTGGTTTGAACATATACAACAAAGACCTTTGATGCTTCAGTTAGATAGAGTGATCTTTTAACAATCCATGATAATGATAGAAGCAGACTTAAACTAACATGGATAAAAATAATTAAAAAAGATATAACTATTTATAATTTAAGTGTCGACTTAGTGCTGAATAGAGCAGAGTGAAGGAAGCAGATTCATGTAGCCGATCCCATGTAATTAGGAAAGGCTTGGATGAGTTGGGTTGAGTTGAGTTGAGTTGGTAAAATGGTTGGTGGAGCTTAAAGAATTTAATATCTAATATCATCTCAACTTATCACAAAAGATCAAATCTTAGTAAATCTTATGGTGGAGTGCACGACTCCAACCAAGCAAGAGACCCTTTGAGAAGTATAGATTGGGTCCTATATATGGACAAAGCTTTAGTTGAGAAAAAACAAGGAGCTGCCCTCATTCTCACAAGACTAGAAGGAGTCGAAATTAAAACTGCCCTCATATTCAACTTCTCTATCTCCAATAATAAAGTGGAATATGAAGTGCTCCATACTGGCTTGGACTTAGCCAAAGAACTAAATGTCTCAAAGATCAAGATTCATAGCAAGTCCTATCTTATAGTCAATTGAGTCTAAGAAGAGTACGAAACAAAGGACCAAAATATTGCAAAATGTCTATAGAAAGTGAAGCAACTCCTTGAAAAATTTAAGAAGAACAAGATCGTATAGGTTCCCTAAGAGGAGAACTCTCAAGCCAATATTACCCTATCAAATTTAATAGCTTTAAACTATCCTAAGTTAGAAGGGTTGATGCATGTAGAGGTTTTGGAGCAACCAAGTGTAGACGAGAAAGAAATAGCAATACAGACTAAACTTGAGCTCAGTTAGATGGACCCTAGTGTCGAATACTTACAAGATGGGAAGCTTCCCAAAGATAATGAAGAGGCTCAAAGGATCCAATATCGCATAGCTCAATACACAGCAAGAAAAAAACTGTACAAAAAATCATACACCTTACCCTACCTTAGATGACTTAAGCCATCAGAGGCAGACTGTGTTGTATGAGGTTTACAAAGGAATCTAGAAGAGCCATCTTAATAGAAGGTTACTTACAAAGTTTTTAGGTAAGGCTACTATTGACTGATTATGAAGAAGATGCATGGAAGTTGATGTAGAGATGCAATAAGTACCAAAAAAAATGCTAGTACTTTATGATAACCAACTACATAACTCTCTCTGCTGAATAATTTAGAACCTTTTGCCCATTAAGGAATGGATATTTTGGGATTGTTCTCCTTAGCCATAAGAAAAAGGAAGTTCATGATCATAACCATTACTTCTTCATAGGTTGGAATTAGGCCAAGCCTCTTGCGAAGATAATAAAGAATAAGACTGTGATGATTAAGAAATAAGGACTAAGGTAAACTAAGTCAGCTTAAGCCTTAACTAAAATTCACTTGTTAAACTGAATTTTTTCTTCCATCTTTGCGAATGTTCTGTGGTGGATGGAGAGAGGAAATTCAGCAAGGATGATCGGTTGCGGAAGGAGAGAACGAGAACCTTTGAGAAGCTGGACCACTCTTTTCTTTCCTTTCTTCTCCATTTCACTTCTTCTTCTTCTTCCTCTCCTTCTTCCTCCCGTTCTTCCTGCATGCGGGCTGGTAAACCACCATTGGAGGGTGTAGTTTTGAACACTCTTCACCGTGGAGCATTGCCAGAGCTAGAGTTAATGCTGTCGGTGAGATAGGAAGGCCAAAAAAATATGGCATTATTTTCTTCTGCTCTGTTTTCTAGTCCTCTGTTTCTTGACAATTGCCTCCATTCCAGCTGATAGTGTGGGAGATTTTCTAATTAAAGAGTAGGAGAGGATCACAGGAGCTAGAGGATCATCCGAAAAAGTTCAAATCATCGCCAGCAACTCCAGCAAGGTCGAGTAAGTTCTTCCTTCCTCTGTTTTCCTGTGTCAAGAGAAGAAATAATGGAACCTTGAGGCTTGGAGAGCGGCGGGGCGGGGGGGGGGGGGGGGGTGGGGGGGTGTGAGCTGCGGTCGTAAAGGATCGTTGCGGGGAGAGGGGAGTCGCCGCCGCTCGCCGCTGCCATGGTGGCCGGCAACAGGAGAAGCGGTGGGGAGAGGAGCCGGGTGTGGAGCCTGTTTCCAACCAGGTCCGGTGTGGGAGGCCACCAGACCTGGTGGCGAGCACCGTCACCCTTCATCGGCTGTGAACGGGCAACGGGAAGGGCGGGAACCAGCAGAGGGGTTGGGGCTATCGGCGGTGAGAGGGAGAAGAGAGAGGAGAGGTTGGTGGAGAGAGAGGGGCGCCAGGCTTGGGGCCGTCGCCGGAGGAGGCCACCGCCGCCACCACCGTGGTCGGCGACAAGTGTGGGAGACGCTGGCGCGTTGGAGGGTTTCGCGCGTAGGAGGGGAGGGCGAGGCTGGAAGACGAAGCCTGGGCGAGCACGTGGGAAGAGAAGAAGGCTGAGGCTTTCTTATGATGGGCTTGATCCAGTGGGCCGGCTGGGTCAAGTTGGTTCAAGTCCGGCTTGTTTTTAAATTAAAAAAATGGAAAGAAAACCTAAAGATTTGATTATAGAATTCATGGGGTTTAGCTAAACTCACTTAGTGGGTTCAAATCTGGGTTTAGAGATGCGCAATCTGATCTGTATTTCTCCAAAAAATCATATAATGTTCATGTTGAGTTGGAATAAAATGGTTTGAATGAGCCCAAGAAAACCCATTTATTTAAAATTCCATTGATCAAATAATATTGGGAACTGGATCATGGTGATTATAGTCTAGTTTTGATAATGATGTTTAAATTGAATAATGACCAAGGTAATTACAGGATAATTAGCCATTGAAAGCAGGGGCACTTTCATAAATATAGCCAAGTTGATGAAAATTTGTAAAATGTGAAAATAATTAATTCTGGGATAAAAGTAGCTAAGTAAGAACACTGAATTATAGGGGTAGAATGGTCATTCATTAATTTTAGGCTAAAGAGGTAAAATGATAATTTTATAATTAAGATTCTAATAAATTAATTTATTTTTATGCCTAACTATAGGTTAATCTTGACTGCTGTCTTAACTTGAGGAGACTGTGGAATAGCGATCTGATATAGAAGTTTTACACTCTACTGTTATATAATATATTTTTATAACTTGCATATCTATATATTATATATTATTATTTTTCTCTGCATGATTTAGAATGGACATTATAAATTTTTATGGATTTGTATATATTTATATATGATAATATGATATTTTGTTATAATGGTTTTTGGTTTAATTTGATATTATGAATTTTGGTTTTTTTGGATACAACTTGGCATGGTGAGGTGGGATGGGATGGGATGGTATTTTAGGAGTGGGATGGATACTACTGTATGTAGTACTAGTTCTAGCAGAGAGAGTTGGTATCCTCTCTAACCTAAACTGAAGGCATTAGGGAAGGAGGTAGACTCGAGGAAGGCCAGTGTAGAATAAAGTCATGGTACAAGACCTGACTAGGTTTATTTACATGGGGCACTAGTATATAAACCAATCTAGGTGGAAGAAGTATCGCCAGGTTAGGTTATTGATATGTAATATTTGTGCTAGACTGTGACAGTATGTACCAGCAGTAATACCTCACGATGCATGCTTACTAAAGGAGGGACTCACTTAGGGGATGCCTTAAAACTGTGACAAAGGGGCCCAATGGGCATATTCATGCAAGTGAGGGTCACTTCCTTGGTGATGCCATACATACGGGTTCATGGATAGTTTGGTAACAAGTGTGATTATATGGACATGGTGATTGGTTTGGCTATGGTGATAGTTATATGAATGGGTTAGGTGGTGATGGCTCTACGGATATTACGATTGATTTGGTTTGGTTTGGCTAATCGAGGTGCAGTGGTTATTTCGATGCTTTAGTATGAATACTTTCCTTAGTGAAACTATTTGGATTTTTGTTAATTTGGTTGTGGGTATGGATCTATGGATGATTTTGGATATTTTCTGGTATGGACTTCATTGGCTTTTGGATGGTTATATATATTCTAATATCTTTTGTTAAAACATATTTTGGCTATATTAAATTATCTATTTGGCATATTTATGATGGTAAGCATAGAAGTTCTACTAGGCTTTTTAGCTTATTCTATTATATCTTATTTAGGTTATATATATTCTAATATCTTATTAACTTCATTGTGGTTCCTTAGAGCTGTCCATCTATAGTGGTCCACTATCGGTCTCCCTGGTTCATTCTTTTCTTGATCCCGCCATCAACTTTTTATTGCTATTATGAGATGTCACTGAAGCTGGGCCACATTAGGTGGGCATTAGCCGAAAGGACTTATCCTATGTCAAGCCAAGTCGGGCATGGACTTAAACATGATCTAACCTATTATCATCTCTATAATCAATGAGTTAGGATATTTTTTTTTTTTTAAAAAAGAACTTAACTATGAGCATATGTCCCTACTTCCTTACCTACTGGACATTATAAGAGGGAATTGGTATGATTTCAAATAATGCATGTGATTCATGAAAAATCGGGTGAGTCATCAAGTTTTTCTTAGAGTATATGAAGTCATGTTAATATCGTTGATTAATCTTCTATTGTTTTAAGCTTTAAAATTCAAGTGATTAGTAAAGTGGTATCAATCTAGGTTTTGTGGAGATCATGAGTTTAAATATATTTGAAACTAATTAATCTATCCAATCATTATCTAGGTCCTAGTTTCTACAACATGTATGATTTGGATTGCAAGTAAGTACAAAGAATTTTGAATCTAATATGAGAAAAAATACTAAAGAAGTTGTAGTTATACATTTTATTATCTATAATAATTAAATTTTGCAGGTTCTCCAAAGAGTTACAATGAATACTTGATAGGTTTTACCCTCATACAATACCTTGTTATAAAGAAATCTTTGGTCTAAATCTAATCATGTTCATAGAGCAATCTAGATTTAACTTAATTCCCTTACCAAGTAAGAACATGGCTATTAATTGGTTCATAAATAAAGGAATTTTCTGAGTGTTATTCTTTTATGTGGCTCATATTGTGCATACGAACAACAAATAACCATCTATCGGTTTCAACATAATCTCAAGAAGTCATGTTTGTAAGTGCATACTTACGTTTAATGCTCATTTAGACAATCTTAAAATCAAATGTAGCATGGACAGCATGTTGCTGGTGGCCAATGTTGCTAGTGGCTTAATAATGTCATGTTCATGATTTTTCTTCCACCTCTTGCATGGCTTGAACTATGTTTGATGGTCAAATTGGATGGAAATAAAAGAAAAATGTTTCAAGACACCTATTATCCACATATAAAAACTCATAAAGCAAACAAATATTGATTTGATAGTATTATCATCAATCAATTGTAGTATATAGTAACAAAATGTGCACCAATCCCTTTATATCATTAGGCAAACAGCTTTTGTACGTTTAAAAGGAGCCCCACAACATTACCCATTTGTAAATTATGATAACAGGATGCCTTAGTCGGGTGGGAGATATATTGGTCGTTTGCTTATTAATTATTACCATTGACCTATGGGCTTAACAGTGCTAATTGGAGCCTTGTTGGGTAGATGGGCTTAAGAGATAGATGCATGACATCTAATTTGTAGGCCTACAATGTCCTTTTATCAATATGCAAAATTGGTGACATCTATATGTCAAACCTTTATTCTTGGTAGGGTAACTTTCACAAGGAAACTTCTATGCAAACAAATAATTAGTTTGCCTCCATAGTGAAAATAAAAATCACCTTGAGACATGAGGTGCTAAACTTCATTGATACATTCTTGAGGTAAACTAGATTAAAATGGCACCCAAGGATGAGGAGAAAATTGTATTCATCATTGACCTAGGTACATATTATTATAAGGTGATGTCCTTCAGGCCAAGAATGCAAGAGCTTCATGCTAGCATCTCATCAATAAGATATTTAAGGACCAGATTGGTTGAAGCATGAAGGTATATGTAGATGATCTACTGGTGAAAAGCAAGAAATACAAGCAACATATTGATGACTTTGAGGTAGTTTTTAGTACTAAGGTACCACAACATGAAATTGAATCCTAACAAGTATAACTTTAGCGGCTCCTCAGGGAAGTTCCTAGATTTCATGATAATCAAAGTATTGGACCTGGTGTAATGCTCCCAAGGCCCAGGAGAATAGGGGAAAGCCCAAGGTCCACACTCTATGAGGCATTCATGGAGGCTCTAGAGTTAGCTTGGGCTCTAGGTTATCTCAAGGCTTAAGTTGAGCTATGGGGCCTTGAGCAGGCTAACTTGTATTGGATTGGATGTGAGTCAAATGATTTGAGATTAAGTCAAGTCATGAGTGTATATGGACTTAGGGTGAACTTAATTTCATTGGATTAGCTAGGGGAGTTTTTTTTCAGGGGTCAAGCCAGCTTGGCCATGTATTTAAACCCTAGTCTCTAGGGTTTATGTAAGAAAGAAATACATTGATTCTTTTCTTCCTAACAATTTTCTATCGCTTCCCTCACAAGCTGCTGTCCTCTCTCTAAGGAAAGAAATTCATTGGCTTCAAATGGGTTTTTCAATGCAAGGAAGGGCCTTCAAAACAAGAGGGTATCAAATAAAAGGCAAGATTAATGGCTAAAGGGTACTCTTAGAAGGAAGGCATTGATTATAATGAAGTATTTTCTTCCATCATCAGACATAATTTTATCAAGGTGTTGCTTAGTATAGTAGCAGCTTAGGACTTGGAGCTAGAGTAGATGGATGTGAAGATATTATTCCTTCATGGACATTTGGAGAAGAGCATCTACATGGAGCAGCCACCAATTGGTTCAAAGAATCAGAATTAGATGGAAAGGTTTGCTTGCTGAAGAAATCCTTGTATGGGCTGAAGCAGTCATTGAGACATGGTATAAGAGGTTTGACACTTATGTGAGGAGCATTAGACTTTTTAGGTGTAATTTTGATTCCTATGTTTATGTTAAGTCTCTAGAAGATGGATCTAGGATGTACTTACTCTTGTGTGTAGATGACATGCTGATAGCATGCAAGAGTAAGAAAGCTATACAGGAACTGAAGGTAGCCTTATCTCGAGAGTTTGAGATGAAGAATTTGGAGCTTGCGAGAAAGATCCTAAATATGGAGATTGTCAGAGATCGACCCAAGGGATTACTTCATTTATCTCAAGGTGGTTACATAAGAAATGTTTTGGAGAAATTTGGGATAAAGGAGGCCAAACCGGTGGCACTATCGTTGGTTGGACACTTTTCTTTATCGAAAACCATATCACCACAGACTGAGATGGAGGCTCAAAAGATGAAGAAGGTATTATATGCCTTTATTGTAAAAAGCATAATATATGTTATGGTGTGTTGTAGGCCAGATATAGCCTATACAATAAGTTAGGTGAGCAGATTCATGGCGAAGCTTGGCAAAGAGTACTAGCAAGAACTGATGGGGATCTTTAGGTACTTGATGGGAACAATTGGAGTCAGCATTTGCTATGGACAATGAGAAGGTACTGAGGGCCTCTCCAACTTGTCTAAGGAGGCTCATGGGAAAATACATGGGTATGTGGATATAGACTTCGGGGGAAATGTGGACACTAGGTGATCTACAACATGTTTTGTATTCAGCCTGTTTAGAGGTCCTGTCTCATGGAGATCGTGCTTGCAGCCCATTATAGCCTTGTTTACCATTGAGGTAGAGTACATTGGCATCACAGAGGCAGCGAAAGAAGCCTTATGGCTGAAGGGCTTGATGTTGGAGATGGGCCTCACACAGGGAGCCATCATGGTGCACTGATGCTTGCACAAAAATCTATATATCATGCCAGGATGAAGTACATTGATATCAAGTATCATCAGATAAGAGAGCTTGTGGAAGAAGGCAAGATGGAGCTGGTAAAGGTTCAAACAAGGCAAACCTAGTAGATGCACTGACAAATGCTCTTCCATGGAACAACTTTTAGAGTTGTATTTTGTTGATGCAACTAATGGATACAACGGAGGTGCTGAGGCCTTGAAGCACCAAGGCAAAGATTGTTGGATATGGTGTGGTGCTCCTAAGGCCTAGGAGAATAGGGGAAAGGTCAAAGTCCACACTCCATTAGGCATTCATAGAGGCTCTAGAGTTAGTTTGGGCTCCAGGTTATCTCAAAGCCCAGGTTGAGCTATGGGCCTTAAGGGGGCTAACTTGTATTGGGCTAAATGTGAGCCCAAGAGTTTTGAGATTGAGTCAAGTCATGGGTGTACATGGGCTTGGGGTAAACTTAATCTCATTGGGTTAGCTAAGGAAGTTTTTCTGAGTCAGGGGTTAAGCTAGCTTAACTGTGTATTTAAACCCTAGTCTTTAGGGTTTGTGTAAGAAAGAAATACATTGATTCATTTCTCCCTAATAATTTTCTATCTTTTCCTCACCAAGCTGTCACCCTCTCTCTCTTTAGATGCATGAGAAACCCTAGGAGCATCTCCTCTCTCTTTTCATGTGCATGCCAATTTTCTCTCTCTAGATGGTTGGGCATGATTTCTCTCTCTAGGAATCATCTCTCCTCCATGCGAAAGCCCTAGCATGCACCTTTTTCTCTCTAAGAAAGGGAGAGGCGTGATACCTAGGGCATGCGGTTCTCTCTCCTAGGCATCCCTCCTCTCTCTAGTGCCACCCCTTTGTCTTTCTCTAGGCATCCCATCTCTTGATGCCTCTTTCTCTCTCCAAACGTGGGATCAAGTGGCTGCCCTTTCTTTCTCTTGGGCGTTGAAATTTAGTCCAGATCCAGGGATTTTTTGCAATAGTTAGTCTTAGCATCAACTAGTTTTTGCAACATAAAGAAGGATCAAGACCAATCCAAACAAGGTTTTGGCATCTTGTACATGGTCCTTCTAAAAAGCCCAAAAGAAGTGTCGAGGCTAACAGGTCGAATAGTCACACTTAGCCACTTTGTTTTAAAGGCCACCAAGAAATGCCTTCATTCTTTAAAAGCTTTAGAAACATTAAGGAGTTTGAATGGATTGACAAGTGCTAGGAAGCCTTCAACTATCTGAAGTAGTATTTGGCTTCACAATCTTTATTAACAAAATTGACCCTAAGAGAAGTCATATTTGTTTATGTTTATCTCCCCTATGGCTTTATGTGCAATACCAGTCAAGGAAGAGTGTAGAGTTCAGAGGCCCATTTTCTATATCAACATAGTCTTCCACAAAGCTTAGATGAGGTATCAAACCATAGAGGTGGCTTATATGCTGGTGATTATAGCCTAGAATTTGCGGTCACGCTTTTAAGCCCACACCATAGCCATATTGATGGACCAAATCATGCAATAGCTATTGCAAAAGTTTGAAACTTTAAGATGATTGGTAAAGTGGTTGGTGAAGCTTAAAGAATTTGATATCCAATATCATTCCGACTTGTCATGAAAGATCAAATCTTAGTAGATTTTGTGGTGGAGTGCATGACTCCAACCAAGCAAGAGGCCCTTCAAGAAGTAGATATTGGGTCCCATATGTGGACAAAGCTTTAGTTGAGAGAAAATGAGGAGCTAGCCTCATTCTAACAAGACTAGAAGGAGTCAAAATTAAATCTACCCTCAGATTCAACTTCCCCATCTCCAATAACAACATGAAAAATGAAGCACTTCTTACTGGCTTGGACTTAGCTAAAGAACTAAATGTCTCAAAGATCTAGATTCATAGCAAGTCTCAACTTGTAGTCAATCAGTCTAAGAAGAGTACGGAACAAAGGAGCAAAATGGCAAAATACCTATAGAAGGTAAAACAACTCCTTGAAAAATTTAAGAAGAACAAGGTCATGCAAGTTTCTTGAGAGCAAAACTCTTAGGCCAATGCCCTATCAAATTTCGTAGCCCTAAACTATCCTGAGTTAGAAAGGTTGGTGCATATAGAAGTTTTGGAGCAACCAAGTATAGAGGAGAAAGAAATAGCAATGCAGACCAATGTTGAGCTTAGCTAGATGGACTCCATTATTGAATACTTATAAGATGGGAAGCTTCCCAAAGATAAGGAGGAGGCGCGAAGGATCCAATATTGCATAGCTTAGTATACTTAATATGAAGAAAAACTGTACAAGAGGTCGTACACCTTACCCTATCTCAAATGCCTCAAGCCATCAAAATTAGACTATGTTGTGTGAGGTCTACAAAGGAATCTGCAAGAGCCATCTTAATGGAAGGTCACTTACTTATAAAGTTCTTAGATAAGGCTAGTATTCACTAATCATGAAAGAGGATGCATAGAAGTTGGTGTAGAGGGGCAATAAGTACCAAAGATATGCTAGTATTCTATGACAACCAACTACGCAACTCTCTTTGCTAACAAATTTAGGACCCTTTTCCCATTGAGGAATGGATATCTCGAAACAATTCTCCTTGGCTACAAGAGAAAGGAAGTTTGTGATCGTAGCCATTGACTACTTCACAGGGTGGGCTGAGGCCAAGCCTCTTGCAAAGATAATAGAGAATAAGACATGAGAGTTTGTATAAAAATCAATCATCTATCACTTCAGTATCCTAGGAGTATTGATCATTAACAATAGGATATGATTCAACAATATGATATTCAAGTGGAAATATATGAAGCTTGGGATTGATCATATATCTACCTTGGTATTTTACCTCCAAGCAAATAGGCAAGCTGAGCCAACTAGATGATCTTGAATTCCCTAAAGATCTAAGTGGATAAAGCTAAAGTTCGTTGGGTTGATAAGTTACCCGGTGTTCTATAGGCATATAGAACTATAGCCAAGACTAAAATGGGTGAGACACCAATCAATGTCGCATTTGGGACAAATGCAGTTATCTCAATGGATATACGAATGCTTCCCATAAAGTTCATTACTTCAATACTTTGAGAACTTGGAGAACCTATGGGCTAACCTAGACCTATTGGACAAATTTGAAGAATAGATGCAAATCTAAGTAGCAACCTATCAAGAAAGGATAGTAAGGCACCATAACTCTATATTTAAAGAGAGACTCTTCAAGGAAGGAGACCTAGTCTTGAGAAAGGCTGAAGCATCTGCCCAAATGAAAGCAGTTGGCAAGCTTGTGCCAAACTAGGAAGGTCCCTATAAGATGGCTAAAGTTCTCTAACTAGGCACCTACAAGCTAAAATGATGCAATGATATACAAATATCAAGTACCTATAATTTAGAAACCTGAAGATATAGCTCCTACAAATCTTGGTGATAAGTTTTCTATTTAAATCCATGCAAACTTTTATTCACTCTAATGGAATTATTTAACATATCTTTATTAATAGATTTGATGTGTTATAAAGATTGGTGTGTAGACTTGTAACTCACATGATGGGAGAGTTAGAAGCCTAAGTGCTAACTTTTTGAAGAATCAGCTTGAAAATCATAGGTCAAGAGAGCTGTTTAGTCCAATAAATGCTTAAAACTTATTGAGAATGGAAGGGGTAATGTACCCATAACTCACCACAAATAAAAGAGTAGAATAAAGTAGGATAACTTATTAAAGAAGGGAGGGTCAATAGGTCAACAGCTGGTCTCAGATGAGATTGCCGAATATAGCTCATAACTTATTTTAGATAAAAAGAGCTAGACATTACTCAAAACTCATTAAAAATTGGAAGAGTCCAAGGCTCATAACTTATTGAAGATGGAAAGGGCCTTCAAGGCTCATAACTTACCTCAGATGGAAATAGTTAAATAATACTCATAACTCACCTTGGATGATATAGAGTTGGGAATAAGTTAAGAAGAAGAAATTTCTAAATCTCTACACATCTCTAAAGAAATTGAAGGCATAGTAAACCTAAGCCCGATATTCATATTATCTACATAGATACATAACTTATCAGAAGGATAACAAAGCCTCTCTTCTTTCAAATATGTCCTAAGTTACACCTCCTATAGGATTCTAAAGAAAGGCTTAATTCTGTTTATGGATCCTTATAGATCTCTAAAGCCTCCTCGAAGGTAGAGAAAGAAGAAGATGAAATGAAATGACCAAAGTAAAAGAAAAGGAGGATTAAAAATGGTGTACCTAATAACTAAAGAAGAGGAAAGTTGGAAGAATATAGGAGAAGACTACTTTGAAAAAGGATAGAAGAGGAGTTTGGATCTTTGCCTGCTCTTTCTTTTAAAGATGCATCGACAACTTGCATTAACTAAAAAAGATCAGTGATCAAGGATAGGACATGCGGTTCATTTCTACTTTTACATGCATCATATTACTACTGGAAGCAAAGATCATGCTTGCTTCAATATTTGATGAGCCAAGCCAATACAGTGCATTAGATATTGTGCCATTGTCAAACAGGCGATTATACCAATAAATGAAAAGTCTTTATGCTTAGACTTTTGACTCAAAAATTTGCATCTTGAAAAGCATTCCTCCAGCTCCTTTGAGTTCTCCCATGCATCACCTTGAATGAATCAACTTAGACACCATCCTCATAACTCATGTGCCAACCTCATATCTCAGGCAAGGAGTTCAAAATTAACCTAACATATCTCAAAAAATGTTAGCTTGGTATCCTTGCACTTGAAGCCTATTGCCATAATGCTTAACATAGCTTATTATCTCAGAACTCAAACAAACTATTCGTAGCTATACACTTCTCAGCCTTGGGAGAGGGAGGTATGTGATGACATAGATTTTCACCAACCTCTAGTAGGTTAGCAACTGAATCTAAGTAAACTAGATGAGTCAATATGCCAAACAAGTCATTGCCCACTTAGCCCAATATGGAATAGACTCTAAAGAGCCATAGTGCAAGGAACCCTAATTACCATGGAATTTCACAACTTGGATACTCTATACCACTATAAAAAGAATAAGTTTAATCTAACTTATGAGGAATCTTCTTTCTTCTATCTCTATCTCTCTTTAAGAAACCCTAAGGTCTTAGAGAACCTTTATTAGCTACCACCATCAAAATTCCCTTACTAGCTTGAGTATTGAAAGATCCCTATCGAGATATATCTTAGAGCCATCACTCTTTTGCTTTCTCTTTTTACTCAACTAACTTCATCACCGATTCCTTAGATTTATCCATTTGCAGTAGTACCCACTATCGGTGTCACTAGTACTTTTTTTTTTCTAATCCCACCATCAACTTTTTATTGCTATTTAGAGATGTTAGTGGATCTTGGCCACATTAGGTGGGCATTAGCCGAGAGGACTTGACCTGGTCAAGTTGGGCATGAACTTAAACATGATCTACCTATTATCATCCCTATAATCAATGAGTTAGGATATTTTTTTTTTTTTAACTTAACAATGAGCATATATCTACTGGACATCATAAGAGAGAATTGGTATAATTCAAATAATGGGGATGATTTATGAAAAATTGAGTGGGTCATCAAGTTTTTTTTTAGAGTATATGAAGTCATGTTAATATTGTTGATTAATTTTCTGTTGATTTAAGATTTTAAAGTCAAGTGATTAGTAAAGTGGTATCAATTTAGGTTTTGTGGAGATCATGAATTTAAATATATTTGAAATTAATTAATCTATCAAATCATTATTTAAGTCTTGGTTTCTACAACATGTATGATTTGGATTGCAAGTGAGTACAAAGAATTTTGAATCTAATATGAGAAAAAACACTAAAGAAGTTGTAGTTATACATTTTATTATCTATGATAATTAAATTTTGCAGGTTGTCCAAAGAGTTACAATGACTGTATGATAGGTTTTGTACCCTTGTACAAAACCTTGTTATAAAGAAATCTTTGATATAAATCTAATCATGTTCTTAGAGCAATCTAGATTTAACTTAATTCCCTTTGATCAGGTAAGAACACAGCTATCAATTGGCTTATAAATAAAGGAATTTCTTTAGTGTTATTCTTTCATGTGACTCATATTGTGCATATGGACAACAAATAATCATCTATTGGTCTCAACACAATCTCAAGAGGTCATGTTCATGGGTGCATACTTACGGTTAATGCTCATTTAGAAAATCTTAAATCAATGTAGCAGCATGTTGCTAGTGTTGGGAATTGTATCCTAAAGCCAATCATTTGATGATTGTGCTAATGTAAATTGTATATAAATTGATATATTAATAAAAGTTATTTGGCAGTTTATTCATTACAAGAACATCTTCTTAATACTCCTGATTTATCTTTGAAGGTCCTTAAAAGAGTTCGCGACAAATGATATACTATGACAGGGCCATAGTACTATCAATTATAGGACGTTGTATATCATATTTGTTGGTTGTCCTCTTAACCAAGGAGTGTAGAGACACTGGTATGACATACAGGTGAAAGTGTAGGAGTACATTTCACCGAACGTGACTCATTTTCGGATACTCTACTGTCAAGAGTTAATCCGAGAAGATATAGGTATAAGTATCCTTCAGACCTGAAGATCACAACCAGTGGCTTACAAGCAACTCATTGTACTTAGGTGCCGGACCACCTGGATTTCTAATCCAGCTACGAAAGGTTACTGGGTGCAGTCAAGTACTTGTGGTAGTCAGTTGTGGATCAAGATGGAATTTGACCTATCCCGTTAAAAGGAGAAATGCTTGTGTTTCAATTTAGCAAGACCTTGGCCAAGGCACTTCATGTGAAAGTCACATGATCACTAAAATTGAAATCACTTTATGGATTTGCTATTTAGAGTTGACAGGCTCTTAAGCCATCCTTAGCATTTGTGGTCAAGAGGATGAATTATACGGTAACTGTTTCTTAGGGTTCTTGGAGTTTGCTCGGCAACTCTTCGACCTATCCGGACGTCGGGTTCCATTGCTAGATGGGCACATCGATTAGTATAGAAAGTTATTTCTATGCTACCGGCTTAGGTTCGAACCTAGAGAGTCACACGCATAGAAGTTTCCTAGGATGATCTATTTGCTGATCAACGATTGAGAATCGTATATGATTTAATTAATCAATTTGATTGATTGAATTATCTCAATTGGGTTAAGTACAAGTGAATAAGATTCAATTTGGTTTAAGTCTATTAGAAGGACTAGTCAATTTCAAATATTGATTTGAAATTAGACTTGATTTGGATTTAAATAGATTCAGGACTAGCCAAATTTGATTTGGGCTTGGACCATGATCTATGTGGGTTAAGTCAAATAAATTTCAGCTTAAACCATCAGAACCCAAACCTCTCGAATAAGGATCTCATATGATGAGATGGCTAAAATCTCATCTCATGAGAGATTAAATTCTCATATAGAATTTAATGCATGACATTAATTTACCGAATGTCATTTACTCTTTAGTTTTCACCTCGTCTCTTTGGTTTTCACGAACGTCGGAATTAAACCAAACGCCACGTCTCCTTGGTTTTTCGGAATTAACCAAGCGCCGCGCCTTCGGCGTCTCTTCGCTTTTGCCAAACGACGGAATTCTTAATGTCAGAATTCAATATTAAGGCTAAATTGAGACTATAAATAGAGGGCATTCCCTCACCAGATAACATAGAACAACAATACACGATATGTCGTGGATTGTAATTCTAAAAGGTTAGAATAGAAAATCCTGGTGATTCTGGTGTTAGCGGAAGCTGGTGGATCTTGGAGGAAGATTCAAGTGGGAGGATTCAAGATCAGCAAAGCTATTTTTCCGCGAGCTAGCACTCCCAAAATCCGATCATTCGGGGCTTCGCGTGGACGATACTAGAGGCCGGACGATTGAACGGCTGCAGAGCAATAAGGATTTACCTACTGTTCTTAAGGTAAGTGATTTGATCCCTAGATCTTAAGGCAGGCTTCAAGATAAGTAGTATGACTAGTCATCTTGAAGATCAAGATATGATCTTGATATTTTATTTATATGCATATTTTAGATCAAACGATCCTATATACAAGGCAAAGATATGATCTTGATGCATGTTAGATAGATTAATATGTAATCTTTAAAATTTCGCAATGATAATTGTTATCAATTTTTTAAAATATGCATGCCTCGGAGATTATTTCTCCCTACAAATGGTATCAGAGCATGGTTTTATTGATCTAATTTATTGCATGTAAATTAATGCTCCTATTAATTGTGTAATTATGGCTAAAACACAATCTATGGTCACATGGATTGAAAATCCAAATTACCCATTCAATGAGGTATTCTGTGACATATTGCCGTGATAATTTAAATTGATCTTTGGCTTCAAAACACTAGATTACACACACTCTCAAAAGATATTTTATATTTGATACATATTGATGTTGTATAAAACATGATATTTGCATGTTTAGTATAAAACATAGATATGATATATGATGGCATGATGTCTATGTTATGAAACATACAAATATTTATGAGAGTCTAATTTGAATGTCAAATATTAATTCATAATCTCTTTAGATATGATCTAAATATAGGAATTATGAGTAGTAACATAATACATTGATGCTTGATTGAAATATATGACATGTAAACATGAAATATATTTAATCCTTTGGGTTAGCTAAATCGGGTCCATAAAGGGTTAGACCCTAAGGTTTAAATCAACTGGACTAAAAGAGTATTTGATCAAATCTAATTAGATTAGGTTAAGAATGCTCTAAATCAAACAATAGTTGTAGTTGATCATGTCCTTCTCTTTGATTAAACCAAATGGAAGTAGATTAGGCTCCGTGGTTGAGCATGAATCTCTTAGATGGTCAAATCAGAATTGGTTAACCATATGATGTCAAGGTGGGTTGGCAAGTTGCTCTAGGATCAACGATCGAATGGTTTTTAATTGGGAGCTACTCGTATTGATGCGTCTTTAACGAGTTAATGGCATATCCCTCCCATCGATCTCACTCACCTGGTCAATGTGGTGAACCATTTATGATTCAGATCATTTACCTGATTCGGGTTGACCCATGCCTGTAAGGAAATCAGTCTGACTGATTTAGGTGCCACTTAACCTGACTTAATCTTGTTTCATTCTACCGATTTCATAGATTCAGTGGGAGAACTTGATTAGTCAATTTATCTTCATATTATTAAAATCCTCTAAAATTATTAGGTCCTTAAAATGAAATAGTTATATGATAACTAGATCATAGCCTCCCATTAAGGTGGGTGATAATGAGTCCGATGTCTTGATAATCATTGGAGGCACTCCATGCCTGGTGCTTGTCAACCATCGAATTATCATTCATTATATGATAAGTCAGCGTAACTATTAAATAAACAGTCAGGTGAGCCGAGCTTCACTCGGGCTTGGTTGTCTATTGATAGGTTACACTGATTATATCATTTAATGGTTGGACCTAACCAGAACTTTCAGTGGAGGCACTTCATGCCTGCTGAAGAGGTACATGGGGCAAAACTGAACACTAAGAATTGTTTGGGGAAACAATTGGTTTTGAACCTACTCTTAGATGCATATGGGTTAGCCAAGCTTCACTTGGGCCTGTATGTAGTTTATGTAGATCTTAGTGCCCGCTAAAGAATTAAGAATAATTCTTCGAATTGGGGTGTAGAGGCTGCCAATTTGAACAAAATAGTGAGAGAATCTTTAGACTAAAGTCCAAGTCTTTAGACTGAATCAATTTATATACTAATAAACTTTAGTTTTTCCTTATGCAGAACATGGCCACTAATTTATCATTAAGGTCCCTATTGGATAGTGACAAGTTGAATGGTTCCAATTTCAATAGCTGGTTCAGAAAACTTAAGATCGTCCTTGAGCATGAGAGGATTCTATATATTCTGAATAATCCTGCACCAAAGATACCTGATGCAAACACCCAAAGTTCTGAGAGAGACACTTATCAGAAGTGGCTCAATGATAGAACTAGCGTGCGTTGTATCATGCTAGCAGCAATGAACGATGAATTCGGTCGCCGGTTCGAGAATGCTCAGCCAGAAGAAATCATTCAAGCGTTGAATGAATCTTTCGGCACACCCGACGATGTTGAAAGGCACAAGACTAGTTGTGCTATTTTCAATGCTCGAATGAGGGATGGATCTCCTGTCACTGATCATGTATTGTACATGATCGAGAAGATAGAACTCCTAAGCAAGCTCGGCTTTCCCTTACATGAGCAGTTGGGAAAAGATGCGATCCTGAATTCCTTGCCTCCATCCTTCCGACCTTTCCTTACTCATTTTCGAATGACAAAGCCTGCAGTCAACTACCACGGTTTGTTGGGGTTGTTACAGAACTTTGAGAAGGATAACCAGCTCTCTAAGGGTTTGGTTAATGTGGTTGAAGGATCTAAGGTAGGGCGTAAACCCTTTGGGAAAGGGAAGAAGAAAAAGAATAATAAAAAGGTGCAACATGCTAGGACATCTATAAGGGGTCAGATGCAGAAGAAGAAAGTTGATAAAAGTCAAGCTGAATGCTTTCACTGCAAGATGCAAGGGCACTGGAAGAGGAACTGTCCTCTTTACATTGCCACACTTGATCCAAACAGGCCAAAGAAGAAAAAGGAGCAAGATGTTGCTCAACAAGGTATTTATATGATAACACCTTGTAATTTTTCTATATATGATAATCAGACCTGGGTATTGGATACCGGGAGTCCTTTTAACATTTGCAATTCATTGCAGGGACTACAGGTCACCAGAAGATTTGAGGACAATGAAAGATTCCTTAATGTCGGCGATGGAAGATTAGTTCCAGTACTGGCATTAGGAGTTCTTGAAATAGTTTTCAATAGAAATGTCATTATACTAAATGATTGTCATTTTTGCCCAACGTTCTTGTTGAACGTAATTTCTGTAGGCCTTCTGGCCAAAAGTCATTATGAAATTTCAATAAAGGATGTTACTTTGAATATCATTATGAATGGAGTCACTGTAATGACTGGGCATTTATCTAATGGCATTTATATATTATCACAGCCTGTGAATGTAGTGTACAATTCAAGTAAGCGCCCTAGAACAACTGATGTCACAGATATTTATCTTTGGCACCATCGGCTGGGTCATATCAATAAGAACAGATTAAACAGGTTAACTCAGGAGGGCATCCTTCGAGTTGATGATTGTGAATCATTAACTACCTGTGAATCATGTCTTCTTGGTAAAATGACCAAGTCATCTTTTACTGGAAAAGGTGAAAGAGCCAAAGAGCTATTGAGTCTAGTACATACTGATGTATGTGGACCAATGAGCACTTGTGCCAAAGGTGGATATTACTACTTCATTACTTTTACAGACGACCTTTCTAGGTTCGGTTATGTCTATCTTATGAGACATAAATCTGAAGTCGTTTGAAATGTTCAAACTATATCATAAAGAAGTAGAAAAACAAACAGGAAAATGTATTAAGACCCTTCGATCAGATCGAGGAGGCGAATACCTTTCCAATGAATTTGTGACATATTTAAGAGAGAATGGGATTCTCTCCCAATGGACTCCTCCTGGAACACCGCAGCATAACGGTGTGTCGGAAAGAAGGAATCGAACTCTGTTAGACATGGTTCGGTCCATGATGGGTTTTGCAAGCTTGCCAATATCATTTTGGGGATACGCATTAGAATCAGCTTGTCATATTCTTAATAAGGTTCCAAGTAAGTCTGTTTCTAAAACTCCACATGAGATGTGGTATGGACATAAACCGGTTATTACCTATCTGAGAGTCTGGGGGTGTCCGGCTTATGTGAAACGTGCAAAATCAGACAAACTTGAACCCAAATCTGACAAATATTTTTTCATCGGCTATCCGAAAGAAACCAAAGGATATTACTTCTACAATACTGAAGAACAAAAGTTGTTCATTAGTAATAGAGCAGTTTTTCTTGAAAAGGAGTTCCTTAGTGAAGGAACAAATAGCTCTAATGTTGAACTTGAGGAAGTTCATCAAGTAGAAGGAACAACACAAACCAGTGAACCCTTAGAATCTGAGTTGATTAGATCAAACTCAAAACCCATTTTAGATGCACCATTAAGGCGATCTGGTAGAGTACCACATCAACCGGACAGATACTTAGGTTTCTTGGTCCAGAACGATGATCCTGTTGAACTCGATGAGAACAACGAGGATCCGATCACCTATATGGATGCTATGCAAAGGACTGACTCTAATAAATGGCTTGATGCCATGAAATCCGAACTTGATTCCATGAAGGACAATAATGTATGGACATTAGTTGACCCACCCGAAGGGATAAAACCCATAGGGTGTAAGTGGGTTTTCAAGAGGAAAAGAGGCGCAGACGGAAAGGTTGAGACCTATAAAGCACGTCTGGTTGCAAGGGGTATCGTCAACGTTATGGTATTGACTATGACGAAACGTTTTCTCCTGTGGCAATGCTGAAATCCATTCGGATTATGCTAGCTATAGCAGCACACTTCGATTATGAGATTTGGCAGATGGATGTTAAAACCGCTTTTCTAAATGGTGATTTAGAAGAACAGGTGTATATGATACAGCCTGAAGGTTTTATATCTGAAGATGAGTCTAAAGTGTGCAGGCTACAGAAGTCTATTTATGGACTTAAGCAAGCATCTAGGAGTTGGAACATACGATTTGATAAAGTGATCAAATCTTATGGCTTTATTAAAAATAAAGAAGAACCTTGCATTTATAAATGGGCTAACGATTCTGTTATTGTATTTCTTGTATTATATGTGGATGATATTCTCTTAATCGGGAATGATATCCCTGCATTACAAGGAATAAAGACATGGTTATCATCACAATTCTCCATGAAAGATCTGGGAGAAGCATCATACATCCTAGGGATGAAGATCTATAGAGATAGATCTAAGAGGATGCTTGGTTTATCCCAATCTACGTACATTGACACAGTGCTAAAGAGGTTTAGCATGGAGAATTCCAAGAAAGGCTATCTTCCGATAGGCCATGGAATTCATCTTTCTAAGAAGGATTGTCCGACAACTCCTAATGAAAGAGAACGTATGAGTCGAATTCCATATGCTTCGGCAGTGGGATCGATTATGTACACCATGACATGTACAAGACCAGATGTGGCATACTCACTAGGAGTAGTGAGTAGATACCAATCTGATCCAGGAGAAAAATACTGGCAAGTTGTTAAGACAATCCTTAAGTATTTGAGAAATACTAAGGACCAGTGGTTAGTCTATGGAGAGTCTGATTTGAAACTTGTTGGATATACTGATTCCAGTTTTCAATCAGATCATGATGATAGCAAAAGTGTATCGGGTTTCGTGTTTATCCTGAATGGTGGAGCTGTTTGCTGGAAAAGTTCCAAGCAACATACAGTGGCAGATTCGGTGTGCGAGGCAGAGTACATCGCTGCATCAGATGCTGCGAAAGAAGCTGTGTGGCTGCGAAAGTTCATCTCCGAGCTTGGAGTGACACCTTCCATAGATGGACCAGTCCTGTTGTACAGTGACAGCACTGGTGCCATAGCTCAAGCAAAGGAACCACGAGCACATCAGCGCACCAAGCACATACTGCGCCGGTTTCATCTTATTCGAGAGATTGTAGACCGAGGTGACATAAATCTTCAGAAGATTGATGGAAAGGAAAACCTAGGTGACCCATTTACTAAAGCACTCAGCATCAAGGAGTTTGACAACTATAAGTTGAAGATACTGTAATGAGTGGCTTTAGGCTAAGTGGGAGTTTGTTGGGAATTGTATCCTAAAGCCAATCATTTGATGATTGTGCTAATGTAAATTGTATATAAATTGATATATTAATAAAAGTTATTTGGCAGTTTATTCATTACAAGAACATCTTCTTAATACTCCTGATTGTAATGAAGCCCTCAGGATCTTCCTTCACGATAAAGGAGGATTTATCTTTGAAGGTCCTTAAAAGAGTTCGCGACCAAATGATATACTATGACAGGGCCATAGTACTATCAATTATAGGACGTTGTATATCATATTTGTTGGTTGTCCTCTTAACCAAGGAGTGTAGAGACACTGGTATGACATACAGGTGAAAGTGTAGGAGTACATTTCACCGAACGTGACTCATTTTCGGATACTCTACTGTCAAGAGTTAATCCGAGAAGATATAGGTATAAGTATCCTTCAGACCTGAAGATCACAACCAGTGGCTTACAAGCAACTCATTGTACTTAGGTGCCGGACCACCTGGATTTCTAATCCAGCTACGAAAGGTTACTGGGTGCAGTCAAGTACTTGTGGTAGTCAGTTGTGGATCAAGATGGAATTTGACCTATCCCGTTAAAAGGAGAAATGCTTGTGTTTCAATTTAGCAAGACCTTGGCCAAGGCACTTCATGTGAAAGTCACATGATCACTAAAGTTGAAATCACTTTATGGATTTGCTATTTAGAGTTGACAGGCTCTTAAGCCATCCTTAGCATTTGTGGTCAAGAGGATGAATTATACGGTAACTGTTTCTTAGGGTTCTTGGAGTTTGCTCGGCAACTCTTCGACCTATCCGGACGTCGGGTTCCATTGCTAGATGGGCACATCGATTAGTATAGAAAGTTGTTTCTATGCTACCGGCTTAGGTTCGAACCTAGAGAGTCACACGCATAGAAGTTTCCTAGGATGATCTATTTGCTGATCAACGATTGAGAATCGTATATGATTTAATTAATCAATTTGATTGATTGAATTATCTCAATTGGGTTAAGTACAAGTGAATAAGATTCAATTTGGTTTAAGTCTATTAGAAGGACTAGTCAATTTCAAATATTGATTTGAAATTAGACTTGATTTGGATTTAAATAGATTCAGGACTAGCCAAATTTGATTTGGGCTTGGACCATGATCTATGTGGGTTAAGTCAAATAAATTCAGATCAGATTAAACCATCACCTGAAAACCTCTCGCATAAGGATCTCATATGATGAGATGGCTAAAATCTCATCTCATGAGATAGAATTTAATGCATTTATTTGGTTTTCACCGAACGTCGGATTTAACGTCTCTTTGGTTTTTAAGTTTTTCGGAATTAACCAAGCCGCGCCTTCGGCGTCTCTTCGCTTTTGCCAAACGACGGAATTCTTAATGTCAGAATTCAATGTCAAGGCTAAATTGAGACTATAAATAGAGGGCATTCCCTCACCAGAACATAGAACAACAATACACGATATGTCGTGGATTGTAATTCTAAAAAGGTTAGAATAGAAAATCCTGGTGATTCTGGTGTTAGCGGAAGCTGGTGGATCTTGGAGGAAGATTCAAGTGGAGGATTCAAGATCAGCAAAGCTATTTTTCCGCGAGCTAGCACTCCGGAAATTCGATCATTCGGGGCTTCGCGTGGACGATACTAGAGGCCGGACGATTGAACGGCTGCAGAGCAATAAGGATTTACCTACTGTTCTTAAGGTAAGTGATTTGATCCCTAGATCTTAAGGCAGGCTTCAAGATAAGTAGTATGACTAGTCATCTTGAAGATCAAGATATGATCTTGATATTTTATTTATATGCATATTTTAGATCAACGATCCTATATACAAGGCAAAGATATGATCTTGATGCATGTTAGATAGATTAATATGTAATCTTTAAAATTTCGCAATGATAATTGTTATCAACTTTTTTTAAAATATGCATGCCTCAGGGATTGTTTCTCCCTACAGCTAGTGGCTTAATAATGTCATGTTCATGATTTTTTTTTAACTCTTACATGGCTTGAATTATGTTTGACGGTCAAACTAGATGGCAACAAAAGAAAAATGTTTCTAGACACCTAGTATCTATGTATGAAAAGCTCATAAAGTAAACAAATATTAATTTGATAGTACTACTATCAACCGATTGTAGTATATGGTAACAAAATGTGCACCAATCCCTTTATATCATTGGGCACATGAATAGTTTTTGTACATTTAAAGGGAGCCCCATAACATTACTGATTTGTAAATTGTGATAACAAGATGCCTTGGTCGGGCGGGAGGTATATAGGTTATTCACTTGTTAATTAATACCACTTACCAATGGGCTTAATAGTGCTAACTGGAGCCTTGTTAGGTAGATGGGCTTGAGAGATAGATGTATGATATCTAATTTGTAGGCCTTTAATGTCTTTTTCAAGGAAAAGTCTTTGTACACCGTCTCTGATGCAGCAAGTCTACGTGGGCTGTACCGTCTATCCTTATTGGTCCACATGAATCCTACATGGCTTGATACGATAGGGCAGGAATACTATCTTAAATTTTGACGTGATGTGCTATTCAATTTTTTTTGAATTTGTGTACAGGCTACAGTGCACATTTGCTGAATGGATGTCATAATTTTATAACTACAGTGTTGTAAATTTACAACTGGGATGTCGTAATTTTTTTTGGCTTTCTGAATGGGTGTCTTAATTTTATAACTAAAGTGTCATAAGTTTACAACTAGGATATCATCTTAAATTTTGACATGATATGCATTAATATCCATTCAGTTTTTTTTGAAATTTATGCACAGACACGTTTTTTGAGTGGGTATCATAATCTTATAACTATGGTATCGTAAATTTACAATTGGGATGTCGTAATTTTTTTTGAGTTTCTTAATGGATGTCTTAATTTATTAACTATGGTGTCGTAAGTTTACAACTGCGGTGTCATCTTAAATTTTGACATGACGTGCATTAATACCCATTCAGCTTTTTTTTAAAATTTGTTTAAAGATACATTTTCTGAGTGGGTGTCATAATTTTATAACTATGGTGTCGTAAATTTACAATGGAATGTCATTTTTTTTTTTGACTTTCTTAATGGATGTCTTAATTTTATAACTATAGTGTCGTAAGTTTACAACTGGGGTATCATCTTAAATTTTAACATGATGTGCATTAATATCCGTTCTTTTTTTTTAAATTGTGTACATACACTTTTTTTTTAAATGGATGTCGTAATTTTATAACTACGGTGTCGTAAATTTACAACAGGGATATCTTTTTTTTTGCTTTCTAAACGCATATCATAATTTTTTAACTATGGTGTCGTAATTTTAAAACTGAAGTGTTGTAATTTTTTTATCGAAATATCGTAAAGATGTCTTAACATTTTTTAATGAGTGTCGTATGCATATGGACCAATAAGAAGGGGCGGTGCAGCCCATATAGGACTTGTTGCACCGGATGCGATATACAAAGTTGTTTCCCCTTTTTCAATATGTGAAACTAGTGAGGCAAACCTTTATTCTTGGTAGGGTAACTTTTACAAGAAAACTTTGTGCAAACAGTTTTTGGTCTACTTCCATAGTTAAAAATAAAAAAATCAGCAACTGCCATCTAGTTGTCTATTTACTTTTCCTTACCTGATAGATGAATTTACATGTAAGAGCTGGTACTTGGGACAAAAATTCAATGATATCTTGGATAAAAGTAGGCCTAGCTTCAAGCCCACAACCCAATTATGGTGCACTTGTCAAACCATGGCTTACATTATTGTAAACTTTCATTGACCTAAAAATTGATGGAGCTGCTGGTGTTTTGTTTAATCTAATACTAAAATAAAAATAAAATAAGTGTTAGAGAGAAACCAAGTTTATAGAAACTAGTAGAAGGTTTTCACATAAAAGTCAAAATGTAATTTAACTTAAAAGATTAAGCTATTTAATTTAGGTACAAATACCTAGATCAATCCATCTACCTCTCATTAATTATTATATGAGCAAGTAAACCTCATGCTTAATCCTTAACAATTCATGAGTGACCTAATTTCAACTTCCCTTCAACTTCCATCAATCTCTGCATTCAATTATTCTTCTAAGCACACCATATGTTTCCACTCTAACTCAAAAGCTATGTTTTTATTTCACCCATACTAGAGTCGGCTCTTTCAAGCATTATACTTAAGCTTGTGCTTAAATCTAGTGCCTTGTTTTAAAAAGCCTATTTGTAGCACTAATGTGGCACATCGCAACCCATATGGTTCGACTCCACCAGTATACATGTTATTGTTCTTCATAAGAGCTATTAATTTGAGCATTTTTACAACTTTAATAGTATGCAAGATTATTAACCATTGACTCTTATATCACTTTTAGTGGAGCAAAAGGAATTAGAAACAAACCAAAAGAAGGCCTTGATATATAACCAAAGTCTAATTCAACCTAAAAGCACAAGTCATTAAATTTTGGACATAATCATCTACATCAAACATATGAAAACTCCAAAGAAGGGCAATCTTTGGTCTTATTTTCAGTCTCTATGACATGAGGTGAAGCACGAGTTTAGCATGGAAAGGAAAAATTAGGGACCTCTCAACTGACCAAACCTCTCTCCTCTCTGGGCTTCACTCTGGTTCCCTCTCCAAGACAAGAGAGTAGAGAGGAAGGTTTTTTGTGCACCGCGCGGTGCAAGTCGCGCACACCACACAGTAATTAGTCGCACATGCGTGTGGCTGCACATAGCTAAGGATAATTTTGTTTTTTATGCACCGCACGTGCAGTCGCATGCGTGCATGGCCAATCAATTCAAGCATAGTGCATGCGCTCCTTTATCGCATGCGGTGGAGGACTTTTCTGAGTAGAGAATTTGGTAGGTAGATGGGGCCAGGTCCACACTCCTAGTCTTTGAGCTTTCTACCAACCCAAAGAAGGATATAGACACCAGCTACATATTTGATTTGGTTTGGTTTGTAACTAGTTGTGCCTAAAGGTCCTATTTGGGCTAAGAAAAATAATTGAGTTAAGATTGTTGCCCAGATATAGCAACCCAAGAGGGAGGATGAATTAAGTTCTTTAAAAAAATTAATTAGCAGGTATGTACACTTTGAAAATTTCATAAATAAATTAATGACGTGTAATGAAGTAAAATGATTATATGCAAGCAACACAACAAATAGATCAATCAAACATAAGATATTTATAGTGGTTTGGTGCCAAACCCAGTACCTACATCCACTTTTCAAGAATTTCTTAGGAATTCTACTGACACTATTAGCTGACCTGGCTAGCAAACTTATTTATGGGCATAAGCAAGCCTTACACACTAGCCTTCTAGGCTAGTCTTCTTATTTATAGATACAAAAGAACCTTTATACTATAGCCTTTCGGGCTAGCACTTATTTCGAGCACAAGCAAGCCTTACATGATCATACATGGGTAGACCTCTACCCTTACAAGTTTTACAACTGTGAAACACAAGAACAAGGCACAAGAATATCAAATTTATACAATAAACTTCTAAAAATGAGCAGATATTCAAAAATAAACTTTACAACTTTTGAAGAATACTCCTCAAGATGGCTTCTTTCTTTGAGCACGCCGAAGCAATAAATGAAGCCTATTGATGAAGCTTGAATGCTCTTCAAGAGTGGTTAGAGCTTTTCACGCCACGCAATTGATGGAAGAATAAATACTTTTCAAGTGGCTTCTAGAATTTTCAATATAGCTCTCCAACAATCTTTCCAAGAATGAAACTCTTTTTCAATGTATTTTTCTTGCTCTTTTTTTAAATTTTTCACTCCTTTTTTTTCACACTTGAATCACTGTTTAAGAGAGAGATATACACAACAAATAAAATCTAGCCTGTTGTGAGATGAAATAAAAATAATAGCAAAGCAAGAGAACGTTAATAAATAAGTCCGTTGAGAAATTTAAGAACATATCGATCAGCCAATTTTCATATATCGGTCGCCTAGTTTCATATTCAAACGAGTTACAGAGAAAATACCGAGAGCATGCAAAACTTGGACGCCTAAGCTCAAGAGTCGGCCGTCCAATGCATAAAGCCGGTTGCCCAACTCATGAGCTTGGTCACCCAAAGGAATTCCATGGAAAAAAATTGGACGTCTAGAGACTTGAGGCCGATCACCGACAAAAAGGCAAGTTAAAGTTGGATGCCCAGAGGCATGAATACAGTCACCCACAAAAAGACTTAAGGTTGTGTCAGAGGAAACAGCCGAAGCAACATAAAAGTTGGACGCCTAAGGCATTACCCTGGTTGACCAACATTTAACCAAAGTGGGTGTCAAAAAAAAGAAGTCGAAGGCCACAAAAATCTAGTCAGCCGATTCAAGAACTCGGTCGGCCAACTTTTGATTCAAGTAGGTGTCAGTGGAGGAGACCAAAGGCTTCAAAAAATTGGATGGCCAACTCCCACAAATCGGTCGGCCAGCATCCAAGACAAAAATGTTTCAAAGAACAAACAGAGAGCCAACAAAAATCGGTTGGCCAATATCGAGAAATCGATCATCCAATGAATACTTAAAAATTATTTTAGCACTCATTCAACTCCAGAAAAATATTCAAGACACATAGAAGCTAAATAAAAACTTTGCAAAATAAAGATTTGATTGCTGAGTTTGTATAAATGATTTATAAAATAATTAAATCCAGTTCAAGACAATGCAAATATAATTAAACTGGAAAGTCATTTTGGCAAGTAAACTAACTGTCCAAACAATAAGTGTATACATAATACATGAAAGACATTCAATGGTTACGAAATCCAAGTCCTTTGGAAAATTCATTTTACATTATAAACTCCTTGAAAACAATTTATCTTGGAAAGCACATTCATAGAATTAATACTTTACCTTATTACCTTTCATTTGATTTGTAATTTACCTTGATTTGAAATAACACCATCTTCCTGATGATTCATCTGAAATTTGTTTAACTCAATCACAAGATCATTAGTATCATACTTAAATATTTTGTAGTCATCAAAATCAATATGAGGTCAACAAAAATGTATCCAAGTGATGTCTATGCCAAAACAATTCAATAATCAATCCAAATGCTAGATCTGATTCTTAATACAAGTGAATTTTGAATTTTGAATTGAATTTTGTAAACAAAATAGCTCTAAGTGGTATGAATAAAATTGATATACCAATCCTTATGTTTTAACAATGTATCGAATTCAACCTAGACCCGACTTGAATTTTTAATGAGTCCCAACATAATTATAAGATCTAATTTAGAGAATTTTGTTTATCTAAGTTATATTAGTTTTGGACTTCACTTACACTCATTGTATTTGAATTTATATATAAGAGTTATTATAGCTAGGATTTTTAGAGGAGGGAATACCTTGGGAATTTGACAGCCATTTGTGGGTGTTTGGAATGTCAAGGTTTTAAGAAACTGATAAATACCATCGTATCTCCCTTTTAATCTTAGTGGAACTTATCTCTTCACCTCTACACATGGATGCAAGTATAAGGCCAAACAATAATCGCTCTGTATTTCTCTTGTTTTCTATTTATTTTCTCACTTAACTTTTCCATTATTCAACTCAAATCATGGGTCTTTTAACAAAATATCATCAAAGCAATTCAATTTCTACTTTGTTTTGTTTCTAGGTCATTGAGATTAACCTTGTTTATGACTGACTAGGGTTCTGATATGGTGACAAACATCTTAACTGCAAAATAGGAAGTAAAGAGATTTGATAAAAAAAATAGCTTCAACCTCTGATGAATCAAGATGTTAGCCTAGTTAGTTCAGCAAGGGTTAACTTTGAAGGGTCATGACAAGTTATTTTATTGTTCTGAAGAGGAATAAGAAATTTTGGAAAGAGCTCATAAGACGACTCAATGGAGTTTGTTTGATGAAGTGCTATAGGAGGTTGCAGAAGAATATACAACCATTGGATTTCAAATTAAAAAAAGTTAGTATTTGACTATTTTTAATGAACTGATTGTATTTGAACAGGGACTCTACACCCTTAAGATGGAAAAAGATATGCTTACGATCAAACACTTTGATGAATTTAATTAGATTATTATGAATTTATAAGAAATTGATTTTAAAAGTGATGATGAGGATTAAGCCTCGATTGTATTATATTTATTACCTCCTTTCTAGGAGTTGTTTATTAATTTGAAACTCTATTGTCAAGAAACTATTTCTTTAGAGGAAACTAAAGCTTCCTTTAACTCTCAGGAGTTGAAAAAAGTTTGTCTAGAATGGGGAGGATGGTTAAGGATCTTATTACTAAAGAAAGGTCACAAAGAGAAAGATTTTGGTAATAAAGTTAGATTTAGATTGAACTCTAAAATTTGAAATTTTTAGTATCATTAGTATTGTCAATATTGGAACTCTATGAAGAGAAAAAACTCAAAATAAGGAAGAAAAGCATGAAAAATCTAAATAAGTTATTAGAGTGGTCGAGGATAATTTCTCTTATCATCCTAAAATTATCCTATTAGTATTAATGCTTGATTATATGATAGATGGGTCAGTAATTCAGCTTATATATTTCATATGTCCCAATAGGGATTGGTTCACAACTTACAACTCTGCTAGTATTTTTATATCGATGAGTAATAGTGAATCTTGTTCGGTTATAGTATGGAAACAATTCCAATTAAAATGTATGACGATATTATTAGAACTTCGACAAATGTTGTAATATGATTTAGCTTTGAAGTAAAAACTCATATCTGCAAATTCTTGACTCCATTTGTTTAAGGGTTTAAGGGTTTGTAAAGGTATCTAGTTGTGAAGGACAATTGATAAAAGGCTTGTACATTCCACATATGTCCCAAAAGGGATTGTTTCACCACTTAAAAGTCTGCTAGTGGTATATTGATGAGTAATGATATATCTCGTCCAATTATGGGTATGGAAACTATATGAATTAGGATGCATGATTATATCATTAGAACTTTGGCAATTGTGTGACGTGTTCTAGCTTTGAACAAAAATCTCATATCTTTGATGATTCCATTGGCTGTAGGTACACAGGAGAAGGTGGAGCTTTAGTGTATGTAAAGGTGTTTTAATTGTGATAAAAGGATAATTGACAAATGGCTTTTATTTCCTTCGATGAAGTATTATGATTGGCGCTACCATAGTGTCATCATTTGGGTTTTTGATTTTGATGCTACTCATTTATGGCACATGTAGTTAGGACATATGAGTGAGCATGATATGATATAGTTGAGTAAATGGGCTTTGGTTAGTAGTTAGAAAATAGGCAACTTGACTTTTGCAAGCATTATGTCCCTGGAAGACAATGTAGAACTAAGTTCAGTATTGGTTGTTTATAGAACCAAAGATACCATTGATTATGTTCACATAGACTATTGGGGTCCTTTTGTTTTGTCCAAGGGTAGTCATCCGTTTATTGATGATTTTTAAGAGAAGTTCGAGTAGTGTTTTTTTGATGCATAAGAGTGATGTGCTTGCGACCTTCATGTAGTAGAAAGCCTTGAGTAAAAGTAGACAAGCAAGAAGATCAAACATTTTCATACCGTTAATTATTTGGAGTTTTGATATGGTGTCTTTAATTAGTTTTACAAGAATAAAGGAATTATGAGACATCACATAATGAGAAACATAGTATAGCAAAATAAGGTTGCAGAATGCATAAACTTCAAAAGGGAATTCTTTATGCTCTCTAATGCTGGGCACTTTGAAGGATTGTAGGTTGAAACAATCAATATGGCCTGCTATTTGGTTTCTAGTATATACTTATGTAGATAATTGTAAGCTTAAGTATAGGGCAAAGCAATGTATATTTATAGGTGATTGATTGGCGATAGAAGGATCTAAGTTGTGATGTCCTAATCCTAAATCATGTTTAGTAAAGATTTTACTTTTGATGAATCTTCCATGCTTCCTCGAGAATGAGGTCTATTAGCTAGTGCAGATTTGGAGCACAGTGTCTACAAGTAAGTTGAGCTTAGGGTAAATGCTAATAAGAAAGAAGAAGAAGATACTTCAAATTTAGTTTGTTCATGATGAGGTGTAGGATTTTTTTGAGGACAATGCATCTCAAGAGTAGTACTCAATAGCCACTAGCAGATAAAGGAAACAAATTAGACCACCCAGTAAATATGGTTACATAGATTTGATTGCTTTTGCTTTGTATACAGCACAAATTATTGATGCTCTAGAGCTTTCTACAATCACAAAGCTGAGACATGTAATAAACCTGCAGTGGACTGTTACTAGGTGAGGATAATGAGTCTCTTCATAAAAATCAAACTTGTAAATTGGTGAAATTATCAAAATGTAAGAAAATTATTGATTGTAAATGGATCCTTAAGAGAAAGGTTCATACTCCAGGAGTGAAAGTTGTAAGATTTAAGGATCGTTTGGTTGCTAAAGCTTATACCAAGAGAGAAGGAATTGACTATAAAGTGTTTTCTCTAGTTGTCCAACATAGTTATATTCATTTTTGTTTCTTGTCATTGTTGCTTTTTGTAACTTAGAGCTTGAATAACTTGATGTTAAAACAACTTTTCTGCATGGTAAGCTTGAAGAAAAGATTTTCATGCATCAGCTAGAAGGACTTTGTTGTTTAGAATAAAAAAAAAGAACATGTGTGTTTCTTAGAAAGTCATTTATGCTTGGAATAATCATTTAGACAATGATATAACTGGTTTAATGTTTTTATAGTTGGACATCACTACTCTAAAAATGACTATGACAGTTGTGTGCATAGCAAAAGGCTCTCAAATGATTCTTTCGTTTATTTATTACTCATGCTGATCACTATAAAAGAATAGGTCTGAAATCAGTAAACTAAAGATTTGAATAGTGGATTTGAAATGAATATACACACACTAATGAAGATAATAGCTTAAATTTCAATTATTGCTTGCCAAGCACAGATGGAGTGTGTTGACTCAATTGTGACCTAAATAGATTTTTTTTTTTAAAAATGTCATTATTTATTAATTTATTTATATATTACTTTTATTAATACTAAAAGAAGGGATGACTGACTATTCAAAATCCACGTTAGTTACTATGGCTTGAAAGCAGTTGGTAGGTGGTAGCTCTCACAACTTCCACCACCAACCAAGACTAGTAAATGAAAAGAATATTGGAAACGCAAGATCTAAATCAAAGTAGCAGGCTCTTTAGCTGGCGCTTGGTGACAAGTGGGGGCAGAGACATTTTGATCATGAGATGCACCAAACACCAACCAAGCCAGCTCCTCTTCATGTTCGTCAGTCGAGTAGAACTGAAGTTAAACCCTTGGGTCAGCTGGTCATCACAATTCACACGATTCACAATTCACATGACAAGATACCACACACCATCTGATGGGTGACTTCTTTTTTTCACCGTTGTGGTCCATGGGAGGAAGGATGGCCCCTGCTCATCTCCTCTGCTGGCGTAGACCTCGTGATCGGTCTCTGGAGTGGCCGACACCCCACTGAAAAAATTGGCATCATCCAGTGAGGCCATTGGATGTCTTAGTTTCCGTGTGAATGCAAATCGTTTCAGCATCCAAGGAAAATTCTTTGACATCGCACGTAGTACAGAAATACATCCATCATGCACAGTATTTAATCACGTACACGTATGATCATGCATACGATATGTACAAAAAAAATACTCTCAGTGCATGTATAATCATACATATACTCAGCTAATCATCATGCGCAATACGCGCGTTCTATATTGCGCACGGTATATAAAGGCTTTTTTTTCAGCATTCAATGGATTAACATGTTCAGACCTCATAGGGAAAGATTTCAAAAAAGTGCCAAGGTATCAAAGATGGCGAAATGCAGGACCTGCCATTGGGTTCCGTTTGCTTCGTCACAAAGTGAAAGGAAAAAATTGTTAGAACACTTTTCTTTTTCATAGTTTGAGGTTGAAAAAGAAAATGAAGAAGAAAAAAAATTAAAGAATAAATAGAGGGTCAAAATTTTATTTAACAAGTCTTTCCTTTTCCCTCCAAAGTATGATGATTTTGGAAAGAAAAGATAAGTAGATGCATAAATGATTCATGATAACTAAAACATATTCTATCCATTCGTGGAGTTTCTCTTATTTCCAGCAAACATGAGGGGGAAAAAAAGTCTTTTTTTTTCTTTTCTTATATTTTGCTTCTCTCTCTTCATTTTTTACCACTTGTTTTTTTTTTCTTTTATTTATTTCTTTAGAATTATGGCCCATACTTCAATATTCAGTTAGAGATTTGGAAAAAGTAAATTTACATGGATCTTAAAATCATGTCCAACAAATTTAGTTGGCTAAGTAGAGAGGCATCCTTACATCTTACAATGAATATTACCTTTAAAGTTTAGATAAACTCTTTCTTTTACTAATGTTAATATATATAAATAAGTTATTTTAAGTTTCATCAGCGACGGGCCTATGTGTGCATTTGGATTATTGATTCAATACAATTAAGTGTACCACCTTAACTATTCCACTTCTGATCTTCACACGTTAATCAAGAAATCAGGCTGCAACTCAAACTAGTAGGGCACTTTCTCCAACTAACTGATGCTCACTTGTAGAGAAATAAAGAAAAATAAAGCATTAGGAGATTTTAAAGTTTTTATATAAAGAAAATCTTCTATTGCTCAAGTGAATCAAAGCAAATAAGAAAAAAAATCTGATAACTCTAGGATAAGGCTCTATTGATTAAGGTCGGCACCTAAATTTAAGAAAATTTTATTGATTGACGATAATGCCTATACTTAAGAAAACTTTACTAATCAAGGTCATTGCTCGGACTTGAATAAACTTTGTTGATCAAGATTGATGCTCAAACTTGAGAAAACTTTGTTGATCAAAGGTTGGTGCTAGAACTTGAGAAAACTTTGCTGATCAAGGTCGATGTTCGGATTTGAAAAAACTTTGCCAATCAAGATCGGTGCCCGAACTTAAGAAATATCTACCAATCAAGGTTGGCATCTAGACTTAACAAAGCACTGTTAATAGAGGTCGACAATCGAACTTAAGAAAGCTCTATCAATGAAGGTTAGCATTCAAATTTAAGGAAATTTTACCAGTCGATGCCTAAACTTGAAAAAACTCTTCAGGTTAGTTGATTTAGATGATCAACCTTCTTTTCAAATTAACTGATTTAGGTTAGTCAGTCTTAACTTTTTAGGTTCACTAATTTTGGTTTGATTGGCCTTAATTTTTCATGTCAGTCTTGACCCCTCAAGTTAGCCAACTTTGGCCTCTTTGCTTTGATTCTTCAAACCACCTAAATTAGATCATCGGCCATAACTTTCAGATCAACCAATTTAAGTCATCGACCTTAGCTCTTTAGGTTGATCGTTCAGGTTTTTAGTTATAGCTCTTCAGGTTGACTGATTTAGATCAACAGCCATTACGCTTTAGGTTAACTAATTAAATCATTAATCATAACTCTTTAGGTCAGATGATTTAGATCATTAATTATAATTCTTAGCATGACTAATTTAGATCATCGATCATAGCTTTTCAAGTCAGCTAATTTAGTCTATTGACCATAGCTTTATAGGCCAGTTAATTTAGGTCATTGACCTAGCTCTTTAAGTCAACTAATTTAGATAATTGGCCATAGCTCTTTAAATCGATTGATTTAGGTCATCGATCATCACCCTTCAAATTGGCCGATTTAAATCATTTGCCATATTCTTTCAAGTTAGCTATTTTAGATCATCAGTCATAACTCTTTGGTTACGTTTGATGCATCGTTAGGTAATCCTAAATGATAATATGAATTACCTACAAGATATTACTACTTGATAGATTACCAGTAATGTTGATTACTGTGTTTGGTATACACAAGTAATGCTACAGTAATATTAATTATTATGTTGGTATGACAAACAGATTACCAGTCATGTAACATCAAATTTTTTAAATACTCCTAAATTAAATTTATTAAAAATTTATATATTATTATATATTTAATTTAAAAAATTATATTTATAAATGATAATGTATATATATATATATTCAAAGCGGTCGGTAAGGATGCCGGAGGCCACTGATCGAAAGAAGTTTCGCGGTATCTGAAGATAGCTGTGGGGCCGCTGAATGATTGAGATCCGCGATCCGACTCGATGGAAGAGGGTGTGGCTTGGAACCTTCGACACAGAGGTTCTAGTGATGTCGGTAGAGAAGAAGGCGAGTAGGAAGCGATCAAAGAAAGAAGGAGCAATTTTGTTAAAAAAAATTATCAGATTACCACATCTCTGGTAATGTGGATAACCATCCCTTCCTAAGGTAATATGGATTACTTCAGAAGAGGTAATTCAAATTACCACTAAAGATAGATTGCTATTCAAAACATGTACCAAACATAATTATATAGTGGGCTCCATTTAAATTATCAGTAATCTGAATAGATTATCGGCTATCAAACGCAACCTTTAGATCAAGTGATTTCGATCATCGATCCTAGTTATTTAGATTGATTGATTTAGGTCATTAATCATAGATTTGAGGTCACTTGGTTTAGATCATTATTCATAGCTCTTTAAGTTAGTTGATTTAGGTTATTGGTCATAACTTTTCAAGCCTATTGATTTAGGTCATCAACCATAAATCTTCAGGTCAATCAAATTAGATCATTAATTATAGCTTTTTAAGTTAGCTAATATAGATCATTAGCCATAGCTCTTCAGGTTAGTTAATTTTGATCATTAGTCATAGCTCTTCAGACCTATTGATTTTGATCATTAGTCATAACTTCTTAGGTTGGCCAATTTAGATTATCAATCATTAGGGATGATAATTTTTTCTGTTTGGCCGTTTACTCGGTCGGTACCATTTCTAATGGGCTAGAGAATCTCAAGTCTAAATAGTTTAACGGTCAGGGATGGTACCCTCTGCCACGTCTTCGTTACTCATCCTCATTTCCATTAGCTTTAATATAATATATTAAAATATATATTAATATATTAAAATTTTAAAATAAATAAAATATATATACTAACAAATCTAGTAAAACATGTTTGAATCTTTTTATTCTCTTTTTTCATGCAACCACTGAACATCAAAGCTAAAACTTTTTATTAATATTTTTTAAAATTTAATTGAATAATTTTATTTTTTTATATAAACAGCCAAACGGGTATCCATTGGGTACCCATTTACCCGGTCGAGTATCTCTGTCCCCGTTCTTTTAACTATAATGGCTTAACGGGATGAAAAATGGGAAGGTTTTCGCTAACGGGGACGAAAATCGGTAGAGGCCGCCTTGATCCTCGGACCGTTGCCATCCCTATCAGTCATAACTCTTTGGGTCGGTTTATTTAGATCATCAACCATAGCTTTTCGGGTCAAACAATTTAAGTCATCACTTTAGGTTGGTCAATATAGGTCATCGATTATAGCTTTTCAAGTCTGTTGTTTTAGGCTATCAATTATACCTCTCCAGATTGATCGATTTAAATCATCAATTATAGCTCTTTAGAATAATCAATTAAGGTCATTAACCATAGCTATTTAGTTTGATCAATTTAAGTCATCAACCATAACTCTTGGGGTCCTTAAGCTGGTCTACTCGCTTGCTTGGATAAGCTCCATTACTACTCTTGGCTTGCCTAAATTTGACTCATGCCTACTTGAGCATTGCTTTCTTCTTACTATCTTTTCTTAGGCAGTATAACTGGATGCTTCTACTTGATTTTTACAAATGGAACCAATATATTGACGTCCAAAATTGATCTTCTTATGCTAACAGAAAAATTAGACTATAGATTAAACCAGTAAAGTACTTCCTCTAGCCAATTAATGCTTACTTGTAAGAGAAATAAAGAAAAGGAGCATTAAAAACCCCTAGAGTTTTTTCCAAAGAAAGTCTTCTGATGTTCAAATCAAATAAAGCAGACAAGAAAAGAATCTAAGGGCTGCAGGATAAGCTACTTAATACTATGCAAAGAGAGAGAATTTGTTTAATTCTAGGGTCTTGAGCTACTTTTATAGGCATATAAAGAAATTATGATTAGGGTTGGATTCTTGCATTGAATGGCTCTAAAAGGCATAATATTCGGATGAAGTGGCAACTATGAAGAAGTATTTTCTAAATAAATCGGTTGATTCATTCTCAAACTAGTTAGATGCTTGGTGAATAGAATCCTAATCAAAGAAGGATAGGTTAGCAGTTCTAAAGGAGGAAGTCTTTACTAATAAGATTCTCTTTCTTTCTAAGGATGTCCACATGAGCACCCTGTAATGATCTCTAATTCTGCTACATGCCACCATTGCAAGACAGAATAACCAAACTAAACCAACTAAAAAGGATTTTGCTTCAAAGATAAACCAAATGACCTTTTAGTGAATCGTCCCTGTGGTGCTTTAAAAATCGTGAGCAGTGCGACTGGGTTTCTCATTTTCTGTGGTGCTTTGCGATTCGTGCATTGGCTTCTTCTTCCCCGATTTCCATCGCTTGCTACTGCTGTTTTCATCTATGCTTCGTCTGGTGATGGCGTCTCCGTCTGTCAAGCATCCGGTGGGGGCTGATGCTCCAAGAACGCCGGCGTGCCATGGAGCCATGCCCGATCGAGCCACTTTGAGTGGGTTTCCCCCTCGCCGTCTCCGATGGTGGTCGCAGAGTTGAAGCGTCTTTTCCCGGAGATCATCCAAGTTCTCATGCGGCCACTGGAGGAGGAGATCGGTAGATGGAAGAATCTGGCCGTTATTGCTCGTAGTCTTGGCAATTGGGTTCCTCCGGAGGCCCTAGTTCGTGAGTTCCTCTGTGCCGGTGTCTCGGGAGAAATTGAAGTCGTCGCTCTGGCGCATCGTCATTATCTGTTCCGATTTGAAGACATTCGTGCTACGGAGCTTGTCCTCGGGCGTCCATGGATAATTAATGGCCAAGCTTTTGCTGTATCCGAGTGGCAGCCGGACTTCATTCCTTTTGAGAGCTCGCTGCTTCAAGCTCTGCTTTGGGTCTGATTGCCACTGCTCCCCATCGAATTTTGGTCAGATGAGGCTCTTGCCTCAATCCTATCTGCTGTAGGAAGATTTTTGTACTCGAATGCATCGACCAAGGATCACAAGCGGGGCAATTTCGCTCGCGCATGTATCAGTGTCGACCTGGGTATGCCACTGCGTCCGGGTGCTCGGATTCAAGGTGCTGGTAATCCCTTTTGGTATAATTTTCATTTGAGAATATTGAAGGGATCTGTGCCTTCTATGGATCCTTGCATTTCTCTGGGACCTGTGGAGCTGCGCCTGATTCCTCATCTTCCTCCTTGAATCCTTGATTCGGCCCTTGGATGATAGCGGTGAGACGAAGGAAGGCCCCTGTGCAGCAGCAACCGGTGTCTCAGAAAGCCTCTACTCCGGTACATCTTCTTCCCCACCTCCGCTTTAACGGATGAATGGCAAACTCCCAAGAAAATAGCACAAAGGCACCTTAGGAATGGTTCGTAGGCCTTGTCTGCCATTGCTGTGGATCCCTCATCTCATTCTCCTGGGCCATCACCTCTGTTTGGTGTGCCAGAGTGCCGGATCCCTCCTTCTATGCCGGCGGATGATGTGAGATGAATGTGGAAGAGGATGGGAGCGCCGATAATCCAGCGAGCCGGTTTCCTTGCTGAATCCTCCTGTGCAGCCTGAAACCCCAGCGTGCCGGTTTCTTCAAAGCATGCCGGTTGGAGAGGAGGGAGGGCTAAGAAGGTTAAGTCTGATTGTTTGGTATCTGTCCCGGTGCTCTCAGGGAATCCTGATGTTTTAAGTTCCAGTCCTTTTAAGTTGGGGGGTCAGGTTTAGACTATTGAAGGTTGCCTTTCTGGGCTGTCGAAGCGGGCTCGGCCTGTTGAGCCTTTGTCGCAGCGGGTCCTGTCCAAGGCATCCAAAGGAAAAGGAAAAGCTACCCTCAGGGATAAGGACATTGTGAATGGATCCTTTGCTTTCTTGGCTTCGCTTGACTCCCCTAGGGGTATGCCTGGTCTTGTGGGGTCGAGGAAGCTAAAGTCCCATCGTAAAGATAACTTGGCCCTACAGTCTCCTGAAGAGTCAGCCCAGCCGTCTCGCTCGACTGGTACAGACCATGATGAGGCTGTGGCCCTTCTTAAGGCAGCCATCCAGAAGGATTGTCTTCTTGAGATCATGGACCCGTCCAAGGTGGATGAGAGTACTGGCTATGGACCTGAGGGTCCCATGCTGCTTAATGATCACCTTGGCGAGAAGGTGATCGGGGACACTGTTGGGGTCCCTCTTCCTCTAATTCCTAAATGAAGATTCTTGTTTGGAATGTTCGAGGGGCCCTGAAACCCTCATTTCATTCATCTTTTGGGAGGCTTCAGCAACTTCATAACCTTGACATCTGTATTTTGACGGAGACTCGTCTTTCGGGGGATAGTTTGTATCGCCTTCGGAGGCAGATTTCTAGATTATGGAATTATTATGCTATTAACTCTGTTGGTCTTTCTGGAGGCATTTTGGTACTTTGGAGATCGGATAGAGTCCGTGTGGATGCCTTCCATGATTGTGGCCAGCATGTTGCTTTGGTTGTTTCGGAAGGGTCCTCTGCACCTTGGCTGCTTTCGGGAATTTATGCCAGCACTGAGTTTAGGGTGCGTCGAGTGCTTTGGGATGAGATCCAATTGCTTCTTGGCCAGGGTTTTCCCTCCCTCATTGCTGGTGATTTGAACTGTATTGTAGGGGCCTCTGAGAAGCGAGGAGGCAGACAATTTGTTGCTTCCTCGGGCATTGTTGAGTTCAGGAACTTTATTGCCTCGGCATATCTTTTGGATTTGGGATTTACTGGACCCTAGTTCACCTGGTGCAATAATCGTCAGGGATCTGCTAGAGTCTGGGAGAGACTGGATAGGGCTTTGGCTTCTGCCAACTGGCTTCAACTCTTTCCTTCTGCTACTGTTACTCATTTTCCAAGAATAGGGTCGACCATTGTCCTATCCTCATTTCTACTGATGTGCCTCTTCAGCGGTCTAGATAGTTTAAGTTCGAAAAGTTCTGGACCTTTTATTCTTCTACGAGACATTATTTCTCAGGTCTGGCGGTTGCCGGTTAGAGGGAGTGCCGCTTACAGACTTTCTAGACGACTCCTTCTTGTCAGTCGTAGGCTCTCTAGCTGGAACAGGAGGGAGGTCGGAAATATTTTGAGGCAGGTTGAACAGGCGGAGTCTATTATCTCTTCTTTGCAAGACAAGGAGGATCAGCAGGGTTTTCTCCTCGATGCAGATCTGTCGACTCTCAGATCCACTTTAGCTGTCCACCATTCTCTGATGTTGCAGTAGGAAACTTATTGGAGGCAAAGGTCCCGTATTCAGTGGATTAAGGAGGGAGACCGTAATACGAGATTCTTTCATCAGACTACTTTGCGGCGCCGATCGGCGAATCACATCAGATGCATTGATGATGAGGAGGGCCATTCTGTTGAGGATCCGCAGGCGATCAAGGATTAGTTTATTAACTACTTCCAGACCAGATGGACTGAGATGTCGGGGGTTGGGTTCCCAGTTTCTCCGGTTCTGCCTTCTTACAAGGTCTCAGATGTGGAGAATGACATTCTTATCAGGCCTCTTACTACAGAGGAGATTCGTCTCACTTTATGGGAGCTGGGTCCTGACAAGGCCCCGGGACCTGATGGGTATCCGCCCTTGTTCTTCCGTCATTATTGGGACATTGTTGGTCCGGATGTGGTCTCTGCTATCCAGTCTGTCTTTTTGGCCACTCATATGCCTTCTGACTGGAAGTGAACTCTTGTTACCTTGGTACCCAAACGTCCTGAGGCTTCCTCTCCTATGCATTACCGGCCCATTAGTCTATGCACCACTTTATACAAAATTTGTGCTGAATTTTAGCAACTCGGATGGCTTTGGTTATGCCTCGTCTTATCTCTCAGGAGCAGGGTGCTTTTCTTAGAGGGCGCAGTATCACGGATAATGCCCTGTTGGCTCAGGAGTTTATGCATGACCTTCACCGAGCGTCGGGACGTCAGTGCCTCATGGCTATTAAGATTGATATGGAGAGGGCTTATGATAGGCTAAGGTGGGACTTTCTTTGCAGTACTCTTCATGAGTTTGGTTTTCATGAGGTTTTTGTCAACTGGGTGATGGAGTGTGTCCAGAGGCCGTCTTTCTCTCTTATGATTAATGGGGGTCGGACGGAGTTCTTCCACTCAGCGATGGGTCTAAGACAGGGATGTCCTCTTTCTCCATTCTTGTTTATTCTCTCTGCCGATGCTCTATCCCGGGAGCTTTCTTTGGCGATGCAGACTTCAGACATTGACCCTTATGCTGCTGGCCCCCTTGGCCCTTCGCTGTCCCATTTACTTTTTGCTAATGATTGTCTCCTGCTGGGGAGGGCTTCTACCAGCAATGCCTCCACCTTTGCCTCCATTCTTCACTCCTATTGTCGTACCTCGGGTCAGTGTGTCAATCTCAGCAAATGCTGATTTGTTTTAGTCCGAGGATGTCCCCTTCTGTGAAGAGGGCTATATCTCAGATTATGGGATTCCTACTCAGTCCGATCGGATGTCCTATTTGGGGATTCCTATTTTTGGGAGACAGCCTCGGTGTTCAAATTTTAGTTATCTGGTGAGGCGGATCCATGATCGTCTGGATGGCTGGCAAGTGTCTGGTCTTTCTATGATGGCGCGGATTACCCTGATCCGTTCTGTGCTCTCGTCGATGCTTGCCTATCTATTATCTAACACCGCTATTCCGTTGGCTTGTCTGCGGAAGATTGAGAGATATTTTCGTGACTTTCTCTGGGCTTCGAGGCAGGATGGCCACGGTATTCATCTTATGGCTTGGGACACTGTCTGTTTGCCTTTGGCTGAGGGTGGTCTTGGTATCCAGTCGCTGCTTCTCAGAAGAGAGGCTCTGACAGCTAGGCATGCCTCCCGGTTCCTTCTTGATCCGAATTGCCTATGGAGTTTCTTTATGCACGCCAAGTACGGCAGCTGGAACTCTTCCACTATTTCTCAGGCTAATCGGGGGCATTCTTTTTATTGGAAAAAGGTTTGTCGATATGCTTCGACTATCCTGGATTGTACCTCTTGGATGATCGGGGACGGTACTTCGGTGGATGCCATTCAGGATGCATAGATTGCTGACCTTCCTCTATCGCGGTGGCCCACTTTTATCTGCCCTGATACTCCTCATGGTATGCGTGTCAGTGACTTTATATCCTTAGACTGCCCTTCCTGGTCGTATTCTCGGGTGGCAAGTTTCTGCGGGACTGAGCTCTATCGGCGTATTCTTTCCATACCTCTATCTCTAGCTGCTAGTATAGATACCAGGATCTGGAGGAGATCATGCTTGTCTCGTGTTCCCATGAGGGACCTCCTCTCAATGTTCAAAACTTATCCTCAGGATTCGAGGGAGTGGGATTGGATTTGGCATCTGCCTGTTCACCCTAGAGTGAGACTTTTCATCTGGAAACTAGCTCAGGGTATTTTTCTACCTGCTCCCTTCTCTCGCATCGAGATTTGAGTATTCTGCCCACATGCCCGGTGTGTGGTACCGAGGAGGAAACGATTGATCATGCTATATTCTATTGTGCCAGGGCTCGTCAGATTTGGCAACTCTCTAGTACTTATCCCTGGGTGGACAGTTCTGCCTCCCACCGTATTTCTTTCCTGAGACTGCTGAAGCGGGGATTGGGACGGATTACTCACCAGCGGGGCTCATTCTGGGCTTATATTGCTTATCAGATATGGCTTTCCTGGAATCAGATTGTGTTCTCATATATGGTTCATTCTCCTCGCAGGATCCTCAGGATGGCTACCTCCCTCTTTGCTGAGTACTCATCCCATCATGAGTCTTTTGATTTTGCGAACCTTGGACATTGGGTTTCCCCTGCTGCTGCGGCAGCGAATCGGCGTACAGTTTTCATTTCTTGGGAGCCCCCTCCTCCAGGGTTTGTTAAAATTAACTTTGATGGGAGTGTCCGAGGCAGAAGTGTTAGATCAGCTTATATTATTCGTGATGCAGATGGTATGATGCTGGCGGCTGGAGGTTTTAGCCTTCTTGATCCCTTGGTACCTATGACTAAGCTCTATGCGGCTTGGACAGGTATATCCTATGCCATTCGGACCTTGGCGTCCGCAGGCTCATCATTGAAGGAAACTCCATTATTTGTATTCGATGGATTCGACAACAGTATAGTTCCCACTTGCCTTCTATTCCTATCTTATATGATATCCGATCTATGATCTTAGAAGCTTCCAACATCCAGATCCGCCATGTCTATCGTGAAGACAATGCTGTTGCGGACTGAATTGCGGCCAGGGTGGCTTCTCACTCTGGATATTGAAGATGGAGACCAGAAGACTACTGCCTCTGATTTTGTCACAGTTATTAGTTTCAGATGTAACGGATCCATCCCAACCTAGGATGGTGTGAATCACCGTCTGTACAAAAAAAAAAAAAACAAAAAAGATAAACCAATCAAAAGCGGATCGACCTCAACATGAGGTAGCATCAATCACTAGGCTATTGCTCTAATAGTCAAATTATTATATTTGAGTAATTATTTTTATGTGTAGCAAAAGTTGCATTAGAATATCTTTATTTTAATTAAGAGTTGTAAGAAATTCATATTGAAAATCTAATAACATTTATTATAGTCGACAATGTGAGAAAAAAGCTCTAAAAATAAAAGCAAAAATCTTCTCTCTCTCAAATAGGAAGTGATATGGATGACAATGAAAATAGCTAAATTAAATAAATAAAAGATGCCCTGGGCGGTCCCCGGTTCTGGGCGGCCCCGATCCTGGGCGGTCCCCGGTTCTAGGCGGCCCCCGATCCTGGGCGGCCCCCGGTTCTGGGCGGCCCCCAGTCTTGGGCGGCCCCCAATCCTGGGCGGCCCCGATCCTGGGCGGCCCCCGGTCCTGGGCGGCCCCCGATCCTGGGCGGCCCCCGGTCCTGGGCGGCCCCCAATCCCGGACGGCCCCCGATCCTGGGTGGCCCCCGGTTCTGGGCGGCCCCCGGTTCTGGGCGGCCCCCAGTCTTGGGCGGCCCCCAACCCTGGGCGGCCCCCGGTTCTGGGCGGCTCCCAGTCTTAGGCGGCCCCCGATCCTGGACGGCCCCCGGTCCTGGGCGGCCCCCAGTCTTGGGCGGCCCCCAATCCTGGGCGGCCTCCGATCCTGGGCGGCCCCCGGTCCTGGGCGGCCCCCAATCCTGGACGGCCCCCGATCCTGGGTGGCCCCCGGTTCTGGGCGGCCCCCGGTTCTGGGCGGCCCCCAGTCTTGGGCGGCCCCAACCCTGGGCGGCCCCCGGTTCTGGGCGGCTCCCAGTCTTAGGCGGCCCCCGATCCTGGGCGGCCCCCAATTCTGGGCAACCCAATCCTGGGCGACCCCCGGTCCTGGGCGGCCCCCAATCCTGGGCGGCCTCCAGAGCTTAAGCGATCCCCCGGTTTAAGAACAACCCCCACGATAAAATGATTAAAAAGAAATAAACCGTCACATCCGGAACAGAAATCGAGAGATGCCAAAATCATCATGCCTTAATTGGTTCGCATAAGACAAACCCCCTAAAGGGGACATTGAACCTCTATTTTAGAGCCAGATCCCTTTTCCCTCACCCTGACGTCTCCACTACCTCTGACATTCCTTTGGGATAATCAAGATCATCATGAAAAGGATTCCTTCATGAGCAAGTTTCTTAATATCCTTATTAAGAATTATCACTGGATAACCACGTAGTGCAAGATGAACGCCTGCCCTACACGTGGACGTCCACGATAATTAAAAATAAAAAGTCAAAAGAAAAGAAGGATAAAGGGGGAACGAGGGGAGGGGGGGGGAAATGATCTTCTTCTTCCAGAGAAAATGAAAAGAGAGATCTTAAGAAAATCCAAGACAAGAAAATCCGGTGATCCAGCATCAACAGATTGGCGCGCCAGGTAGGGGCAAGCTTATCGTCGGAGCAGTGAGATACGCCTGTCCGACGGTTCCACAAAGATGAGCTCCAGATCTCTGGAAGAAGATCCTACTGATTGGTCTGGGGGGCATCCTTCGCCCCCCAATGATGATCTCGCACCTCTTGGCCCCTCTCAGACGGTGAAGTCGACTCCTCCGGCTTCTTCCTCACCGCTACCGCCTCCGGTTATTCCCAGGACCAATTGCAAATTCTTACTCAGCAGGTCCAGACTCTCGTGGGATGGTTCAGCGGTTGCAAGAACGACACTCTCAAGGGATTCCACAACAACTCGAGCGACTCTATCGCCCCTAGGTCGGCTACTCCTGTTAGCCGACAGTCAGCTCGGGGGAGATC
>UESW01004425.1:115810-155777 GCA_900491605.1 Calamus simplicifolius
CCTTCTTGTGACTAGATACTTAATGCACTTCACTTGATGCCTCACAGCAAAACAATTGACATATCATGACACATATGTGATAGGTCAGAAGATTGCAAGGCTGCTTGATCACTTCAAGTAATTTTGGTTGCATACCCTTGGATCTATGTAGCATCACAGTAGGTGTTTGTGACTCCTCTCATCTGCTTTGCATCTCAGGCAAACATAGAATAGACTGTGACAATCCTCTTTAGTGTGTTCCTTCAAATATAGATAAGACTCTGACAATCCTCTCTAGTGTGCTCCCTTTTCCAAATAATTGTCCTTCTAATTAACAGAGAGCAGGTTGTCCTGAATCCTTTTCAAGCATGCATTGATGTATACATACATGCAAGAGAGAGATGGTAGAAAGGGTCTAATAGCCACTAAATTGATTTATTTTTGATGTGGCCAGCTAATGAGGACCCACAGATCTGCCATTGATGCTGCACCAATCAGACCAAGAAAGAAAAAGGACACACCTTATATAAACATCTACCCTGTTAAGTACTGATTCTCTGCAGTGCAAGATTAGTGCTCTCAGCTATGCGTACTATTTTAGATTCCGATAGTCTTGAATTATAATAAAAAAACACGGGTGGGTTTATTAAGTGCCTTGCAGGTATAGGTTATGGTTGAGATGTAGCCATCAAAATGAAACTCTTTGCGGTGTAAATGTTGTACCATAAAATGTTATGCATGTCTAGATAGCTCTAGACATTGTATGATCCCTTTTGGATATAAATATCTATCACCCATTCATATACTACATCTATATAAATACTAATAGTTTCGGAAAAGTCTTTGAACATTGGATGCGGTGCAGATTGTGTATACCGCATCCAATGATTAGCACGCATCAAGAGCAGAAATATCTTTGACCTGCATGTACGCATGCACGAACGCGTCAATCACTAGATTCGATGCAGCTCCTACTGCATCACACATGGTGCAATAAGACTTTTCCTTCCTTAGCTATATCTCAAATCTACTGTAATGTCCCATGTTTATATGCTGGTCTAATTAATCTGTTAGCAGATCAAAATCACATGACTCAAAAACTCGAGTAGAAGTTAATTCATAATAGATGAACTTGAGTTATAAGCACATAACACTTTTTTTTTCATTCGATATAAAATTATTTTGAAGTATTACAATCTTTCCCTGGCATTCTTATCGTATGCCACATAAGTGAGCTAGAATTTATATTGAATTGGATCTTTGGTACTGCAAGGATAATTCTATGCTATGGCAAAACTTCATCGCTGTCCTATGGGTAACCTTTTGTTCATATCCATCAACTTTTATATATTCGAACCAACTCTGATATCATCTATAATGCTTCAAGCTCGCTTGCTTGCCGATCTAATTAATCTATTAGCGAAATAAAATTATACAATATAAAAGTTCAGGTAAAAGTTAATCAGATAAATTTAAATTATAAATATATAAGATTTTTTTATTTAATATAAAACTATTGTAATATTACATGCATCAAACCTAAATTACATCTGTTTCTTGTTATTTCTTGTTTCTATCATTAGTGTAAGCTGAAGTGACATCGAAAAAGAAAGAATTAATGGAGGGATAGATGAAGTCCCGAGATGCGCATGCAATGCAATACATCAAAATTCGATCCTTAATACGGTTCGTGGCAAATTACCGTCGTCAGGCGTCCTACGCGGGCACGCAACAACCGATCAACCTCACCCATCCGGTAAACTCGGAGACAACCCCTCTCTCTCTCTCTCTCTCTCCCCTCTCTCTCTCTCATCATTGCATCTCCTCTCTTTTCCTATATTTGCTTCCTCTCTCCGCAATTTTCTACAACCACCTCTTGCACCCCTAATCGCCCTTTTCTCCCTGCCTTCCTGTCATCCCATTCCCTGTCTCCCACTCTAGCTGGCTTGTCCTCTGGACCCTGTGGAAGGGCTAAGAAGGCCCGGCAATATAAATTAAATACTAGCTAGCATATAGAGGAGGTGGTGGTGGAAGGATCGGAGAAGAGAGAGGCTTTCCTTTTGGTGTCTTCTTCAATTATTGCTAGTTGATCCATTTAGAAGGCTCCAAAAGGACAAGCAAACAAGAGCAATGGCATTCCAAGGGACGCAGACGAAATGCACGGCTTGCAGTAAGACGGTCTACCTTGTGGACAAGCTCACCGCCGACAACCGAATCTACCACAAGGCCTGTTTTAGATGCCACCACTGTAAGGGAACTCTGAAGGTACCCCTCTCTCTCTCTCTCTCTGTATCCATCTCTTCATCTATATCCTGTTAAGGCATATTTTTTTCCCTCTGGTGGACAGTTGTTTGATCTCTTTGAAGTGTTGGATGCTATTGGCACCATGGATTCAATGCTATCTGAATATTTGTTTTGGCTGCCTGCATTTCTCAATGGAGTTCATGTGGAAGTGCAGGATGATTAAAAAGCAGTTCTTTCTTTTCTTTCTTTCTTTCTTTTTTTTTTTTTTTCCTTTCCTTTTCCACTTTTTCGGGAAGAAAAGCTGTTCTTTGTTGTAGTAGATGGTCTTGTTTTTTTCCCTCTATTTCTAGGCAGTATATATGAGATTCTGAAGAAAAATATGGTGACAGAAATTTGATGCTTGCGACTTTGGATACCTCCCATTTAAATGATTCTTTCTAATTGATATGTTCATGTAATCTATATCTTTATTTTTATTCCTTATTGCTTTGGCTTGCTTAATATTTACTCCATCAAGTTCGTCTTTATGATGTTGAGGAACCAATGTCTCATAATTTTCATCTAAGTTGTGAAATCTCGTTATTCTGGCATACCTTTCCCATGTACTCCAACCTAATGCCATCCATCATCTACAAAAGATTAGAACTTTCAAATTGTTCAACAGATTCCAGAGAGCAGCTAAAAGGAGTCTTATTGACAGTTAATCTAAGAGCAAAACCAAATGTTTAGGAAGAGAACCTTCCCATAAATTAATTAAAAGATATGGAAAATAACGTACATATTTCACAGCTGTCTCACTATTCCCTTTTTCTTTTTCTTTTTAACCAAGAAGAACCTTTTGCTATATTCAACTATTACAGGTTGTGAGGGGGGAAAAAAAGATGTACTTATAGAGCATTCAATTCCTAATTGAAAGTAATTCAGATCTGTTTCAGCTTTTATAAATTTCACTAGAAAAATGCTTGTGTGGGGTCTTTATTAACAGAGAATGGCTATTGCATGCACCTACAAAGAGGCATAACCAATAATGCACAAAGCATCACATGCATTATTAAAATTTAAGATTTAGACAAACTATAAAACAAGCACTTGTATGTGATGTTCGCTTCTATCAATTATTCACTGGCAGTTTCCCTTTGCAGCTGGGAAATTATAATTCTTTTGAGGGAGTCCTCTATTGCAGACCACACTTTGATCAACTCTTCAAGAGGACTGGCAGCCTGGACAAAAGCTTTGAAGGTAATCATTGTTCCACTCATTCCCTCCAACATACTCCTTTCAGTTCTGATACTCAAAATTGTCTTCAATTGCCTTTTTTCAGGGACCCCGAAGGTTGTCAAACCAGAAAAACCTGTTGACCCTGAGGTATCGTAATTAGTCTGAAGACATTTCTAAATATGCCTGCAAGGTTAATACATCTACAAGTATCAGCTATTGTCTGTCCAAAAGGACCATACCACAACCACTACAGTACCTATAGATAGTCCCTCCAGACCCTTTCATGCTTCTTTCAAAGATTTGGTGATTAGTGGGATGCAGTGCTGCAATCACCTTTGTGCTGAAAATTTTCTTAAGAAGTGCTTGCAAATATCTTTGAAATTTCGTTTTTTTTTTTTTTTTTTTCCTTATGAAAATATAGTGTCCACATTATCTTTTGAATGCTGCTAATCTAAATCTTGGACTTCACTGAACAGAAACCAATAGCCAACAAAGTCTCAAGTGCATTCGCAGGAACCAGAGAGAAGTGTGTTGGATGCAAGAAGACAGTATATCCCATTGAGAGGGTAACATCTTTCATTCTAATCGATACTGCTTCCTTCATGCTAGCACATCTGTGCACACACCTGCAAATATTCCACATGCATCAACTTAAGTTGTCAACCATGCATCTGATTTTCTCATGCCACTGTTAATGCAAATATGTCATGGTGGTGGAATCTTCTGAATTCAAGAATCACCATTGTAGTTCATGATCTAAATTCCAAAAACAGAAGAAACAGTTGATTAGCTTGGCTACTCGCTAGCACAAAATGGATCGAACCAATTGCCCTGTTGTTGAAAAAAAAAATCATATCTGTAACAACGTGATGCATCTTTGAGAATGATGTTATATTTCATGCTTGAACACTGGATTTTTCAAAAAATTTATTGTCTACTTTTCAACATTGTATTACAGGTTACAGTTAATGGGACTGCATATCACAGGAGCTGCTTCAAATGCTGTCATGGAGGATGTGTGATTAGCCCTTCAAATTACATTGCTCATGAGGGAAGGCTCTACTGCAAGCATCACCACATTCAACTGTTTAAGGAGAAGGGGAACTACAGCCAGCTTGAAACTGACCAAGAGAAGATGGAGAACGGGATGCCAGCCAGCGCAGGAGAATCAGAGTCATAATTCATGAAGACAGATGCAGCCATCCTATCTCTCTTTCCCGCACGTTTCTTCATCCCTTCAAGAGCAGTGATTCGCTGAAGTTTTAATGTATGAACCATTAAAATTGTTCAGTTGTGTTTTCATTGGGATTTTCCATGGATATTAGAAGGAACTCTGGACTGAATTACTGTCTGCTTGTAAACTTCTTACTGGGCTCTTATGGAGTCCAGATACGGCTAATTTCGGTTCCATGCATAAGTGTGATTTTATATATAATATATAATTTCTAGAAACTGGATCTTCTTGGAGCTTAAATTTCTTCTTTGTCCACAAACATTGGTAGTACGTAATGGAAAGAGACACTGAAGCTGGAAAAAGGGCAAATGTTCAGCTTTTTGTAGGAATATCATAGAATTCCTGTGTGAAATATGGCACCATCAGAGCTTGAACAAAGTGTTCATTATTTAAAATTTACTTAAAATTGTTTCAGAGGCTCTAACGATCACCATTCAAGAGGCCTCTCATTGTATTATTGTCTTCAAGGCCAGAGAAAGCATGAAAGTTCAATTGGAACCAAATTGAGGTCTTCCCAAAATCAGTCTCCTCTTGAGTTTAGAAAGATAGTCTCATAGGATTAAAGCACGTTAAAGGGGATGAAGACATTATTTTGCTATGCTTGCTAACCATCAGATGACTGACAAACTACAAGGCCACCTTTAACATCTAATGAAGTAAAACCAGAAGGAATGGAATGTGAAGTTACAACATTCCATGAAAGATTAGAATCTAAATTAGGGAGAATGGGTTAGAGATGAGTTGGACAGCAGCAGCTTACGACCACCATCGAATAAACTACAATCATTGACAATGGGAAAGAACAGAGTCTGAAAAAAGACAGAAATGGATAATCTGGTGCATTTTTTTAATTTGAAGGACTGGGTCACTGACAGGAATAAACATCAAAGCAGATGCCAAGTTGGTCCTTAGATTAATGTGATTCTTTGAATTCTATTATTGCACTCCGCTGGCGTTATATGGAAAGATTGGATCACTAGAGGTGCACATGCATGGCCTAGAAGGCAATAATCAGTGAAGTCTTAACTCAAAAAACATAAAACGTACACTCATGGTTAGCAAGTGGAGGCTTTCAAAGCTTGACTATATCAGAAGCTGCATGATTTCAAGCCAAGAACCTAATACTATCATTATATCTGCAGATAATTAGTAGCATGATTCTTCACAATGAAAAGTATAATTGATCTCTGCCTCTGAGCATTACATATATGCGTTGTGAGAAATTATGATGATATAATGTGAAGTAGAACTGAAGAAGAAATTGCCATTAAAATATAGGTCGACATAGCCAAGAAGTGGCTGCTGGTCAAGGCCATGGAAAGAGTGGCTCCCTAATCTGCAGGATGACAACTCATTCATTGATGAATAATTAAAAAAAAAAAAAGTGCTGCAATTATATTGTTTACTGTCACTTATTTAAGCAGACATGGGGACATTTTACAGAGATATTAGACACACCATGCACCTTCCACCTGCATCCATATGTGACCAACATTGTACACACTAGCTGTTCCTTGGACCAACAAAGAATACATCCCTTCCATTGCTAACATAATGTTCAGAGCAAAATTTTCATTACAAAATCAGAGTTTTAAGATGATTCATAATGAAAAGCCACTAGCAGAGAGTCCACAAATATGGTGACACTTGGTGCTCAGTTTACAAATATATGGTGCACACAAATTATGGTCCACATGAATCCGTCGTCACGACCATGCAGAGAGTCCTTAAAATGCAATGTGTCCAAGATGTGTGCAAGATGGTTTTATCAGAAAAATGCAATGGAACATCATCATCGCAATTATACATAATCACATACAGAACTAGTCTTGAAGTCATTGCTTCATGCTTTAGTGACAAATTGAGTTCGTCTTAAATCAAGGTGAAGAGATCCATTCTCTCTCCCCTTTCTTATGAGCGGTGAAAGTGATGGACAAATTTAAGGGCATAAAGAAGAGAGAAGGTTACTGCTAACTTCCAAAATTACAAGCAAAAATATAAGAGAATTATTTAGGACAAGTAAATTTAAAATAATAATAATAATAAGACATACATAAGAGCCCATGCTAAAAAGTACTTATCTTCGTATCAATTATATACTAAAAAAATCCTGGACACTTATATTGTACCAAGGAACCCAAATGATAAACTCTTAGCTAGTTTTTTTGGAAAAGGCTTTGAGTTATTATACAACAAGATTCATTCGGATTTACATTAAGTTCATAAGAGCATTGCTTTTCTAATTTGCTAAGAAGAAATAAGATTTTGGTACTTGTTTGGTATTTTTTGAGAAAAAGTTTTTCAAAAAAAGTTGTTCAGTGAAAGAAAAAAGAGCATAAAAAAATAAATATCATCTCCCTTAAAATATTAATTTTAAGTGGAAGAGAATAAAAATTTATGTGAACCCTACATACAATTTTTTCATCTTCTTCCAACCAAATAAGAGAAAATAAAGATGAAAAATTTTTCCATCCTTATTTTCTCCCTAACCAAACCATCTCTTAAAAAACATCACCAACCTTGGGTCACCTGACCTTCAAATAAAACCATTCTTTCAAAATAGAAAACCAAACTTAACCGTATTCATGAACCACTTCCAGTGATCAAATATAGACTGAACACTGAAAAAATCCCAAGTTTCTCATAACTTTATGGAGTTAGTTGCCACTTTATGCTGTATGCCAATTAGACACTCACCACCCTAAAAGTTGTTGACAACATAATGAACATTAAATTTCATATATTAGCAACCATGATCATTACATTGTTCCCAATAGAACTCAAGACAACATCTATTGCATCAATTGCACCAGGTTGTACTCATGGAAACTATCCGCGTGGAAATTTGGTCCACAACAAAAATATAGTCAGATTCCCTTCCAGCACAATATCCTATGCAAGTGGGATGCCTTTAGTTAATCATGATATCAATCTGATGCCTACTTTGAAAAAGACCAATGGGTTATTGCCATAATCACCTACATTACATTTAACAAACTCCTTCTCCCCCAAGATTTGACGTTCGCATTGTGAAGCAATAAATCGAATACATTTATAAAGCAATGTCACCATCCATTTACCCCCGAGATGATCCCACAGAAGAATCTCATAGAATTCAGGAAAGTGAACTGGAGAGTAGATACAGAGGAGAAGCAAAGCCAGCTGTCTAGAATCTAATAACATCAGAACTATAACTAACCACACCTGTATAATAGACTGACAGCAACGTCCACACCATCAGCACAGCTGTGCTTATGTCCTTATAAACAGAGCTTTTCTTATAGGGACAATAACCATATTCTCAAAGGCCCCTACCACACCGTTCCATGGTTGACAAATCTTTATTCAGTAATATGCGGGTGAAAATACCCTGCCATCCTTCTGGGTTTGCAAAATAAATTACAATCCAATATAAATGTCACAAAGAGCAAGCCAGCTCATTTCTTCTACCTTTACACATATAGATAAATGAGAGACTGTTCTCAAATCAAGTGCTAAAGATTGAAAAAAAGAAAAAAAAAAAAAAAACACTTAATGCAATGGGCAGTTAACTTGTACGTGAGTTGCTAGGATTCTTGTCTGTTCATCTGAAATTACAATTCTGATAGCATTTACTGTTCGTTTACCAAACAAAAAAAGAAAAAATCTGATAGACTTCACAATTGAAATTTTGACTGTAATAACAAGAATCCTATAGAGTCTGCATAACAAACTTGAACTGATGAGCAGAATAAGGAGCAGAGTGGAAGCAAAATGGGCTTGTAGGTGTATCAAAAAACCAAGATTCATAAGAAAGATACTGGCCCAAAAGGCATAACAGCTTTCAAAATTCTTCAACTGGAAGGAAGATTGATATATTTTTTTTCTGTCATAATAAGGCATTCATAAATATAAGCAGATCTGGCCAATTTTATATTTAACACTAAACGCGTGGTCAAAAACTCTTTTTAGTTAAAAAATCCAATTTACATTTATTCCGAAGTTCAATATGTCATAGGATATTGGTTTGTTTCTGTTGCCCAAGGCTGGTTTAATAAGTCTGCAGTAGTTAACGATCAGTAACTTATGGATTCACATGGGATAGCAGTGCAAGACATGGATTCTTAAGCTTATCTAAGTGGCGTTACCAACACTGAAGAATTTGATCCTCGCCTACAAAGATTATGTCAAAATGCTTCCGTTAGCTTTTCTTGTGGCTTCACGTAACTTATCCTCCCAGAAAGAAGGCAATTAATCTTCTTGTGCTCGTTATGATTTTGCTACATGATGTAGAGCAGAAACACATTTCACTCGATGGTTTTGAACATGGAATCAGATGAAAACAACTCTTTTGGTGGTGCTAAAAGAAGTTAACATATGATGATGCCTCAGCCGGGATGCTTTCATTCACTTGGTGGAATGGTTAGCTTGAAATGGCACGTCCACACTAGAACAGACCTTTTGATCCTGAATAAATGTCGATAAGCGGGCATCAATCATTATATAGCTCGATGGATTATCTAATCTGCCTCCATCAAAGGAAAGTGTAATGCCAAGTTCACCTACTAGGCATTTAAACCTTATCTGCTGGTTCATTATTCTAATCTCATTAAGGAGTTGAAATCATGTGAATTAACTCATTTAGGAGTTGAAATCATGTGATCCTAAAACACACAAACATATGAAAGTATAAGTCTTAAACTTTTTTTTTTCATCTGATATAACATTATTTTTAGATATTATAAAAAGTCACCTTGAATTTCTTGTCCAACATGACATCACGAATTTCAAGGTGAAGAAAGCCAAGTACGTGGGCTGGAAGCTAAAATAAATTGTCTTTGGTTGTCATCAACTATGTTTTTTCTTTGAAGAGCTGTATGCAATAACCTGTTTATTACTGAGATAAAACAAATTGCATTTCTTCTCCTACTTTACTCACCATTGAACAGGTAAACATTCCTTCAGCCTAGACAGCAAGCTCCCATGAAATACAAAACAACAATTACAATGACCTCGTTACAGGGCATTAACCAAATCAACAAAAGTGATGGATGATCCTCGTAGCGACAACAAAAGCCAGAGGGATAGGCCTTTTTAGGGTGCATTCTCAACCACCTGCGACGCCAAATGGAAAGGCATTCTCAGCCACTTGGTACCAAAACCCAACAACGGTGAGGTTGACAAACCGCTCAGCAAGGACCAACGATTGCAACGTACGCTTAAAGAAACGTTAACTGCTGCATGGTATGAGCTGAAGTAGAGGTATAACTTGAAGAGTTCAAGAAAGTAGGGATGCAACTTAAGCCAGGTTTAAACTGAATTCATCTCACCGAACCCGATTTAGAGCAATATTTAAACTCATGTTTGCTCAACCCGAACCTAAATGAGTCAGGTTTAACCCGACTCGAGGATAGCTCGATCCGAACCCGAGGGTTACCGAACAAAAGGTTTATCGAGGAAGCATTGAGGGCGTTAATCGGATCGAACGAGATGATCAATTTGAGAGCGAGAAAGACAAGGCCGTCGATCGCAAGCGAAGAAAAGGACAAACATAAAGACGGACCATCCGCACATTTCGTTTCAATTCTCGTCTCCTTCTCTTCTTTGTTTATGGTACCTCCTCCTCTTCTTTGTTTCATGTAAGATTTTTTTTTTAATACAATGTTAAAGCCCCGAATCCAGTTATGCATCATTCGGCAAGGAATTTTATTTTTCCATCTCTGAGATCCATAATTCGGTATTTATTTACTTTGAAAAAATATTTATTTTTTTTTTTTATCAGCCCAAATTTCAATCCGAAACTCAAACCGAAACTCAACCCGAACCTAATTTTTAAAAATAGGATTAGGGTTAAGATTTTATAAATAGGATTAGGGTTGACATTTTATAAATAAGATTAGAGTTAAGATTGAGAAAAATTCAAATCTTATAAGCCCGAGTTGCACCCCTAAGCTGAAGACAGCTGTGGCCCTATTTCAATCTGATAAGACTGGATGAATGGTGTTCGGATACCTGAGAAGCTTCAGATCTCAACAGTCCCCAATTTTACTTGTAACGACGTCCAAAGGCAATCAGGTAGCTCACTAACTGATAAACGTAGCCACTGACTTGGTGCCTAAATTCTCCGTGTTCATGTGAGGAGAGTATCCTCCCATAGGCTCTACCGATGCGCTTGACTTGTGTATCATTTTGAACAACCATATATTGAGTGGCTTGCTTGGCCACCCGGACTTTAAAAAGTGGATGGTAGCAAGATATATCATAAATAGATAGTCAAAGGAGATTGCTGCGATGATAAGGGAGAAGCCACTCTCTGTCATAAGAAATTATTACATAACTGCGAAGCAAAGTGGAAAATCTAAAAACATGAAAACTTAAAGACAATCTTGTGCCTGGATCACTATGCATATATGCTCCGTAGTACTGAAAAGCCGGAAACAAGACGGTGGTACGCAACACAATGGGCAGTGAACGTACCACGCATCTAAATAATGACAACACAAGGTTCGCACATGAAGTTAAGAAAACTATTTTTTCCTTGTTAAGGATTAGAGAAAACAATACCCGCCCTAATGTGAGAGGAAGCCACCAAAGGCTTTCAAAATAGAGGAGTTACCATTGTCAATTTTGGAAAATTTACTATAAGAATTTAAGAAAACATCAGATGGTTATCATGGATAAAAGATATCAATCCTACAAGAAACACAAGAAATTGCAAAGGTTATTTATAGCAAACACAACAGGTGGCATTGTTACCAATACTGGAACAAGCATCGTCCAAATTGATGGACTAGGTCAAAGTTCAAGGGTCAATTTACACGAATAATTAAAACATAATTAAAATTAAAAAAAATATAATTCATAATGATAAATAAAGATAATATTTTGATAAAATTTGAAATAGGTAGAATTTAACTAATTTTAGTTGCTTTAAAATTTAAATCCTTAAAATTAAGTTATTTAAACTAAATAAAAAAATTATACCCACATTTATACTTGAAATTAATCTTAAAATTTTAGAAAAATAATACTTGAAATCCTACAAGTTAGAGAAAGAGAGACCAGAGAATCAGATCAGTTAAGAAAAGAGAGAATCAAGGATTTAGTATTAAAAGATGAAAAGCTTCTTAAAAGTAGCAGCGCTGGTATTTAAATTATATTGATCAAAAATAATTTTAACATGTACGAAAAAATCACTGAATCAATAAAAGAGCCAGCTAGCAATAAGGTTCAATTAAAGAATCAGATCAGTTAGGAGTCCAATTTACCTGTTCAACAGTCGAACCAGCTGGTCTGATTCGAGTCTGACGATGGTGTTGTTTCAAAAGCATCAATCATTTGGGATTTATTTAACAATCAGAATGGCGAATCACGTTCAAGATAGCTGATCATCTTTTCTATGCCAACACATAAGATGAAACAAAAGTCAAACAGTAATTTAAGGTGGCAGATTCTCTGAGCCAGTTATCATAAGCAATAAGGTTTACACGCTCAAGTATCTAAAAGGTCCTATATGCAAGAAAAATATCAAAGTGTGTTGATCATAAGCTTGGCTACACCTTTTTTAAAATGCTCTCTTTAAAGACATCATATTATTTAAGTATTCTTTATAGAACAGGGGATTTTGTTGGGACAAGATGGTAGAAACTGTTTCCATTTTGAGCATAAAGATATTTACCTTGATGAAGGGGAGATGACTGAAAGAACATTACATAGCTTGTCAGTAACTGTCATATTTATTAGGTAAGTAAAATTCAATACCTACAAGCCCCATGATCAGATTTGTCCATGTTTTCATTTGCCATTTTCCACCGATGAAACTAGGCGCTCAGTCAATGTTGATATGTCCTAAAAACACCAATGCCATGACCCACAGTGCCAATGATGCAACAAAGTGTTATCTTTAGAAATGAAAATGATGAACTGCATCCCTATAATCATTGAAAGTGTGGTGAGAAACATAATGAAATGTAATAATTCATGGAAACCAAAAGGAACAGATGAAAAATGCAACTGGGTACCACATCCAACGCCCTCAAGTAGCTACAATTTTATATCAATATGATGATGAGAGCTCCCATCAAAAAACAAAAAAAAAATGATGATGAGAGCATATTCAAGAATAAAGTTGATGGGTCATAGATATAAGAAGAGCGAAGATAAGAAGAGGTTGGCTATATTAAATCTTATGACACCTGAATTACCCTAAACACTTCTGACTCCCGAAATATTATTAATGAGCCTATTTTTCTCCTTATACAGCTATATCTCCCACACCCCAAGCATATGTTTGATGCAGTTACCTTATCAAAATTTCCAGTATTAAAACAATTATTAACAGTCAAAAACATATGAAGCAGATCATCACCTAGAGGGGGCTGAAAGAGTAAAACAAAAAATACATGTTGACAATGAGAAGCATAGGTTTTAAAAACGCAACAAGTTGATGATTGAGAGCATTTGCTAGTGAGCACATCAACAAACTAAAAAATAGAGGACCAGCAGCCCACATAGTTAGCATGGCCATAACAGCATATATTGTTAATCCTCCCAACACATGATGTATCCAGAATAACATTGTGAACTTTTCAAGATTAGTGGTCCAAAAGATCAAGCAGACTGCACATCAAACAGAGTTAGAGTTAGACCAATCATGGTAGAATTCATATGACAGCTTCCAGTAAGGTTAGATCTCTAAAACGAGAAGCTGACAATATTTTTTACATTTTTGGCAATTGAGGTGTTATCCTATGTTGTCCCATTGATTGTAAGGTATTTGGTCTGTCTGACATTGCTCAATGAAATAAAGGGTTACAAGTCTTTGAAATTTGGATTTCAGAATTCCTTTATGCTAGGTTCATTAGTGGGGTATGTGAAGGAGAAACTTGTGTTTATCGTCACCGTTAAGTCTTCAAAGGTTTCTCAACGAGGTTGGGTCAGTTCTAGACTCATGCTGCTATAGGCGAGTTTGGTTACAAGACATAAATCAAATTATGATTAGGAGCTCAAAGCTCAGGTAAACTGTTTCATAAAGCATCCTAAAGGGCTATTGATCTGGCACTACACAAGATTCTGAATCTCTGATATTAGCTCAATCTTTATCTCATGAACTTAACATTTTAATCCTCTTAATAGGAAGCTGCTGGTCTCCATTGTTTCCTGCATTTCTTTATAATAAGGCTAAGAACACTCGAACATCATAACTCATAATCATAAACCATTTTCTGGAAACCTAAGCAACAGCATCATTCATTATACAGCATTAATTCATACACCAAGTACAGGTTTTCCATTTCATACAAAAGGACTAAAAGTTATGCATTTATATAAATTTTCACTTGATCTTAGCTTGCACAAGACAACCTTGGAAGAGGGACGCCTTTTTTTTAAAATTTCAAAAGAAGATGGATGTGGAAAAACTTAATAAAAGCTAAACCATGAAGCATAGACCAAGAATCAGACTGCTATTTCATAAAGCTACCGCTAAACAAAGACACTAGCTTTTATGGAGAAAAGAAAAACTTAAACTGTTATCACTCTTATTACTTGTTCATCATCAGGACATCACTTCTGCAAATACTTTTCTTCTTAATTAATAAACTTGGGGGAACTTTGCTTCCTCCAGATTTCCATCAAAAAAAAGACATCACTTCTGCACAGTTAAATATACTGCACATATAATAAAGAGGTGAAATCATATTACAAGTTGGCAATGCAACAACCACTAACTACTTACCATTTCATAATGATTACAACAACAAATAAATCTGAAATTATAAACCATTTTTTCACAAATTGTAAGAAAGTCATTTATCTTAACATAATAAAACTTACATTGCCAAGTCATAGAGATATGACCTATCAGATAAACGACTAACAGTAGTGTACATGGATACATCTAGCAAGCATCATAAACTAGAAATGATTGAAGCAATACTCTATGGTATCAAGAAGATACCCATTTAAAGTTATACGCTTCAAGTCAATGATAAGGTTGTTACGAAGAAACCCAAACCCGAAAGTCCCATCCTTATACTCCCATATCCTTCCTTCCACATTTCGTGGATCACCAGAAGAGCCAGATAGATCTGGGATCACCAGGTCATAACTGGAGCTGATACAGAGAATGCGTGAGACCACTTCCTTGTCTATATCGCTTGAATTTGATTCCGCTGCTTGAATGTGCTCACGGCTACCATACAGATCCTTTTCCTCTTTAGAAAATGGGGATTCAAGAAATGTAGTGTTTGAAGTCCAGAAAACAGGGGAATAACCAGAGAATCGCTCCACCGCATTACCAACCCGTTTACAAGTTATTCCACCGACATCATCATATGCAACAAGGTAAAAATCCAGGACATTTTCCTCACAAATCCCCTACACGAGGAAAATGTTGTTTAAGAAAATTGTTTCATTTGCAAGAGCAACAAACGCAACATCTACCCATAATGCATGCTGCAAATCAAAAGATAACCAAAGAACAGATTTTTCCGAACATAAAATAACAGATAGAGAGAAGCAAACACCTTCCATAAACCTTGCAAAGGCCTTGACGGGGTGGGTTGATAGTTGACAATCTTCACGAAATGCTCAGCTTCCCATATTCTCCTCCTCCCAAGCCTCCCCTTTCCTTCCTCCTCTGCCTTCTTGAAGCCTTGTCGCCGCCCGGGCTCGTCCGGTTAGCAAAGTACTGATAGATCTCCGACATCAATCGATCCGGCGGCGATGTGCTCTCTATCTCCGCGACCTCATCCGAAACCCCTGAATCACCACCACGAGCCTCAGCATAGAAGCTCCGGTTCTCCTCCACCACAAAATGGTTGGAGCCCATAAAACTAACGCTCACCGGAACGAAATCGGAATCCGACGACGGCCCCGAAGCCGAACAGAAGATTTCTTTCGGTGATTCGAATCGGCTTCCCGGGTGGAGGAAGCTCACGGGATCTCCATGGAAGGAAAGACCCAGCCAGAGGAAGGGAACCTTGAGGACGCCGTAGGTACCGGGCTCGGAGGAGGGGGAGACCCGGGATCCGGTGATGCAGGAGGGCCCCCACTCGAAGAAGACGAGGGGCGGGGTGCCGGAAGTGCCCTGGCCGATGCGGCGCCAGAAGCCGACAAGACTCTCCCAGCGATCGAGGGTGCGGTAGAGGCGGGCGTAGGAGATGCGGCCGGCGGCGGCGCCAGACGCCCAGGAGCGGATGAGGGTCTTGGAACCCCACCGACGGTCGCACATGGCGAGCCAGACGGGGCTGTCGGATGCGGAGGCGCTGCAGAGGGCGGCGAAGCGGCGGGAGGTGCAAGCGAAGGCGGAGATATCGACGGGGGAGAGAAAGGAGAGCACGTTGAGCTGCACGTCCTCCGGGAAGTCGGAGAACGAAGTCGGCAGCGGCGATGCCATAACTAGGTTAAGGATTAGGGTTTGCGGGCGATGGAGAATGGAGGCGAGGGCCGGTGGAGGATCGAAATGGATTCAACGGCTTGGGGAATACGAAAACAGAGCGTCGCGGAGGAAGGGATAAAAGAAAAGTATCACCGATCGCCGTGGCTGGTGGGAGGAAAGCATTTACGGAATATTCGAGTCGATTCTGCAGGCCAACGCTGTGCGTTATTTTGCACGGTAACAATAGTAATTCCTAATTGCTATATTATTAAAAAAATAAAACATAAAAAGAAAGAAAGAAGAGAGGGGGCATGCTTGCTTTGAAGCGGTAGACAAGATCAATTATAACTTTTTAAAAAAAATATAATCAAACTATTAAAAACGACTCGATCGCACTTATATATTTAACACACACACTCACGGATGTGGCAAAAAAAAATTAAAATGTTTAATTTTAAAATTTTCTGATGAAAAGTGACGGATCTACACGTATCGTGGCTTCTGACCTTGCGGTGTCCTCCACGGCACCTGCCGCAATCCCTTCCGTAAGAAATTCCACAACTTTTCCGTGCACTAATGCCTTGTTTCTATATTTATTAAATTATAAAATTTAAAAACTATTCAATTTGTCTACACACAAGAGTAGGGATGCAACTTGGATCGGATTCAATCCGAATCCGGCCCACAGAATCCGATTTGCAGCAGTACTCAAACTCTAGTTTGCCTAACCCAAACCCGAAGGATTCGGATTGAACCCGGACCGATTTGTAACTTGGGCCGGGTTAGGGTTGCAGTCAACCCGAACCCGAAAAAATTCGAACCCGCAAAGCCACAAGCAGCAGGCCCACTGGTGTTGTGGAAGTGATGATTTAGCCTTGTTTGTTAGGTTTAAAGCATGAAGAGCTGATAGTTTTGTGAAAGTGATGATTCTTGGTATGAACATTTCACCAGAACCTTCATTACCTTTTAAAATGAGCATATACCTTTAACCATTGCATTTTATCATGTAATGTTGGTGGGCCAAACTAGTATCTTTATTTTTTTAAATTATCTTCTTTGAGACATTTGTAACTTCTAATATGAAGTTTGCCAAAATTTTATGAAAGCATCTGAGAAGAGGTGATGAGCAGAAAACTAAAACATCTGGGAAAGGGGCGATGAGTAAAAAATCAGAAAGCTTTGAATGGCGAATGCAGTCTTGCTACTTGGAAAAGATTTCTCATACCAGACTTATGTGGTCTTCTAACTGGCTCTTTATATCGTCTCAATATTTTCTACTTTCGAAGGATAAAGGTGACTTCATTAATGCATATAGTGGCTATTGAAATGTTATGCAACATTTGGATTACTTTGGATATGTTTTAGTTTAAGAATGTACTTTTTTTTGTTTAGTCTTATATAAAAGATGTATATTTTTAAACATGTAATTTGAAATGTGAAGCTTGTTTGTTTCAAACTTTAGCTTGTTTGTACAATACAAAGCTTATTTGTACAATGTTAAGCTTGTTTGTTTCAGATTGTCATATTTTTTTTTTCTATCAACCCGAATTCTAACCCGAAACTCAACCCGAACCCGATTTTTAAAAATAGGGTTAGGGTTGAGGTTTTACAAAGGGTTAGGGTTAGGGTTAGGGTTAGGGTTGACATTTTACAAATAGGGTTAGGGTTAGGGTTCAAGAAAACCCGAGTTTCATGAGCCCGAGTTGCACCCCTACAAGAGGCATGGATTTATAGTTAAAATCCTTTTTGTTTTAATTTTTTATAAAGTAGTAATATTTTATGCATCATTATCAACAAACTGAATGCCAAGATAAGATATTTGTATTGGATTTTTAAAAAAATAAAAAGAAGTTTAAATAATTTGAAACTATCGAAAAATAAATATTCTTTTAAAAAAGACTTTTATAAAATTAAAACTAGATATTTATTCTGAAATTTTCTACATTCACTCTTTTAATGATAAATAATTATATTTTTAAAAATTTTAACTTTATATATAAATAAAAGTATATATTTTTATAGAACGGGCAGCATCAAACTTTTAAAAATTTATAATGTTTAATGAATCAATATTGATGATTTCCAAATGCTATTTGATGGCTATGGTTTCATATAGTTATAGTGTTTCAAAAGTGACGGCATGTTTTATTTTTAGAAGTAGGATGTTCGTTTCTTTAAATTAAGTTAAAAAAATTTGAATCAATATTCTATATATCCTGATGCAAGAGAAAATTATTGCCATATCAATAAACATTCGTAGTAACTGATGGAGCAAATCAACCCCATGGGCAATGGTGATCGCATTTGGGCTGGATCTTTTAGTTAGCATCGGCCTCGGCAAGTCAGCCTCGATTCTCGTCGGCCTTGCTCATCGTTGCCGGCCTTAGCTCATCCTAGTCGGCCTCAATTCTCACCGGCCTCGCCCATCATCACTGGCCTAGTCTCATCGTAGTCGGCCTCGGTAAGTCAGCCTCAATTCTTGCCAGCCTAAGCTTGTCTTGGTCGACCTCGATTCTCGCCAGCCTCGCCCATCATCACCAGCCTCACCCATGCTGGCCGACCTCGACTCGTCCTAGTCGGCCTCGATTCTTACCGGCCTCACCCATCGTCGCCGGTCCCCCCATCCTCGCCGGCCTCTGCTCGTCCTAGTCGTCCTCGATTCTCATCGGCCTCGCCCATCCTCGCCGCCCTCGGCCTCCTCATTGACTTGGCCATAGCTCCAAGGTGGCCTCCTCATGGACTCGGCCATAGTTTCCAAAGCGGCCTCGCCTTCTCTAGGCGGCCCAGATTCCTAGGCAACCTCGCCTCCTCTACTCAGCCTCAGTCTCCAGACTCGGCCCCGGCTCCTAGGCGGGCCTAGCTTCCTACGTGGCCTCGCCTTTTCTAGACCGCCTCACCTTCTCTACTTGACTCCTAGTAGGCATCAACCTCGACAAGTCGGCGTCAGCCCCAGTGTTAGCCTCTACTCGGTCCCAGCCTTGAATCCTATTCAACATCGGCACCGACCCTAGGATCGGTCTTCCCCGACGGGATCATCAATAGGTGCAGTCCATAACGGCCATCACGTCAGCCATCTTCACACCTCTGCCTGAATATCATCTCCACCTCATGCCATACCAAATATTCCAGAGGATGAACCTCCTTATTTATGGAGATCTCAAATTAAACTTTCTTAAACGGAAATAGGAGCCAAATACGCCCTCCGATCATGATTAACGGAGTTTTGGACTCCTGATGAGACTGATCAGTTACCAATCCCATGACTAACGGGATTCTAATCATATCAGCTTCCTAAAACGTACCCAAAAATCAGATAATGACTTGCCATCTTAATGGCATGTAAATACCACGTTCCTGGACCCCCCATAGGTATGCTTTTTTTTAGACACAACTCGAGCAAGGGCGATTAGAGCATCCTTCTGCGAGAACCTTCTCCTCTTATATGCTCGCTGAAGATTTTTACTGACTTGAGCATCGAAGAGTCTTCCACAGGGACCATCCCCCGTGATTCCTATGCGAGAACTTGTCTTGCAGGTTCATCAACTGTGAGATCATCATTCGGATCCCAATCGACCTCGTCCCTAAGCCGGAGAACGAAAATCAGCAGCAACAGATTGGCGCTAGAGGAAGGGCCCCAAGTTCCTCAAAAAACTTGAAACCAAGGAGACAAGGTTTGATACAACAAGGATGATTCCTCAATAGCCAACCGTAATAGAGCAGTCACAGATGTTCTTGATTGGGCCACCTCTCAAAGGCCCGATCCCGCCAATAATATGGTGCCTTCACAGCCGTCGCCAACTGAGGCGCCTCTACCGCTGGCAACCCCGGTCACCCAGGACCAGTTCAACATGCTGGTCCAGCAAGTCCAAGCCTTGGCATAACTGGTGCAGGGGCTTCACGGAGTTTCTCTTCTTGCTGCTCCCACTCAACAATTGCCCAATAGAACAGCCATCCCGGTTCCTTTGGTCGCTCCTCCGCCCAATCCATTGGAAGCCACCAGCCTCCCATGATGTCCTAGCCATGAAGGAGTTGGGCCAGTGCAGTACGAGGGTGGAGATAGGAGCCTGCCTGGATCCAGTCGGGCTCACTCCTTGTCTCCAGTGTTCTCTCGCTATGACTCAACGCCGCGGCCATGGTCTCCCCACCCTACCTCTCCTACCGCTCAAGATTCCCTAGTGCAGTGATAACTTCGAGAGATACGTCAGGAGATAGACGCCATCAAACAGGCATCTCATCCTCAATCCAAGGTGGAGCAGGGGATTCCGTTCACCGATAGGATTATGCAGGAGGTGATTCCTTCCCATGTTAAGCGTACCATCATCGAGCCATATAATGGAGCCATCAACCCTGATGACCATCTAAGCAGCTTTTGATCCATCATGATGTTTTACGGGGCATCAAATGCGATGTTGTGTCGAGATTTTCCTTCCTCCCGCAAGGGGTCCACCAGAACGTGGTTCAACAGTTTGAAGTCGAGCTCCATCGGTTCTTTTGACGAACTAGGCTGCTCTTTTACCAGCCAATTTGTTAGCAGTCATTGCCACTGAAGAAGGTCTGACTCCCTTTTCAAAGTCAAACAGCGAGAGAGGAAGTCCTTAAGAAGCTTTCTTGGCCATTTTAATATGGCCATGTTGAAAGTTGACCACCTCAACCATGAGATGCCATGTCCATCCTAGCACGCGGAGTGTCAAAAAAGAAAGACTTCTACTTAGCTATGAAAGTCAACTACCCGAAAAACCTCTCTGACATGATGGCCTTGGTGGATAAATACGTCAGGGTCGAAGAATCGAGAAGGTCGGTCCGAGCGAAACAATCCAAAAAGATAGAGAAGAAAGGTTCGGAGAAGAACTGACCTGCTCGCCCTGCAAGCCCATCTCACTGCCAAAGGGCTCCTCCTCCACCACCAAGGGATCGCACTAGAAGTCCAGCGCGGAGATTCAACCAATTCACCCCACTTACCGCGCTGCGGGCATAAATCCTTATGGAGATCGAGTGACAACTCCCTCGATCGACACCCCCTTCGTGGAAACATGGCTCGAAGGGATATGATGAAGTACTGCCGGGGATATGACGAAGTATTGCCAATATCATTGAGACTATGGCCATGATACTGAGGAGTACTGGCAGCTTCGAAACAAAATTGAGCAATTTATCTGCCGAGGGAGACTGGATCGATTCAGAAGAGTCCTAGAACCAGACAACAGGAGGGAGCCCCAACCTAAGCTTCTACAGTCACCTCCTTCGAACCCACCGACTGCTAGCAATGTTCACATGATTGCCATGATCGAATCCTCCCAAGGTAGGCTGGGCGAGGAGGAAAACTTGCCAAAGAGGGTTCAGTCCGAAGGACTCTCATTTTCGAATGAAAACCTCAAAGGGATACAGTATTCTCATGATGATGCGTTAGTTGTATCTTTTAACATGAACAAGTACGATGTATCCCGAATTTTGATTGATTGTGGAAGGTTGGTTAACATTCTGTACTTTGATGCTTTTGTAAAAATGAATCTATGAATGGAGGATCTTCGGGCCATGGATTCTACTCTGATGGGGTTCACCGGCAATACCATCACACCTGAAGGGATAATTACACTGACAGTCTGAGCGAGCGCCTAGCCCTATAGTAATCGTCTACATGGACTTTTTAGTGACCAAACTCCAGCCATTGTATAATGCCATTTTCGGTAGGCCTGGACAAATGTCCCTCGAAGCTGTGATATTCATACCACACCTCGCCATGAAGTTCCTACAAAATGGGGAGTGGGGACAGTCCGAGAAAGCCAGGCTGTGGCTTGATATTGTTTCATCATCGACCTTCAATCCCGAAGGCCCGAGGTTGATGGACTGGATGCTCGAGAAGATTTCACCGAGCAAAGTGGAGAACATATTGAGGAACTCAAGGAAGTGCTACTTGACGAGACTCGGCCTGACCGAACTATAAAGGTCGGGTCCCATCTCGAGGGAAAGCCTCGCCAAGACTTGATTGACTTCCTCCAAGGAATGCTGACGTCTTTGCCTGGTCAGCCTTAGATATATCTGAAATTAGTCTAGATGTCCTCATCTATTGTCTCAACGTGAATGAGATATTTCGATCGATCAAGCAAAAGAAGAGGAGCTTTTCCCTTAATGCCAAAAGGCCATTAAAAAAAGAAGTTGACAAACTCCTCAAGGCAAACTTCATTCGAGAAGTGAACTACCCCAACTGGCTATTGAATGTCATCATGGTGAAGAAGTCAAATGGCAAGTGAAGGATCTGTATTGATTTCATAGACCTCAACAAAGCTTGCTCGAAGGATAGCTTTTCTTTGCCAAGGATTGACCAGCTTGTGGACGCCACCTCGGGTCATCAGATGTTGACCTTCATGGATGCCTATTTAAGGTACAATCCAATTCAAATGGTGCCCGAGGATGAGGAGAAGATGACCTTCATCACTGACATGGGCCTCTATTGTTACCAAGTCATGCCATCCGGCTTGAAGAATGCTGGAGCTACCTATCAAAGGCTGATCAATAAGGTCTTTAAAGAGTAGATAGGTCAAAATATGGAGGTTTACATCAATGATATGCTAATAAAAAGCAGGAAGACATCCCAACACATCAATGACCTCACAGAAAATTTTGCAACACTCAAGAGATATCGTATGATGCTAAATCTGACCAAATGTGCTTTCAGAGTTAATTCTGAAAAGTTTCTGGGCTTCATGGTCTCCTAGCGGGGGTATTGAGGCGAACCCCCAAAAGATCCAAGCTCTTCAAAAAAATGGTGCCTCCTAGGTCGTTCAAAAAGGTATAACGCCTTACGGAAAGGATAGCGGCTCTTAACTGCTTTGTTGCTCGGTCCGCTAAAAAGTGTCTTCCCTTCTTTAGGCACTTCGATCGGCTAAGAACTTTTAGTGGACTCTAGATTGCCAGAAATCCTTCGAGGATCTCAAAAGGTACCTCGGCTCACCATTGCTCCTCAGTAGCTCGAGGCTCGAAGAAGCTCTATATCTATACCTGGAAGTCTTAGAATGCCATAGGCTTCGTGCTGGTCCGAGAGGAGAACAAAATTCAAAAGCCTGTCTACTACATCAGCAAGCTGCTTCAGAATGCTGAAATGAGGTACACTCATATTGAAAAGGTGGTGTTAGCTTTGATAACATCAGTCCAAAAGTTATGGCCTTACTTTCAAGCACATGTTGTAGTGGTCTTGATCGACCAACCTATCAAATCAATCATTCATCATCCAGAAGTATCAGGAAGAATGGCGAAGTGGGCTATTGAGCTGAGCGAGCATGATATTCGCTATCAGCCTCATCCAATTGTTAAGGCACAGGTTCTGGTGGACTTCCTTCTTGAATGCACGATCCTGGAAGATGGCTCAACATCAAAGACCTCTGAGCATGCGAAGAGGAAAGCTTTGTGGTTGCTCCATGTAGATGGATCTTCAACATAAATGGCTCGAGAGCAGGCCTAGTCCTAACTAGCCCCGAAGGAATCCTATTCGAGTACAACATCCGCTTCTCCTTTCCAGTTTCCAACAACAAAGCTAAGTATGAGGTCTTACTTGCTGGACTCTGGATCACATGTGATCTAAAGGTCAAGAAGCTGAATGTCTACACTGACTCCCAACTGATCGCCGACCATATAGGAGGGGAGTTCGAGGCTCGGTAGCCGAACATGGTTCGGTATCTCCAGAAGGTGCATGATCTATCATCTAAATTTTTTGAACTTAAAATTATTCAGGTCCCGAGGATCGAGAATGTCCACGCCGACCTTCTCTCCCGATTAGCAACCATGGACTCTATGGACCTTGAGCGAAAGTTTCATTTAGAGGTCCTTGAGAAGTCCAGTATCCTAGATGCCGACCAAGTGATGCAAGTTGAGGTCGAACCATCACCATCATGGTTCGACCCAATACTTAAGTACCTCAAAGATGGGTCTCTCCCAGCTGATAGAAAAGAAGCGAGGAGACTGAAGATGCAGGCATCTCATTATGTCCTGCATGATGACCTAAGTGCTCCTCCATGCCGTTGCTCAAGTGTCTTCGGCTGTCAGAAGCTGATTACACTCTACAGAAGGTTCATGAGGGCATCTATGGTAATCATCTGGATGGCCGAGCCCTAAGTCACAAGGTGTTGCGCTAAGGTTACTACTGGCCAACTATGCAGAAGGACTCCGACAATCTTGTCTGAGCCTGGGATTCATATCAGCGACACTCCAACATTCAGAGGCTACCTTCTATACATCCTCGGCCTAGGGGTGTAATCGAGCCGAGTCGAGTCAACACAGTGCCAAGCTCGAGCTCGACTCAACTCTTAAATTTGAAGCTCGAAACTCGACTCGAGCTCGATCGAGTTTTTTATTTAGAGCTCGAGCTCGAGCTCGATAAAATACTCAATGTACTTGAGCTCGACTCGACTCGACTCGACTCGAATTTCTGTATAAAAATTTAAAAAATAATTTTTAATTAAATAAAAATATTTTTTAAATTAAAAATTTAAAGAATAAGGGTAAAATAGTAAAATTGCATAAGCTCGATCAAGCTCGCGAGCTTTTCAAGCTGAGTATTTTAATACTCGAGCTCGACTCGATAAGCAGCGAGTCGATTTTGAGTATTTTTTGAATCGATTTCGAGCTACTCGCGAGTTGTCTCGACTCAGTTACACCCCTACCTCGGCCCATTTTCTTCCACTATCGAATAGAATAAGTTCTTATTTGTGGCGATCAACTACTTTACCAAGTGGGTTGAGGCCAAGGTGGTCGCTCAGATAACCAAAACCTGAGCCAAGGATTTTATTTGGAGGTTGATTATCTATCGGTTTGGTCTCTCACATACTATCATCACCGACAATGGCCGATAATTTGATAACCCAAGATTCTAAGAATTCTGTGAAGATCATGCCATCACCCATCGGCTTACTTCAGTCGGTCACCCGATGGCTAATGGTGAAGCGGAGGTCACGAATTGGACTCTACTATAAGGAATCAAAGCTCGGCTTAACAGGGCACGAGGTAGATGGACATATGAACTTCATCATGTCCTCTGGGCTTATTGGATGATACGGAGAATCTCCATTGGCGAGACTTCATTCATGATAGCTTTTGGTATCGAAGCTGTCATCCCTATTGAAGTGGGATTGCCTTCACCAAAGGTTGAAAGCTATTTGGAGGAATCAAATGATGAACACCTCCGAGCCAATCTTGATTTAATAGAAGAGGTCAAAGAAAAGGCTTGAATCCGAATGGCTATGTACCATCAGCGCGTGGCTCGCTATTACTCCTTTAGAGTCAAAGGAACACTATTTCTCCTAGGCGACCTTGTGCTCCGCAAAGCATCAGTTTTCAAACGGACAAAACAAGAAAAGCTGGCCCCAAATTGGGAAGGCCCCTACTAAGTTGCGGAGGTTATCAGGCCTAGCACCTCAAGCTTCAGGATTTGGATGGAAGAGCTATTCCTCAAACATGGAACTCGAATAATCTTCGAGTATATCATCAGTAAAGTACATCTAAATCGAGCCATTTTGCTCATTGTAATGAAAACTTCACTTTTTGATTTGAATATTTTTTAGTGAATAATCATCTTCTCTGAGTTATGGATGAAAAGCATATCCCGCCCCATCATTGACCTATGAGTTTATTTCTTCGTACCTTGGCAGGGCCAAGTAAAAGATCCTTCGGGCCTCGGCACAGCTAACCAGAGTTTTCTTCAAATCTTGGCATGGTCAAGCCCTCTCTGTACCTTGGTAGGGCCAAGTAAAAGATCCTCCAAGCCTCGGCACAGCCGATCAAAGTTTTCTCCAAACTTCGGCATGGCCGAGCCTTCTCCGTACCTTAACAGGGCCAAGTAAAAGATCTTCTGGGCCTTGGCACAGCCGATCGAAGTTTTCTAAGAACCTCGGCATGGCCGAGCTTTCTTCGTACCTTTACAGGGCCAAGTAAAAGATCCTTTGGGCCTCGACACAGCCGACCGAAGTTTTCTTCGGACTCGCATGACCGAGCCTTCTTCGTACCTTGGTAGGGCCAAGTAAAAGGTTCTCCAAACCTCGGCACAACCGATCGAAGTTTTCTTCGAACCTCGGCATGACTGAGCCTTCTCCATACCTTGGTAGGGCCAAGTAAAAGATCCTCCGGGCCTCGGCATAGCCGACCAGAGTTTTCTCTGAACCTCGGCATAGTCGAGCCTTCTCCATACCTTGGCAGGGCTAAGTAAAAAATCTTTTGGGCCTTGGCATAGCCATCGTCGGTTTCCAAAACATGAATAAAGGCAAAAGGCTGACCACGAAGGACATCATGATGCGCCTTTGCGGGTTTGAACCTTCCTAATAAAATCAAGTCATTTGAGACTCTACTCTCTATGTCCGAACCCATGCTTCGGACTAGGGAGTGAGGGGCATGTAATATGGGAGAAAATCATTACCGTATCAGTAAACGTTCATGGCAACTGATGGGGCCAATCAACCCCATGGGCAATGGTGATCGTACTTGGGCCGGATCCCCCAGTCGGGGTTGGCTTCGGCAAGTCGGCCTCGATTCTCATTGGCCTCGCCCATCATCGCCAGCCACACCCATCCTTGCCGGCGTTGGCTCATCCTAGTCGGCCTCGGCAAGTCGGCCTCAATTCTTGTCGGCCTCGCCCATCGTCACTGGCCTCGCCCATCCTCATCGACCTTGACTCGTCCTAGTCGGCCTCAATTCTCGCCGGCCTCGCCCATCCTCACCGGCCTCGGCTTGTCCTAGGCGGCCCCGGCTTCCCAAGGCAGCTTCCTCATGGACTCGGCCATAGCTTCCTAGGCGACCTCGCCTTCTCTAGGCGGCCCTAGCTTCCTAGGTGGCCTCGCCTCCTCAGTCGGCCTCAGTTTCTGAATTCGACCCCAGCTCCTAGGCGGCCCAAGCTTCCTAGGCAGCCTCACCTTCTATACTTGACTCCTAGTAGTCATCGACCTCGACAAGTCGGCGTCAGCCCCAGTGTCAGCCTCTACTCGGCCTCGACTCCTATTCGACCTCGGCCTCGGCCTCGACTTCTACTCGCCCTGACCTCGAATCCTATTCAGTGTCGGCACCGACCCTAGGATCGGTCTTTCCCAATGGGATCTTCAGTGGTACAGTTCCTAACGGCCATCACGTTAGCCACCTTCACACCTTCGCAAGAATATCATCGCTACCACATACCACACTGAATATTCTAAAGGATGAACCTCCCTATTTATGGAGATATCAAATTAAACTTCCTTAAATGAAATGGGAGTCAAATATGACCCTCCGACCATGATTAATGGAGTTTCGGACTGAAATTGATCAATTACCAATCCCGTAATTGACAGGATTTTGATATCAGCTCCCTTAAAACATGCTTAAAAAATCAGCTAACGACTCGCCATCTTAATGGCATGCAAATACCACATCCCTGGACCCTCTAAGTATGCTTTTTTTTTTAAGACACAACTTGAGCATGGGCGATTAGAGCATCCTTCTATGAGAACCTTCTCCTTTTATCTGCTCGCTAGAAGGCGTCAGAGGTCTTCTACAAGGATCACCTCCTGTGATTGAGGACTTGTCTTGCAAGTTCATCAGCCATGAGATCATCGTTCTGATTTTGATCGATCTCGTTCCCAAGCCAAAGAACAAAAATCAGCAGCAACATATCCTTTTATTGGACTTTTGAAAAAAAGATCAAATAAAGATTTCACTTAATGATACCATATCATATACATTATATATATATATATCTAAAATTGAAGGAATGGATTGAGTGAGGAAGGAAAAGAGTCTAGTAGTTTTGGCAAAGGAAGATAGTTTTTGCATCAAAGTCTAATAAGATGGGTAAAATGTATAAGAGGTGAGATATAAGGGTAAGAAAAAGAAAAGCCATTTGATGCATTAATTCAAGAAAGGCATATACTTTTATGAAGGACCCTTTTAACTTTATTTGTATATATTAATAAGTTAAATAAAAAATATGAACCTATTTTATAATTCTATATTATATATTTTAAAATTTAAAATATTAATTTTAAAATAAAAATAAGGAAAACAATAAATACATGTATTGTTTTAAATTTTTAAAAGAACTTAACTAATTTGAAATTGTAATTAAAAAATATGAAATTACAAAAAGGATTTAAAGAGTTAATATTTCTTTAAAAAATATATAGAATATATGTGTGTGATGCAATTTTATGACTTTTTTTTTTTTAAAGTAAACTTATTTTGTAACCAATCTTATTTGTATTTCATTTTTCTTTTTTTAATTTTTTAAAGAGTAAATATAAATAGAGTTATAAAGTTTATGTCATTGTCAGATAGTTGTAATCTTCGTTAGCCTACTAGCTTTCAGCAACAAAATCCCATAATATGATGAAATCTGATTTCTTCTATATCAAACTAAATAGATTATGGTTTGGAAAACAATTCTCAAAGCTTTATGTTAAAAAAAATGACTAGATTGATGATTTGATTTATTTATTTATTTTATTTATTCTAAATATTTTTATTCACAAAATAAACTTTAGATTATTATAAATAATAAAATTTAAAAATGTTAAATGTTTCCAAGCATGCTACATGAAAAGAAAAGTTTTGCTTTATGATGGGAACCTTCTTGTCATATTTCACCTCGATAGTTTTAGTCATAAAATGAATTTTGTATTATTTTTAAATAATAAAATTAAAAATTAAATGTTGCTACAAAGAGAAGCTTTGATTTTATGGTGGAACCTTATGATTATATTCTTTTAGGTGATTTTATTCGTGGCATAAAATTTGGACTGATGTTAAATAAATAAAATTTAAAAACTATTAATGCTGCTATACACATGGTTTGAAAATGATGGATGTTTCTGTGAATAAATTTTAGATTGTTATTAAATAATAGAATTAAAAAATTATTAAATGCTACTTGGCGTAAAGCTTTACTTTTATGAAATAATAAAATTTAAAAATTATTAAATGTTGCTGTATACGTTATATGAAAGAGAAACTTTGTTTTTATTGTAGGAATCTTCTCATTATATTTTTTTGAAAAGATTTTATTATAGAAAATAATTTTGAGCTGTTGCTAGATAATAAAATTTATAAATTACTAATACTACTTTACTTGTGGCATGAAAAGGAACCTTTACTCTATGGTGGGAATATTTTCAGTTTAACCTTTATATATTAGCTTAGTTATTAGTTTGATGGGGTTTTTTTTTTTCTTTCTTTGTGGCTGACATTATACATTCTTCCACGGCTAAAACGGGGTTACAAAATGGGGTGCTTTGAGGATCGTGCACGTCTTCTCTCTGGTTCTCTGTTTGAAGTGCTTTTAGATTCGTGCTTGAATCTTCTTCTTCTCCGATCTCCGGCGTTCTCTCGTGTCTCCGTCTGAGCTTCCTCCGGGTTTGTTCTTCCCGGCTCCTCCTTCCATCTATGGCGTCTGATGGGGTAGCCGAAGGATGGGCTTCTAGAAGGAAGGGGATGTCGTCCGATTTCCACTGGGTATCATCGGCTCCATCACCGGCTGTGGTGGCGAGGCTGGAGGCCTCCTTTCTAGAAGTTGTTAGGTTCCCGGTGACGGAATTGGAGTCTGAGATCGTTGAATGGCAGTCTAGGGCCGTTCTTGTTCGGTCTTACCAGCGGTGGGTTCCGGCCGAAGCTTTCCTCCGAGAGTTCAGGCGCGCCGGTGTTCAGGGGGACATCGTCCCTATCAGCTTGGCATTCAGATGCCATATTTTTTGGTTCGAAGATCCGAATGCTTGCTCCCTGGTGTTAAATCGGCCATGGACTGTTAATGGGCAAGTTATCGGGACGGAACCATGGAAGTCGGAATTCATCCCGTCGGAGGAATCCATTCCTTCGGCTCTGGTGTGGGTGAGATTACCTAACTTGCCAATGGAATTCTGGAAGGAGGAGTTCCTCAGGGCGACTTTGGAGACAGCAGGGCAATTCATAAGTGCGGATGCTCCCACGGTGGCGAAGAACAGAGGAGGCTTCGCTAGGGTTTGTGTACGGATTGATCTCCGTCGTACTCTCCGGCCGGGGACGCGTATTCAGGGAATCCACCAAATTTTCTGGCAACAGTTCGCGTATGAGAGTCTGGAGGGGATCTGTTCTCTCTGTGGCTCTATTCATTTGAGCGGCCCTTGTTCCTTGTCGTGTGGGAACGTGGATGAGGTTGCTGCGTCCCGTTCGAACTATGGCCCCTGGATAGCCGCTATTCGTCAACAGAAGATTGCTGTTGATTCCCTGTGGGAGGAGAAGAGGAAGCCTATCTTGACGGCTCAGGGGGCTTCCAGTTGTTCTGTTCCTGCTCAGCATAACCTTGGGGGGCGTCGATCGGGTGTTGAAGATGCAGAGGGATGGACTTCTCCAGTGAAGATTGCTCGTAGGAGGGCCCATTCTTCTTCTAAGGTTGTATTGATCCCAGATTCTGCTCCAGTGACTGCTTTGTGTGAGATGAAGCAAGGATGTTCAGCTAATAAGGGCGTGCCGGGAGTGGTCCAGTGTGCCGGGATCAAGGTCTCTGAGCAGGATCTTGAGAAGGCTGAGCTGAATGGATCCCCTGGGATTAGCCTGATCGATCCCCTGCCCCCTTCTTTCTCTGAATGTTCAGGTTCAGGGTCTGTGCCGGGAGATACATCATGTGCCGGTTTTAAGGAAAACAAGAGAGCTTTGATGGTATCAGCATCCTGTGCCAGATCAAATGAAGTTCAGAAGGGCTTTTTGAACTCAGCTAAGGAGGGGTCCCAAGTGAAGGCAAAGACTAATGCTCTGGTGATAAAGAACCCTTTTGTCTCCCTCGGGTCGAGTATGGCCTCTAGTTCTCTTCAGGGCAGTCGGGATGCTTTTCCTAGTCCCCTTAAAAGGGCCAGACCAGTTGATTGCCCGACACCTAGGTCAATTTCTAAATCCGAGAAACGTAAGGGAAAAGGAAAGGCGGTTATTCCTAAAAGCTCTGGGGTGATAATTGGTTCTCCTGATAGGATGACCCTGCCCCCCTGCTATCAGAAAGGAACCATGGATGTTCATGAGGTTGCCTTCACATCTCTGAAAGCCTCTATATCTGACTCCCCTTCTATCTCTCGGGTAAATGTATCCCCTACTAAACAGTTGTCTGAAGATGCTCCCATGGAGTCAGTTCTGCAACCAGTATCCAATGATCCGGACCTCAGTCAGATGTCGAATCAGGATCTCCAGTTGCTGTGTCCTGACTCGGGAGACCTTTCAGATTTGATTATGACGGGAGCTCAGGATGGGATATGATGTTCCCTTGCTTTTTAATTATGAAGATTATTATATGGAATGTCCGAGGAGCATTGAAACCATCTTTTCGATCCTCCTTTGGTAGGCTATTGCAGATTCTTGATTTTGATATTGTATTTTGTTGGAAACTCGGTTGTCGGGCCTTAGCTTGCAACGTTTTCGGCGTCGGGTCTCCCATGACTGGTCTTCCTATGCTGTTGAAGCTACTGGGCTATCTGGGGGCATTATGGCTCTCTGGCGGAACCCTGCCATCCGTGTTGATGCTTTTCATCATAATCATCAGCAAGTTGGCCTTGTCATCTCTGAGGGATCTTCTCTGCCTTGGCTGCTTCTGGAGTCTATGCCAGCACTGATTTTCATCAGCGGCGCGGTCTCTGGTCGGAGATTCACACGTTATTAGCCCAGGGTTTTCCGACCCTTATTGCTGGTGATTTCAATTGTATATTGGATGCTTCTGAGAAGCGGGGGGGTCGCCGATTTGCAGATTCTCCGAATTCCATGGAGTTTCGATCATTTATCTCTGCGGCGGGTCTTATTGATTTGGGTTATTCTGGGCTGCAGTTTACTTGGTGTAACAACCGAAGCGGGTCTGCTCGAGTGTCGGAGAGATTGGATTGGGCTTTGGCTTCTTCATCTTGGATGCAGTCCTTTGCCTGTGCTACCAATACCCATCTCCCGCGGATTGCGTCGGACCATTGTCCCCTTCTCATCTCTACTGAGCGGTCATCACATAGGAAGGGGCCCTTTCGGTTCGAACAGTTTTGGATGCACTATTCTTCAGCCAGATCCTTGATTAGGCAGGTGTGGCATATGCCAGTTAGAGGGAATTCTACTTACGTCTCTTCCGTCGATTAGAGCTTGCTAAGCGTAGACTATTATGGTGGCAAAAAAGAGAAGTGGGAAACCTAATGCAGAATGTCCAGGCGGTGGAAGCTGTCATCTCTACTCTTCAGGTTAAGGAGGATGAGGAGGGTCAGCTATCGGAGATTGATCTTCAGGCTCTAAGGAGTAATTTGGCTATGCATCATTCGTTGCTTTGGCAGCAGGAGACTTATTGGCGTCAGCGGTCTCGGATTCAGTGGTTAAAGGAAGGTGATCGCAACACCAGGTTCTTTCATCAGGCCACTGTTGCCAGGCGTGCGGTCAATCGTATCAGGCGTATTAGTGATGCAGAGGGTACTATACTGGAGGATGAGGGGGCTATTAGAGAGCAGGTTCTTCATTTCTTTCAGTCTCGCTGGTCGGAAGTCTCTGGCTCTGACTCTCCCATTATCACTGGCACTCGGGATGTTAGAGTTTCGGATAGCGAGAATGCTAGCTTGACTCGGGAGGTCTTGGCGGAGGAGATTCGTAATGCTGTTTGGGCTTTGGGACCTGATAAAGCCCCGGGACCAGATGGTTTTCCGCCTTATTTCTTCCGCTTCTACTGGGATATTTGGGCAGGATGTTACCTCGGCTATTCAGTCTATTTTCTTCCAGACATATTCCTCTGGATTGGCAGAGGACATTTCTTGTCCTGATTCCTAAAAAAGCTAATGCTCTGCTTCCTCAACATTATAGGCCGATAAGTTTATGTACCACTCTCTATAAAGTCTGCGCCCGTATTATTGTTACTCGATTGCAGGGGCTGATTCCTAGGATTATCTCTATGGAGCAGGGTGCCTTTATCCGTGGCCGTATCTCAGATAATGCTCTCATTGCTCAGGAATTTATGCATGACCTCCAGCGCGCCTCTCGTCGACAATCTCTTATGGCTGTCCAGTTGGATATGGAGAGAGCTTATGACAGGATGAGTTGGATATTTCTGCGTCAGTCTTTACAGGCGTTTGATTTTGATGATCATTTCATTGAGTGGATCATGGCGTGTGTCCAAGGGCCCACCTTTTCTATCATCATTAATGGCAGTTCGACTGAGTTTTTTTCCTCTGCTGTTGGTCTCCAATAAGGATGTCCTCTCTCTCCATTTCTGTTTGTTCTGTGCGCCGACGACCTGTCTCGTGCTCTTAATCAGGCGGTTGGAGGATCTTTATTACAACCGTACATGCGGGGCTTCATGGACCTCCTCTAACCCACCTTCTCTTCGCTGACGACTGCATCCTGCTTAGCCCAGCTTCTGTTCAGAATGCAACCACCTATTCGGCTATCATTCAGGCTTATTGTCGGGCATCGGGTCAACGGATCAACTTACAGAAATCCATCCTCTGTTTCAGCCCTTCAGTCTCTCCCCGCTGTCGTGCAGCTATTTCCCTGTTGTTAGGGATTTCGACAGTTTCAGATTGCCTGACCTACCTAGGCACCCCTCTTACGGGACGTCGGCCCATGCAGCAGGACTTTGGGGACCTTGAGCATTGGATCTCTGCTAGGTTGGACCGATGGCAGGTGTCGGGCCTTTCTATGATGGGACGTATCACTTTAATCGTTCTATCCTCACATCGCTCCCTATCTATCTGTTATCCAATGCTCTGATCCCGACTATATTCCTTCGTCGGCTAGAGAGACGTATTCGGGATTTCTTGTGGGCATCTATGCAGGGAGGTCATGGTATTCATTTATTGGCCTGGGACATGGTCTGTTTGCCGATAAGTGAGGGTGGGTTGGGGATTCAATCCCTGGTGCTCTGTCGCGAGGCTATCATTGCTAGGCATGCTTCCAGATTCCTGTTGGACCCTCACTGCTTATGGAGTACAGTCATGCGGGGCAGATATGGTGGTTGGTCTTCGGGTTTGGATGTTATTATCCCTCGTGGTTGTTCCTGTTTATGGCATGCCATCTGCCGGGCCGCCCCGACAGTCATGACTGATATTCACTGGATGATAGGGGATGGGAGGTCAGTTGATGTCGTCCAGGACTCTTGGATAGCTGATCTTCCTTATCTCGATGGCCGACTTTTATAAGCTCCGAAGTAGATCCCACATTGCATGTCTCTTCTCTGATCAGATAGGAGAGTGCTGCTTGGAACACTACCATGGTTCTACGGTTATTCGGAGTGAGCTTGCTCACCGGATTTTGGCCATGCCTCTACCTATTTCTGCTGGGCCGGATCACAGGCTGTGGCATCGATCCTGTCTTCCTTGTGCTCCTACTAGAGAATTGGTGGCCCGCTTCCGTTCTCAGGCAGTTGGCCTTAGAGATGCTGCTTGGATATGAAGATTGCCTGTTCACCCAAGAATTCAGCTATTCTTGTGGAAGATCAAGTGGATCGCTTACCTACTTGCTCTCTTCTGGCTGGTCGGGGCCTCTCCATATTACCTCTCTGTCCGATATGCGGGATGCAGGATGAATCTATTGACCATGTTCTATTTTTATGTTCTCGTGCATCTCAGATATGGCAGATGATCCATTTTAATCCATGGATGCTGGAGGATGGACCAATCCGGCTTTCCTTCCTGAATGCTCTTCGGTCGCCTTCTCAGTACGGATCTTATTCTCAGGGAGTATTATCTGCCTATGTGGCTTATCATATTTGGTTGACCAGGAATAAGATTATCTTTGCTGAGGAGACGGTCTCTACTCAGGCGATCATCCGTCGTGCTCTCTCTCATGCTCAGGAGTACACTCGCTGTTACCTTACTGTTCACACTGACGAACCTGGCCACTGGGACTCCCCTGCTGCTTTGGCAGCGAACCGTACCACGGTTTTCATTTCTTGGGTGTCCCCTCCTCCGGGTTATGTCAAAGTGAACTTTGACGGCTCTGTCTCTGATCGTTCTGCTGGATCAGGTTTTGTCATCCGAGGGTCGAATGGGCAGTTACTAGCAGCTGGCGGTCACAGCTCAATCGACATTTCGGTTCCTATGGCGGAGCTACAGGCGGCATGGGCTGGTATCACACATGCTGTACGGGATTTGGGTTATCGTCGGCTGATTATTGAGAGTGATTCACTTACGATTATCAGATGGATTACGCGGGAGGGGGACTCCTATTCTGACCTTAATCCTCTGATTAAAGACATTTTAGTCACTCTTCAGTCTACTAGTGCTTTTCAGATTCAGCATATTTATCGGAAAGTCAATGCTGCGGCTGATTATGTTGCTTCTGCTGTCGCTCGCAACCCTGGCCGGTGGATTTGGCATAATGGGATACCTTGTCCTGTCTTATTACAGCAAATTTTGTACTCAGATGCTTCAGGTTTGACTCGCGCCAGAGTTGTGTGATCGCTCGGCTGTAACAAAAAAAAAGAAAGAAAATCATGAAATAAAACTTATGCGCGCATAAATAAATGGGACCATGACCTAAGGGACTACAATATATCAATGCTCTTAGAAGTCACTTAGTGCATTCTTCTACTCGTCTTAGAAGCAGATGGTTGATGGTAAAAAAAATTGCTCTCACTTGGCAAGCGTTGTTTCGAATTATTATTTACAGCCAGTCTCTTAGACACTGATAAATTGCCACTAGAAAACATTCACGTTTCATTCTTTGTCAATGATTTTGTACTCATAATATTCTTATTGGAGTTGCGTCTAACAATGGTAATACCCGACAAACAATTGTTCAGGTTTGCTAACCAGCTAGCTCTAATTTGAGGGGCCACTTTCTTCTTCCTTATCACGATGTTTTTTCTTAATGAAAAAGGGAAAGCCAGCTGCTACTTTTTTTTTTTTGGAACAATGGCAGGTTAAATCACTGAGTAAGCAACATTTGTTCTTCACCCTTGCATGAATCTAGCATTACCCCATTGCCATGGTATCTTCCTTACGTGTGCAAAATAGCGATGCAGTTTATGCGAGGTTGAGAAGATGATGTGCAAGCGATATTAATTATGTTTCTAATAGAAACTCAAATCATGGAAGCAGATTGGAATTACATACCTTTAGTCATTGTTTACTTTTACTTAATTTATTTCTATTATTTACTCAGTTTCTTATACTTATCCCGTATATGTTCTGTGTAGAGAGTAGTGTGTGGACCAAGCAAAATGAAACCTTTATATGGTTATTGCTCCATGAACAATGACTTTTTAATTACCTACTGTTACCACATCTTAAGCACTATTGAATGGCCATTGGTAACTAAATTGCCATCATATATTTAATAACTATTTCAATTGCAAAAGATGAATGGTCATAGAAAACCAAAAGTTTATACCAAAATGGTCATAGAAGACCAAGAGTTTGCACCACTTAACGTAACAAACTGTTACATTCTCTACTTGTGCAAACATTGATCTACAACTTCATTAAGAAACGAAACACATGAATCATAGAGATAAGTCTTTTGAATGTGAGTAATATCAACTATGTATATGATGCATTTCACTTCCCAAGATTCATGTGGTAACAACAAACCTTATATTTATTCTTGGTCCAATTATGAAATATATTTTTTTCAAACAAATAAAGTTGCGCTTATAAATATAAGAAAATATTTGAATACATAAGAGTTTCATTAATTAATAAACTGAATGTATATATACAATTACAAGGCGGAACGAAGTCCCATTCGTTCTACATGATCCTTAAATTTCATTGGTGGTGGCATGCCTTTAGTCAAAGGATCGCAATCATCAACTCATTGCTAATGTGCTCAATGACCACTTTCTTTTCTTTGACACGTTCTCTAATAGCTAAGTACTTAATGTCGATATGCTTGTTTAACTCCCACTTTTATTATTCTTAGCCATAAAAATAGCAGCTGAGTTATCACAAAAAAATCTTTAATAGCCTAGAAATAGAATCCATAACTCTAAGCCCAAAAATAAAACTCTTAAACCATACATCATGTGAAATAGTCTCAAAACAAGTACGATAATTTTTTGAAACTCAAATTATCTCCCTTCTTGGATTGCCCTTGGGCCTTCATCTTATAGCCATCCTTAAGAATGAGTGTCTAAGATCATTCCTAAATAGTAATTTTAGGTTGAGATTTGGGAACCAAAGTGCCCCTCATCTTGAGAAAAAAAAAAGACACTTGATATTATTTCATATCGATATAATATTTTTATTATAATATTATATTATTATAAAATAATGTTATATAATATAATATTCTTATATTCAACTCAACTTAACTCATCTAAGCTTTTTTTCAACTACATTTGGTCGCCTACATGAATCTGCTTTGTCCACTCTACTCTATTCAAGACTAAGTAAATACTCAAATTATAAATAATTATATTTTTTTAATTATTTTTATTTATATTAGTTTAGATCATCTCTATCTCTATTCTTACCATGGATTGTTAAATGATCATTCTTTCTAACGGGAGCATCTAAAGATTTTCATTGTATATGTAAAAAAACATAATATAATTTAATATAATTATATTAAATACTAATATAATATTATTATACTATTATATAATATATTGTATAATATAATTTAACTATAATTAATATAATAATATAATATAATAATATAAGTATTATACTATTATATTAAATAGTAATTGTATCATAATTTGAACTAAATATCATAATAATAAATATTATGTACTAATGATAAATTGCTATGGTAATCACAAAATATATTAAAAATATTTTTTGTATTACATGATTAGTGATTTGAATTTTTCGTAAAATACCTAACAACTTAATTTTGGATATCCAAAGACATAACAGTGGTGATTTAAGATCAGCAAAGAAGAGATTACTCTAAAATAAAGATCACGATTTAAAATTATCATAATGATCACATTTAGGGTACTAAATACCATGAAGATAAAACTAGCTTGGATCCAAAAGATGTAGTGGTTGCACTCGTAGCTAAAAATAACAATGTGCACAACGAATTGATGTCTGTGTTTTTTTATCAAAATAATTGTTTTTTCAACTTATGGAACAATATTATTATTTTTAAAGGAATTTTCAAATATAGTTTTAAATTTAGCTAGCCAGTTCCAGGTTTTTGTTAGAGTCGGAGCCGAGCCGAGCCGTGCCGTGCCATAGGGCATTCAGGGCCAGACCAATGTCCAAACTGGTTCGGGTCCGGTGGACTTGACACGCCGCCTTGACCACTCTTGAAGCAACCATAATACGATTCTTTTCGCGCATCAAAGATCGCTGAACTTCGGGAGGACGGCCGAAGCCCGAGCCCCAAATCCACCTTCTTTCCGGCGCGATGGCCGCTCCGCTGCAGCGAAGAAGCCTCTCCTCAGCTCGCCTCCTCCTCTCCCGCGCTTCTCAGCTATCGCAGTCGAGATCGCTCGCTTCTGATGCCCTCGTCGAGGTCAAGCCCGGGGAGATCGGAATCGTCTCCGGGATTCCTCAAGAACATCTCCGCCGCAAGGTAACCTTTCGAATTCGCACGATTTTTCTTCTATTTTTTTAGTTCCGGATTGTATCGTTTCTCTATTCCCAGACTAATATATCTCTAGTCAGATTCCAAAAGCCAATAAAGTTCTGATTTCCTTTTTTCCCTTAAATTTCATTCTTCCACTTAAATCAATTTTGTTTTTTTTTTTTTTTGGTATAAGCGGATAATCATACTAGTCTAGTACGAATTATCTCAGATAGGTCAGAATACAAAATTTGCTGTAAGACAGAGGGCAGGGGTCACCCAGCCGCCAAATCTAACCAGTAGCATGCTGAGCCACAAATGCTGCTATCCAATCGGCCGTCAAGTTGGCTTCACGGTAGATATGATGAATCCGGACAGAACCAACTCTCTGTAAAATAGACCATGTGTCCCTGAGAATAGGAATACTGGGGCAGTTAAAAATATTCTCCTTTCTCAGCCATCGGATAACCGTCATCGTATCACCCTCGATAACGAGACGATGAGCATGAAAGTGCTGAGAGGCATAAGAAATACCAGCCCATGCTGCATAAAGTTCAATCATAGGGACAGAGGAATCAAGGGTACCAATCCACTTGAATCATTAATAGCCTTGAACGTTTTTGGTCATTTGGTGAAAACCAATCAGACAGCTCAGGGCGTGCGATTTGAGAAGATTATTGCATTTTCTTTAAAGACATTAGTGGATCAAGAGAGCGGATTTTTTTTGGCCTAAATTATAGCTTCAATGAATTAAATTTTGTGCTTGCGGACTTGTTGTCTATCTTGGAAATGAGATAGAAAGGACTTATTGGTAAACATAGAACCAATCAGGCGAGCATGTTATGTGGATGACAAGTAATTTGATTTGACTGTTTTCTATGTTTGATATTTTATCCATCATAAAAAGCTCAACGAATTATCTTGAAACATGATTGCTGAATGTCTCTTCAGAAGCGCATGACTTCTGGCTTTGCTTTCTTCGATCCACTTTTAACTTGAAAGATTTTGTTCATGTTAAATAAAATTTGTTAAAAATGATATCAAGAAGGTATTGCCTTGGTAAAGATAGTCTGAGCGACGAGGTGATGGATGGATTTCTATGAACTTTAAGCATTGTTCTTCCGTCCCTATAAGTGTGGTGAAGTAGCTAGATTGTGGAATTGTTGTTAAATTATTTATTTGAAAGAAGGAAAGAGCAGTTTACGCTGCACTTTTGAATTATATGAGTTCTTCTGAGGTAGATTTGGCCAATTCAAATGATATTTAAATCATCTTGCATGCTAGCATTGTTACAGCTATATTTGTTTTCATTGTTGAAATTTCTGAAATGTACTTTTGTCTTATATTACTTATAGTGAGTACAGCTTACAAGAAATAAAGTGTACTATTTAGCCAATATCTTAAATATGGATATTGTATGATCTTTCTTTTCTTCTTCTTTTGTTTTTGTTTTGTTTTGTTTTTGTTTGTTTTTTTTTTTTTTTTTTTTTGGT
>UESW01004425.1:163554-198477 GCA_900491605.1 Calamus simplicifolius
AAAAAGGGCAACAACTTTGTTTCGTTTATATTATTGCGCATTAATCTAAAGTAATGTTTTGCTTCTTATATATATTACATTCTAAACGAAATGATATGAACTGTTAACCAGCATGTCTGATTTGACAAGCAGAATGGGAGGTTCTCTTAACTGAAATATTTCAGCTACTTCCATTGGTGAGCTAGGTCGTTGACGATTGGAGCGACGTAATAATTTAAGAGGTTATTATTTATCGGCTGCATGCTTTCGTCCGTGAAGGCCACCCTCGGGAATCAATCGGTGATGGCTTAGTAGTTTCTGAGGACCCTGTTCGAAACTTCTAACTCCACGGGGAGGCAATATGCCTTGGTAGGTGTTAGCAGTGAGCCTCCTCACCTCCATCTCCTCGTCATCAGGAAACGACGATCGATGGTGAAGAAAGAGAGTTATGAATACCATGGAAACTTCTTCACGGAAAAGGCTGAAGTGAGCAGTAGAAAGTCGGGCCGAAGAACCTAGGATTCATAGGGTTTATAGGCGTGGCATGCGGCACTAATGAAGGGTTTGGAGGAAGAAAAAGGGATGAACGGTGGGGGCAAGGGGAAGGGATCGAGTACGTGAGGAGGGAGCGTGCATGTAACGTCCAATTTATAGAGGATATGAGACGGGTTGGGGCGAGGGAGCGAGCAGGGGAGCGTCAAACCGATCAAAATTTGATATATGCTACTCAACGTGCACCATAGTAATTCAAGAACACGTCATATCAAAATTACATCCAAAATTTTATATATTAAATTATATTATAAAAATATAAAATAATATGGAGACTTTATTTTGCTAGGCATCTTTTTTTTTCTTCAATTAATGGGGGATATGTGGGTCTCAAAATCTTAAGTTAGTAGCTTGAGGATGAGATCTTAAATCCTCATTCTTGTGAATAAGTAGTTTAAGGTTGCTACACTGAATCATGATTATAGAGTGGAGTGATTGGAATTGCTGTTGCATATAATCATGTTACTGTAATCAAATGCAGCAATTTAATTTATCACTTCAATTCATATAAATTATTAGTGATTTAAAGTGGATAAGGATGATACATGGTGCGCAATTATAATACTTTCACATTTAGTATTGTGGGCATAATATATATATATTCAGTCAATAAAATTTAGAGTTATATTATTAGATGATTGGGTGAGAAAGAATCTTCCATCCATATATTAATTCACTCTGAATTGTGCAAGCATCATCCAAGAATAAACTCGAAAACTATCTCTTGCATTACAAAAATTAGGAAGCTAATTTAAATCTATGGCCCCAAGATGGAACTGCTACCAACTTAATGACAACTAAAATAACAGCGTTACTCAATATTCAAGTATTTGCCAAACCTGCTAATAACGTAGAGATCATATAGAGCACATTTCAATAAGCATATCGCTTAATCATGCCATTCTCTCTCAAGAATATTTAGTCAGATGGGTTAGACGTTACTTATATAATCATTTTATTTATTAAAAAATAGGACATAAATTACAGGCATTCATTTGGTCTACCGTCAAAGATGATGCAATTCATATTTAAGGTTGTATCAAAATTCATGTTTATATTGTGTGACCTAGCTATAATTTTATTCTCAATTTTTAAGCAAAACACGAGTGAAAATTTCCAAATCAACTCCCAATGATGATGATTCTCTCGGTGTGGCAGGTATACTAAATCCAAAATCATTTTTCACGTTCCATTTAACTATGAATTCTTGTTGAAACACTACAAATTTCAATAACAACAAAATATCATGAGAAAAAAAAACAATCACCACAATACAATTATCACTTAAGAGTACTTCCGAGCTTGGCATCGCTGTGGGCAAAGTTGCAGGCAGCTCTGGCGAGGGCAACGGCCATGTTGGAAGAGTACAAACAGCTTGATCCTGCATAGCTTCCATCTTCCATTTGATCGATAAGTGCCTTTTGATGCCCCACTCCTCACAAATCTTTGGAAACTCCCTGCTGGTGTATTCTCACATTGTCTGACCTCGGACACTTCACACTCCTATCCTATTCCTTCTCTACCTCAGCCTTCCAGATACTGAACTGATGAAGAACTCTGATTTTTTCTTCATGAAGTAGATCCACTTTTTCTTGAGAAAACATCTATCAGGATCAAGAAGTATCTAGCCTTATTCCTTGCAAAAATGAGGCTAATCCTCAGACATCCATGTGTACTAACTCAAGGGGTTCTGCACTCCTAGCTGTGCTAACCAAGAATTGCACTCTCTTCTGCTTCCCCATCTGCGTGGCTCACAGATCTCCATGACTCCACACTCAGATCCGAAATAGCCCTTTCTTGCTTAGTTCTTTTATCCCCTTGTCTCTTACATGGCCTAGGCAGTAATACCACATCCTGTACACATCCCGAGGATCTTATTCTATAGCTACTGCCTCAGATTTTCTGGTTACCATAGAGTCCTTCAACCTGTATAGGTTGTTCTCAAGCCTTCCCCTCATCACTACCATAGCTCCATTGAGATATTCAAAACTCCACTCCTGGCATGACTGTTGAAGCTATATCCAGTTGCTCCAGGTACCCCAGTAACACTAGATTCTTCTTGAGTTCTGGGACATGCTTCACGCTGATAAGAGTGCGCATCATGCCATTAAATATCCTCACCCTCACTGTGCCAATCCCTGCCACCTTGCAAGGTGATCATCTCAAGAGTCACACACCCCTCATCAACCTCTGTGTAAGTACTAACCACAATCGGTTGAAAGTGTAATAATGAGAACAAGCTGAATCTAAGGTCCATATCTCTGTACTTTGCCTATGACCATCCAATACCAAGAGATCATCCTCCACCTCCTGGCCTGTAACTGTACTCAAGATTCAGATCCTTCCTTTTCCCTTTTTTACTTAGGACAGTCCCTTTTAAAATGTCCTATCTCACCACACTTGTAGCACTTAACCTTCTTGTACTTTAACCATCCCCAAGCTTGCTCCTGTCCCTGCTTCTGCTGACCCTTTCCCAACTAATAGACCATCCTAGGGAATAGCTTCCTTGGTCATCCTCTTTCTCTACTCATTCATTCAAACTACCGAGCCTATATCTTCAAAGAACAATGTCTCTTTCCATAGAGCAGCGTCGTGACCAATGAGTCATGTGATGCGGGCAATGAAAACAATAGCAAAAGTGCCTTATCTTTCTCCTCCATCTTGATCCCGACATTCAGCAATTCATTGCTCAACTAGTTGAACACCTGCATGTGGCCCAGCACATCTCATCTTCTGACATTCAAAGACTGTAAAGATGCTTCTTCAACAACTTGTTGCATATATTTTTTCCCATATAGAGGGCTTGCAACTTCGACCAGAGTCCCTTTGGGGTCTTCTCCAGTACTGAATAAAGAACTAAATCTACCAGACATCCTCTAATCACTGAACATGCTTTCTTCTCCAATGACATCCATTGCTTATCTGTCATCCCATCTGGCCTTTCTTCCAAAGCCAGATCTAAACCCTACTATACAAAAAGGTCTTCTACCCAACTTTTCACATGGAGAAACTTTCCTTTCCATCAAACTTTTTAAAATCTATTTTTATGCTACTACCCATGCCAGATCTCAAAAATAGCACAAAAATAAATTTTAAAAAATTAAGAGTTACCTTGATGAGGCTTTGTTGAAATTATTTCAACTCCTTGAAGATCTCTAAATTACTCTTCCTAAATCAGGCTCTGATACCAATTGTTGAGTTTAGTCATCGATGAACAATGGGATCACATTACAAGAAAATTTCATTTTAGCGATGCCAAAATGCATTGCTAATGCATCGTTAAATCGATTTAGCGATGCATTGCTAGCATCGTTTCGATTTAGCGATGCATCGCAATTTTAAATCGATTTAGCGATGCATTAGCGACGCATTTTGGTCGTCGCTGTAACTTTCATCGCAAACAGATATCCGTCACAGTTTCATTGCTAAATAGAGACTCCTAGCGACACAACTAAATGCATCGCTATTTTGTGATGAAAATTTCATCGTCGCAATTTAGAGATGCATTTGCGATTATTTTTTGCGTCACAATTTAGCGACGCATTGCATCACAATTTTGCACCCAAATTGCGTGCAATTTAGTGACTCATTGCGATGATTAATATTGAGTCGCAATATTGCGATGCATAAAGATGCGTAATTTAGTGACACAATAATATGCATCACAATATTGCGACACATACTGATGCATCGCAAATGCATCGCAAAATTTTAATTTTATTTTTTTTAAAAAAATTGCAACGAGAAAAAAAATTTTGGTTGCAATTTTTTAAAAAATAAAATTAAACTTTTGCGATGCATTTGCGACAAATTTATAAATTTTTTTTTAAAAAAATTGCAACGAGAAAAAAATTTCTTGTTGTAATTTTTTTTAAAAAATAAAAATAAAATTTTGTGATGCATTTGCAACGCAAATTGCTTCGCTAAATTGTGACACATATTATTGCATCGCAACATTTTAATTTATTTTTTTAAAAAAATTGCAACCATAAAAAAATTTAAAAAAAGTTAAATTATTATTCAATTTAGCGACGCAATTTGCATCGCAAATTTATGAATTCATTTTTAAAAAAAATTATAACAAAATTTTTTTGTTAAAAAAATAAACATTATTTAAAACTCTTAATGCAATTTAAATTTATTCAATTGAAACATTATCGCTAACATTCATTACAAAATTTTTGATAATGCATAAAATTTTATTTTATTAATAATAACAAGTTTGGATACACAAAACAGAAAAAAAATACATCAAGAATCTGCACTGTCATGATCACGGAAAGGCTGCAGATGCTGGAATGAACCCTACGACATTTGGCAAACCAAATCTTACATCTGACGCATTTGCTTTCTCATGCCTGCCGAACCTCCTGTCGAACCTCTTGTAATAGATCTTTGAATATCGTCTAAACATCAGGAGGAATATCACAGAATAGTGTGAAGTGGAGCCAAAAAAATATCTAAAAGCTTTAGCACCCAGACCTTAGACCCTACGGTCTCGCGGCTGGGCACTAACAGCTTCAAAAAACATACGTCGACTCTCTCTGGTGAGAGTTCGACGGCGGCCCCCCATCAGTGGAGTCGACCTACAATGCCTGGGACTGAAGCTCCTCGACTCGTGCCTTTGAATTATAAATGAATCAGTATATGAACCTGAATAAAGGTTAAGAAATTAAACAGTTACAACATAAGTCAAATTTTTTACTGCAACCTCATGTGATCGTGCACCGACCCAGGTACCATCCTTCTAGTGTGTGTCGCCCTGAATAGGTTGAACTCACCAGGATCTCTGCCCTCCCGCTCAGTCTACAAAAGTAGAAGAAATGATATAAATGTAAGTATATGCAAATGACTAAATTAGTAATTAAATTATTAATGTTTTCTTACCATATGGCTCTCCACGATCGGCTTTCTCGGATCGGCATTCATGGCTGATGCGGACCTCCTTTGCCAGGCCTCAGACTACCACACCTGCTGCCAGTCATGCCAAATACCCTACGGTACATGCACAGGGCGATCGCCCGATCTCCTCCAATGTTGCTAAATTAAAAATTAATTTTTTTAAATTTTTATGGGTGCATGCGTCGCTAATGCATCGCTAAATTAATAATTTTTTTTAATTTATGGTTAATTGCATCGCTAATGCATCGCTAAATTAAAAATTAATTTTTTAAATTTTTTATGGGTGCATGCATTGCTAATTCATCACTAAACTAATGATTTTTTTAATTTCTAGTTAATTGCATTGCTAAATTAAAAATTATTTTTTTTAATTTTTATAGGTGCATGCATCACTAATGCATCGCTAAATTAATAATTTTTTTAATTTATGGTTAATTGTGCGCTAATGTGTTGCTAAATTATTTTTTTTTAATTTTATGGGTGCATGCGGCTATTGCGTCGCTAAATAGCGACGCAAATATTGCATCGCTAAATTAATGAATTTTTTAATTTTTGGTTTATTGCGTCGCTAATACGTCGCTATTTAGCAACGTAATTTTGCGTCGCTAAATAGCGCACATTATTAGCGTCAAATTAAAAATTAATTTTTTAAATTTTTTGGGTATTTGCATCGCTAATGCATCGCTAAATTAATGTTTTTTTAATTTCTAATTAAATTCATCGCTAATGCATCACTAACTTAAAAATTAATTTTTTTTATTTTTTATTGGTACATGCATCGCTAAATAGCATGCAAATATTGCATCGCTAAATTAACATTTATTAATTTCTAGTTTATTGCATCGCTAATGCATCGCTAAATTAATAATTAAATTTTTTAATTTTTTTGGGTATATACGTCGCTAATGCGTCACTAAATAGGGACGCAAATATTGCATCCCTAAATTAATGATTTTTTGTTAAATTTTTGGTTTATTGCATCGCTAATGCTTCGCTATTTAGCGATGCAAATGTTGAGTCGCTAAATAGCGACTCATTATTAGTATCGCTAAATTAAAAATTAATTTTTTAAATATTTTTTTGATATATGCATCGCTAAAAGCGACGCAATTATTGCATCGCTATATTAATGATTTTTTTAATTTCCTGGTTTTTTGCATCGCAAAATAGCAACGCATTTTTGTGATGTCGCTAATGGTGTCACTATTTGTTTTTGTTGCTTAGGCGTCGCAATTTCGTCGCAATTTAGCGACGCAAAAATGCGTCGCTAAATTGGGTCACTATTTCAGTATTTTCTTGTAGTGTCAACCTCGCTGAAGAAATACCTTGGACTTGCACCCTTTTCTATCAACAATCAGACAGGTGTAATGATTAAAGCATTGCTCTTGAACCTCTTGTTCTTGGTTCAAAACACTGCTACTCCCTTTATTCCAAAGAATTTTTTAATCTTTATTTCCTTGACTTGCTGAATACCCAAGGGTGAGATCCCTCTTCGTGTTGCTGCTTTCCGTGAAGCCTTGTCTCATCGCTTCTTGATGATGGTTCCCACATGATTGCCAAGCTTGCTTCATCCTCGTTCTCACAATCTATAGTGCCATAAGAAGCCACCCTGCCCGTCCCGTCTGGTTGGACCTCCATTCGGATCTACATGCTAGGTTCACGGGACGAGCCACCGAAGAAGAGATAGGGTGATGAGAAAAGATTGGGAAAAAAGAATCTGTTCTATTCCATCCAAATTCTAGAGACTAGGATTCAAATACATCCACCAAGTAGGCTAGGTCTAAACTTAACAAAAACTTTCATGGACTAACCAATGAGATTAAACTAATCCCAAGCCCGTGTACACCATGGCTTGATTTAATCTCAACCCTTAGACTCACACCCAACCCAATACAAGTTAGTCCTCCTGGGCTTGATAGCACCACACTAAGCCTAACAATCTTATCATCTTCGAATTCCAAGGTTTGATTTTACAAATGGCTTTGCATCTACTTTACAACCTTAAAGCAACCTTGGGGATAAGGTTGATTCTAAGGAGGGTAGAACGTTAGGATTTCTTAATTTTAGGAATTTCTTCAATCTTAAATATTTTCTTAATTGGAGGGATCTAGTTATTAAGAAAAATTTCTAAGATTTAATATTTTCTGTTTCCTTAATTATGAGATATTTACTCTTTCTGATTCCCTTCCCAAATTGTATTAGATTTTTCTTAAATATTAGGGCTACAACCTTGTAAATATGTAAATGCCTCTATGGCTTTTTCATCAATGAAACAATAATATTGGTTTTCTATTATTGAAGGTTTAACTCCCTCAAAGTGATTATTTGGAGGTCCGACCCTCTCGAAGTGGTTATAGTACCCTAATTTTTGAATTTTTATTTAGTGATACGTCAGTTCCATATTACATGTCTACTTTGACAAGGATAAACTACTACAAAAAGTTAAATAGACTACAGTAGATTTTAGAAAAAAAGACTATGTTTTTCATAAAAAAATATAGTCTTATATTTTCACAAATTAAAAGACTACATCTTTTATTTAAAACTTAGTCTTAAATTATCTAAAAATATAAAAAGACTACGTTTTTAAATAAGACGTTGTATTATATATAAAAAGACTACATTTTTTGTTAAGACATAGTCTTATATTTATGATAATATAAGAAGACTACGTTTTTAAATAAGATGAAGTCTTGTATTATCTGATAATAAATTTTAGACTACGTTTTTAATTAAGACGTAGTCTTATATTATCAGATAATATAAAAAGACTATGTTTTTAATATCTTATAATATAAAAGACTATATTTTTAATTAAGAAGTAGTCTAATATATTTTTAATTAAGACGTAGTCTAATATAATTTCCCTCCTAATTCATTTCCCCCTTTTCCTAAACGAAACCCTCGCGATACCCAAAGTCAAATTTCTTTCTTCCATTTGCAGTTTTGTTATAGGGTTTCGTTTTTGGAGACTCCACCGTCCACCACGTGGGATTAAGGTTGAAAAGACTCCACCATCATCGATCAAGATTTCGTTTACAAGGACTCCATCACCAGGCAGGATTAGGGTTTTGTTCTTCACCAGGCTGAGATTCAACTGCATGTAATTTTTTTTTAATCTAACAATGAGAGAGTGCAAGAGGGGTACCGGCATGGGGTTTGGCTCAGACCCAGCGGGCACCGCCGGGCCTGAGTCACGGCCAGCAGCCCCACCAAACCTAGAGCAGCGTCCGGTGGGGGATGTCGGAATTGAGTGGCGGAGGTGGGCGGAGAGCAGAGGAGAGGGCTGCGGCCCTCTCCTGTGCGGGAGTCAAACGGGCTCCTGCGTTCACGGTGCCGGGTCTGAGGCACGGCCAGCAACCCCACCGGACCTGGAGCGGCATCCGATGGGGACACCGAACTGAGCGGTAGAGGCGAGCGGAGAGCGGAGGAGAGGGCCGCAGCCCTCTCCTATGCGGGAGCCAAACCGACTCCCATGTTGGTTTGGGCCCGACGGCGTGCTTGCCACCTCGCCGGGCCTGAGGATTGATCGGAGACCCCCACCGACGCCGGGAGAGCGTTCGATGAGGATTTGGTCGGCCGGTGATGGCCAGCCATGCCACCGACTCAGTGAGGAGCCGCATAAGGGAAAAGAGAGGAAAGAGAGAGAAAGAGAGAGAAAGAGGGAGAGAGGGGGAGGCCACGTCGGCGGCCGGCCCTGGACCGATCGTCGATGGTCGGTTTGCCTATAAATTGGCCAGCGGCGGCCCTGGCCGCCGGCACGGCTGTCCCTTGTTTCGGGTGAAGTAGGGGAGAGGAAAACAGGGGAGCCCTGTTTGGGCTTTTTGGGCCGGGTTGGGCCGGTCTGTGAGCCTAGTTGGGTTGAGTTTTTGAGCCCTGTAATGGGCTGTAGTCAGGAAAAGGAATATAGGGCTCGGATCAGCGTTGATCCTAGTTTCTGGTGGTATTTTTATTTTCCCCTAGAGCGACATCTGGTGGGGGACGTCGGAACTGAGTGGCGGAGGCGGGCAGAGAGCAGAGGAGAGGGCCATGGCCCTCTCCTGTGCGGGAGCCAAATCAGCTCCTGCGTTCACGGCGCCGGGCCTGAGCCACGGTCGGCAGCCCCACCGAAGCTGGAGCGGCGTCCGGTGGAGGTCGTCGAAACTGAGCGATGGAGGTGGGCGGAGAGCGGAGGAGAGGGCCACGACCCTCTCATGTGTGGGAGCCGGTCTCATGTGCGGGAGCCAAACCGGCTCCCACGTTGGTTCATTCCGGTGGCGTGCTCACAGCCTCGATGGGCCTGAGGGTTGACCGGAGACCCCCACCGGTGCCGGGAGAGCATCCGGTGAGGGTCCGATCGGCCGGTGATGGCCAACCGTGCCACCGACTTAGTGAGGAGCCACATAAGGGAAAAGAGAGGAAAGAGAGAGAAGAGAGAGAAAGAGGGAGAGAGAGGGGGAGGCCGCATCGGCGGCCGGCCTGGATTGGTCGCCAACGACCAGTCTGCCCAGAAATTGGCCGGCGGCGGTCCAATGTTATAGCCTAATTTTCTTTTCTTTTCTTTTCTTTTTTTTTTGAAAATAAGGTGATTTTTTATTTTGATTTTTATTTTTAAAAATAAAGATAGTTGATATGTTTTTGAACATAATATCTTGTTCATTTTAGGAACATAGATGGTGGATTCATCAAGCATGAAAAGTAGGTCCAAAGAGATTGAAAGTATGTCCAAATGATTGCATATTGTATAGAAATGCAAACAAGGATGTTGATGTATATCTAAATTGTTCTGAATTAAGATGGAAGATTCCTAAAGGATCCAATCTTCCAAAAGTAGGCATGCCGGAAAAAGTTCTGTGATATTTTCCTTCTATACCCAGGTTTAGAAGAATGTATGGTACTCGTCAAATATCGAAAGATTTGACATGGCATTCCAGTGAAAGAGAAGTTGACAATTACATGCGACATCCAACAGATGCAGCATCATGATAATTAATAGACCACATATGGCCCGATTTTGCATGTGAGCCACGAAATCTCCGATTGGCACTTGCAGCAAATGGAATAAATCCACATAGCTCCTTAAGTAGTCATCATAGTACATGGCCTGTCATACTTATTACTTACAATCTCCCACCATGGTTGTCTATGAAGCAAAAATTCATGATGTTAACCTTGTTGATATCGGGTCCTAAGCAGCCGGGAAATGATATTGACATCTTCTTGCAACCACTTATTGATGATTTAAAAATGCTATGGGATGTCGGTGTTGAAATTTATGATGCATATTTGCAAGAGATATTCACCTTAAAGGCCGTATTACTATGGACGATAAATGATTTTCCCATGTATGGAAATTTGAGTGGCTGCAGTGTTAAAGGTTATTTGGCTTGCCCAATTTGTGCTAAAAATACACAGAGTGTATACTTGAAACATAGTCAAAAAAATGTGTACGTACCAAGGTCATAGGAGATTTTTACACAGAAATCATCCATATAGAAGAGCAAAAAAGGCATTTAATGGTTGTCAAGAGTTTGATGTTGAGCCTAAACCTTTAACTAGAACAGAAATTTTACAAAAGACTAGAAATATTAATTATGTGTATGATAAAAAGCAAGCAAATACAGTGCATGTTGAGAAATCAAAAAACAAGGACAAGGTTTCAGAGGCAAAGTCAACTTGCGTGAAAAAAAAGGTCAATATTTTTTGATCTTGAATATTGGGAGTTTCTTCATGTACGTCATGTCTTAGATGTGATGCATATTGAGAAAAACGTATGTGAGAGCATCGTGGGAACCCTTCTTGATATACCTGGAAAGTCAAAAGATGGACTAAGCAGTCGTTTAGATCTAGTAAATATGGGAATTTGAAGTGAGCTACAGCCAATAGTGGGTGAAAAAAGGACATATTTGCTTGCTGCAAGTTACACACTTTACAAGGCTGAGAAAATCAAATTTTGTAAGATGTTATCTGCACTTAAAGTTCCAGATGGATACTGCTCTAACTTAAAAAATTGTGTTCCTATGGAAGAATTGAAGCTTTATGGCCTAAAATCTCATGACTACCACACTTTGATCCAATAAATTCTTTCATTGGCATTACGAGGATTATTGAATAAGAACATGAAATCCACAATAACTAGACTAAGTTTGTTCTTCAATGCACTTTGCAACAAAGTTGTGGATACCTGCAATCTCAGTTTGCTACAAGAAGAACTTGTGAAAACTTTGTCTGATGGAAAAGAATTATCCTCCTTCATTTTTTGACATAATGGTTCATTTACCAGTACACCTTGTACGCGAAGTCCAGTTATGCTGACCAGTCTATTTAAGATGGATGTGTCCTTTTGAAAGATTCATGAAGATCTTAAAAGGATATGTATGTAATCACAATAGGCCAGAAGGTTGTATTGCAGAATGTTATATTGCTGAAGAAGCTGTAGAATATTGTTCGAAGTACTTGTCAAATATGAAAGCTGTTGGGATCCCATCAATGAGAAATGAGTGTGATGGTCAACACATTATTGGAAAACCACTTTCTAGTTCTCATGTATTTATAGCTGATGCGAAAGAGCTAGAGCAAGCACATCTTTATGTGTTGGAAAATACAACAGAAGTTGCAGCCTATGTAGAGTAAGTCAAACCCATCACATGTTATTTGAGTCTCATTAAATGTTCTTATTTTAAAATATGTGGTCATAACTAAATAAGTTGTAACATACAGGCAACACATTGAAAAATTGAAGGCAGCTAATCAAAATAAAACAAGGAGACAAAAGTGGCTTCAGGATGAGCAGAATCGAACATTCATAAATTGGTTGCGTGATAAGGTATATGACTATGTGCTTGGCATCTTCTAGGAGATCATGATTTCTTTATACTTAACTATCATTTATGTTGCTGAATCTTAAAAATGAATGTAGGTTGCGTTTGAGATTAAGGAATCCAACAATATCATTTCTGATACGTTGAGGTGGATATCTCATGGACGCCAACCCCAAGTGATAGGATATGATGGATATCTTATAAATGGAGTTCGATTACACAACCAAAAATGTGATAGTACAAGATGTGTTTAGAATAGTGGTGTTACCTTAACTGCTAAAACAATGCAAGTGTCTAGCTTGAAGGACAAGAACCTGATAATTTCAAACATGTCCTTTTATGGGGTTCTTCACGATATATTGGAACTTGATTATATTGAATTGAAGGTGGTAGTTTTTAAGTGTGAATGGATTGAGAGCTCTAGTGGAGTTAAAGAAGATGAAGATGGATGCACATTGGTCGATCTTACCAAAATCGGACATAAGTTAGATTCTTTTATTTTGTCTACTAATGCCCAGCAAGTGTTTTATGTAGAAGATGGAAATGATCCAGCTTGGTCGATTGTAGTTCCAAACTCAAGGCATAACTTTAATGGTTATTCAAATGATGATGAGTTATGTGATATAGTATTAAAATATTTTATTATCAGATTAGTGCCTGATATATAGTTTTTTGATATTATGGATGATTCTCATCCACCTTATGTGCGGGATGATAGTGAGGGTACTTGGATTGCCAATGATTAACATGAAATGGTAATATATTTGTTAATTGTATATTTGCTTTTTTTTACTATTTTATTATATTATTTTTATATATTATGGCTTTTATTAAAATAATGATTTTAATAAAATTGTCTAGGTGTTATAGCTAGAACCACTGTGCCTATTAATTTGAAAAGTGGCATTTAGTTCCTGAAGAACTGAAAAACAAAATTTGGATGCAAATAAAGGTGAGTTTTTTCTTAATTATTTTAATTGAATTTTGATTTTATTTGTATGCTCTATGTATTTCTATGTTTTTATAGAAAGCTTATAATGTGCCAATTGAAGGACAGAAACATATTCTGTCATCTGCTTGTACAAAATGGAGATAATTTAAGTTCAAGTTGAGGACAAAATTCTTGAATCCATTGGAGGATAGGCGACCCTTATTTGACAACCCTCCCAAGAACTATCCATTCATAAAAATGGATGCTTGGAATGCCTTTGTCAGTAGGTATAGTTCTCCAGAATTTCAGGAATGGAGTAGGTTGCAAAGTGAAAGAGCAAAAAGCAATGAGTATCGACATCGTTCATCTAGGCATGGATTTGTTAATGTGAAAGAAAATATAGTAAGTTTTGAATATTTAGTTCTACATTGTTGAGTAATATTAGCTAATTTTTTTAAGTTTATATTCATTGTCTATTAATTATAGAAAAAAGAGATGGGCATCGATGAAGACATTGGACGAAGTGTTGTATGGAAAGCTGTTTTTTCAAAAGGTGATGGTTCTGATAGTGAAGTCATCCAAGAAGTCATCCAGAAGATTGTAAGTAAATATGTTATTGTTCATTTAATAGCTAATTATAGATTTTTTTATAACTTCCTAATGTATGGTTCATTTTGTCTACATATCAGGATGAATATACAATGAAGGTGAAAGATGGATCAATACAAGAATCGAGATAAAAAGACATACTAGGAATGACATTGGAAAATCCCGAATGTGGTGGTCGAGTAAGGGGTGTTGGAGGTATGGTTATGCTAAAATCTATTTCAATCTTTCGAGAAGAACGAAAACAAGCAAAATCTTAGAACAATTGTTAGAAGAATAAAAAAAATTGAATCAACAACAAAGAGAAGATGCTGAGGAAAGAAAATCATTACTTGATCAACTACAACAACTTCATGAAGAAAATAGAAAGTTGAGAGAAATTCAAAAATTACTGCAAGTGCTCATCAATATGTTTCATAGAAAGGTAGCAGCTGCTCAGTTAAAAAACCGCATCCAAATAAAAATGTTGCTAATTCTGATACACAAAATGATGCACGTATAGAATTAGTTACCATTGGACAAAGAAACATGCAAAAGGTATGTTAATATTTACTTATATTTGTAGTATTTTATTTAAATTCATAGTACTTATATTTTCTAATGTTATTGCTTTGAAGGAAAACCATGCAAATTGGCAATAGAATCTATTGATAATATAATTGGATATGGTACAGTGATTGAGATGTAGCACCAAACTCTGTTGTACATGGAGTTCCTTTGGATATTCATAATTATCGTGTATCTATTATGCTTGTTTTGACGATGATGCTCTCCTTCCAATAACAATTGGTGATGATCCTGTTAAAGTTAAAGATTTTATTGGTTCTCATGTTACATGGCCTCAATCATTAGTTATTGATGATCCAGTCAAGGTATCTGAAACTTCTTAACTTATCCATAAATTTGTGATTAATTTATATTTATAATCTATTTGCTAAATAGCATTTGCATGTGAATTGAATTTCATTATTATTAACAGACTAAGATTGTCCAGCCACAAAAGTTACAGATAAAAAGCAAAGAAAAGGGTCCATGGAGTTTGTCATATTTAAAGAATCATGTTGCAAAAAGTTTGGGAGATACAAATACAATAACTGTGGTATTGGATGTTGGTGTCTTTGATCATGAATGGATATGTTATATTATTCGGGAAGATATCGATAACTTTTGCTCAATGGAGGAGATTAGTTGTAGTTGTATTGGGCTATATATAAGGTAATAAGATATTTTTATATTTTTTTCATTTCATATGCAATCACTAGATGTTACAAGTTTCTAATAATAACATGGGATTGAATAATTTGATTTGTGTAGCTATATGTACAACCAACTCAAGAAATCAAAACTACTCAACATGTATGGCTTCGTAGACCCTGCACAGATCTCTATACACTATGGATCGGCTGAAGTACGATCAGATTTTATTGCTAAAAGATTAGAGCATTGTAAAATGGATCAATTGTTTCTAGCTCCTTATAACTCTAGGTAAGTTTTTTTAATGAAAATTGATACTTTTGATATTATGTTAATTATTGTTATTATGTTTATGAAGGAATCACTGGTCCTTGGTGGTTATTGACCTTCATGGGGACAAAGTATATTTTTGTGGTTCTATTGGACGTTCAATTAGAAAAGAATTGAAAGGTGTTATTAATACATAAGTATTTATTTCTTTTTAATTTTATAGTAATTTGTCTGGGTTATATCATTTGAGTCTCATACTATTATTATACTTTGCTATATCAGTGCACTCAAAATATACAATGCTAAAGCTGAAAGAGTTGCAAGAAAAATACTTACTTGTGAGTTAGTTAAGGTATATTGACTTGCACATTCTTTTTTATAATTTATAAAATTAGATCTTATTTATTTAAGTCTTATAAAATCTTTTAAATTCATCTTTCAAGTGTCCTAAGCAACCATCAGGTGTTGAATGTGGCTATTATGTCATCATGTATATGAAGGAGATCATTGAGAATTATATCATTTTAACTGATGAAAAGGTAGGTTATTATTGCATACATGATTCATATATATAAGTAGTACTTTTTATGGTTTTAGATTTTTGTGTCATGTCATTTAGTGCTCTTTTTTGAGTAACTTATGTGTATATATGCAGTTTGCTGAGAAGAAAACTTATAAACACGAAGAGATCGACATTATGCATGGAGAATGGATCGAATACTTGCAAGGTTTCATTTGAAGAAAATTGGCACTAAATGTATTTGATATTGAAAATGTATTGAAGAACATTGGATATTTTAATTCAATGTATTTGAGATTTTTTGGAATACGTTTGTATGATGCTTTATGTGCATCAGTGATCTCACTCCACTTCCTGACCACAAGTGGTGCCATGTCACGTACAAGCACTCCTATCTTGGTCAAAAACTCAGAACGAAACTCTCCTAATGGTCGTCCAACCTCAGGTGGCAGAAGAATAGGCAACTTCTGTCCACGACGTATCAATTAGATGTGTGGACTTGTATCCGCGAGCAGGACCTTGGCCCTTCTTCTTTGATGACGTAGCTGCAAAACATAATGAACTAAATTAGTGCAAAATAACATAAAGAAATATAGCCAAATAATATAAGTTTAGAGTAGAGTTATTACATGATGCGCCAACAGATGACCCCTCTGTCAGAGCTGGAATGTAAGGAGAATCATCTGGCCTCGATGTAGCAGGAGTATCTCTCGAAGACATCTGCAAACAAACATACAAACTAGAATTAATAAATAAGAAAGTATAAGAACATATAGTTGTAATAAGTAAAAAAAAAAACATGAATGCTACCAAATTAATCACTGTCAGAAATGGTGTCAGGTAGTGTGTTTTCTCTCCTTTTTTTGTACAAATGCCCCAAGTTAATTAGACATTCACACATCAAGAACAGAAACCAACTTTGGCACATGATACTCTTAAACTTGCATGGCTTCGCAAGATGGAGTCTAAGTATAGGTGGGTAGGATTCACACATCAAGAACAGAAAATAGGATCTCATCTTGCAAAATGACCAAGCAATGCATATCAAAGTTTTTGATTATTCACATTAAAGATAGGCTTTTGCCTAATTGTGCAAGTGATAATCATTAAAGAAATCAACCTTCCTACATGGTACGAGATTCTAAATGGTTGAAAAGCAAAGGTGTCTTGATGGAATGTAGAATACAAGATAATCATGGCATGAGTTACATGGTATCACATATTCAAAAGTTGTTCAACTCAGATTTGAAGCAGATTGCAGCACTTAAGCCTTTGATTCTCAAAAGTCAAAATTCCTCCACCTATCTTGAACCTATACCCTGCAGCCCACTCATGTTTAGACACAAAGCAAAAGAAAAGACCTTCATGAACCAATCATGAGAACAAAATCATATCCACAAGAACTTTATCCCAGGTGCTTTTTGAAAGAATGTTAGGATGCTAAACAAAAAGTTGAAAATCCAATGAATCAAGGTTTCAGGCTCTGTAAAGATTTAGGGAATAATAAGAAGATTCCTATATTTGATGTTTTTCCTAAAATGAACAGCAGTAGGCTCTATAAAGGTATTGAAGGAGGAGAATATGGAAAGTCACAAAAGAAGGATTGCAAAAAAGGTATTATTGACAGCAGTAGATCTGCAGGTCATTAACATTCCATGTCACATTAAAAGTGGATAGGGGGAAAAGATAAAGAATCGAAAGCAGGTGCTGCCTTGTTGTGCCATGAGAGGATGAGGAAGAAGGGACACATGAGCAGGGAAGAAAGATTGTAGGAATCAGGAGGACGGTCAGAATTTCGACAAATTGATAATCTGAAGTATGGGATGCTAAGCTAGTTTTGAGAACCTATGGGATGCATCTCTTCTAATTCTTTAGTGTTTTATGGGAAACCCGTAATAGGAAAATCTTGATTTTGTTCTCACTAGACATGCAGTTTCACAATTAAAAATAAGCTCTGTAAACGGACGAACACAAGAAACTATGAATAATCTTCCTAATACCAGCTTTCTTCTTGTTTACAAGTAGTCTCATTCAATACAAGGAGTTTACCGCTCAGGCAGTGGCCCAGTGATCGAAGCTCCTCCATGTTATCAAAGCGTCGTGGATTCGAGGAATGAGGCCCGTGCTGACTTGATTAATTTCAAGATAAATTTTTAGGGCCTGAAACGCCGATGTTGAAGGGGCTTCTGTCTAATTTTTCTGTTATGACTGCTGGCATCTGGATGGGGTCAGGTTAACCAACTCACCTTTGTGCAGGAACGACTGCGCAAATCTCGCGCCATGCACAAAACATTTTCTGATGGAGAACGGGACCGTATGGGATCTAGCTATGGGCCGACAAAGCCCTCCTTCCCCTTTTTTGTATCAAAAAATAAAAAAAAAATACAAGGAGGTTAGCTCAAGCGAAAATTTGTTTAAATCGCTTACAAGTTGCACAAGTGAAAGGTCGATCATTTGGTTCAAAGACAAAGACAAATTGAAATTTTTTTGTCCCAAAATGGTCATGAACTGCTTTCAAACTAAGTTGCATACTTGGGTACTCTTCAGGAAGTAGATTATAAAGCAATTTGTTTCTTTCTTTCAATAATTTAAAAGTAAGAGGAAGCTTAGGGGACAGCTTGCTATAGCAAAGTTTTCATTGGATTGATTAATTTATAATTATTATATACTTTTTTCAAAAATATTAATAATTTGATCATTAATTTGTGATTAATCAGTAAAATTACAGAAAAATATCAAATAGAAACTAAATACTATTTGATGCAATATTCATGCTCTAGAGTAAAACAAATTTTGAAGCTAACTTTAATATATATTTTAAAAATATTCCAAGTGCAAATTATATGGTATCATGTAATATTTATGCATGATTCAACACGTAAAAAATAATGGCTAATTAAAGAAAATAACATGGTACTCCATATTGTTTTTTAAAAAATAATATTTTAAATAAGAGAATATGATAAAAGAAGTTTAAAGTAAGAGTTTGAAGGCTAAAATCGATAGTGCCAAAAATTGTTGAAATAATGCATATCCTTTGATATTTTTGGTTGTTCTTAATATCACATATGTAGTGCCAATTCTTTAGATATATTTGTAAATAAGTTTGAATTTATAATGAGAGGTCCAATACAAGTTCAGGCCACTTGCTTGAGAAAGAGCATTTGAAAAGTTGCCTAATGTTCTTGGAAATACTCAAGCCATAATTGGAGTTGGCACAAAGGAACAGCTAAGTTGTTATTTGATTGCGAAATTGCATGACATAGCTACTTCTCTGCTTATTTCTTAGTGAGGTCTCAGCTAGGCTTAGAAATGCATGAGAAAATAGGTTTCTTTCTTGTTGACAAAGGAAAATGACTTTTTTCAACCTCCTGGAAGGCTGGAACCAATGAATTTTGAGTCATGTTCAAGAATTTGTCATTATTTTTAACACTGAAACTTCCCAAAAATAGCTAGCTAATACTAAAAATTCATGATCAGTATAGTTTAATTTATGCCATAAATATTGTAGAATGAACTATGGGTTATCTTATTGTTTTACATGCTAAAAGACTAGAGCACTTACTTCCAATATTGATGAGTTAGATTGGTTTAATTAGTTTCTCTTAACTTTGGACATTATGGTTCATACAAATACACAAATAGGAGTGTCCTTTGAAGCAATTTTTCAAATATTATCATTTCAAACAATCTTGAACATTACCTATCCTTAGTGAATTAACCTTTTCTTTTTTTGTTAAATAGTCTTCATACTTGCATCTTGATTAATACCAAGCACACAAACTTAGAAACTATTTTCTTACAAACCTCTAAGTCCACCCATCAATTAGCCATAAGAAACAAACTTTTTTATAAGGGAAGAATCATCTAATCTGCTTGCCAACTTTCTACACACCGACAAGCTGCAAGATATATTGCTGCTGGTCGGCGAGCATAAATAAATAAATAAATCAAATACACCAAACTGCATCTTGCATGAAAAGAATAAAGTAAAATAAATTACACACTCACACGTTGAAGAATTGAACTTAAAATATACTTGCCGGTGGGACATCAACAGTGAACGCAGAAGTCTTCCGAGCTGCCAACGTTCTTCAACACCAACTAAATAAGTTATTTGAGTCTCATTAAATGTTCTTATTTTAAAATATGTGGTCATAACTAAATAAGTTCTAACATACAGGCAACACATGGAAGAATTGAAGGCAGCTAATCGAAATAAAACAAGGAAACAAAAGTGGCTTCAGGATGAGCATAATCGAACATTCATAAATTGGTTGCGTGATAAGGTATATGACTATGTGCTTGGCATCTTCTAGGAGATCATGATTTCTTTATACTTAACTATCATTTATGTTGCTGAATCTTAAAAATGAATGTAGGTTGCATCTGAGATTAAGGAATCCAGCAATATCATTTCTGATACGCTGAGGTGGATATCTCATGGACCCCAACCCCAAGTGATAGGATATGATGGATATCTTATAAATGGAGTTCGATTTCACAACCAAAAACGTGATAGTACCGGATGTGTTCAGAATAGTGGTGTCACCTTAACTGCTAAAACAATGCAAGTGTCTAGCTTGAAGGACAAGAACCCGATAATTTCAAACATATCCTTTTATAGGGTTCTTCACGATATATTGGAACTTGATTATATTGAATTGAAGGTGGTAGTTTTGTAGTGTCAATGGATTGAGAGCTCTAGTGGAGTTAAAGAAGATGAAGATGGATGCACATTGGTCGATCTTATCAAAATCGGACATAAGTCAGATTCTTTTATTTTGTCTACTAATGCCCAGCAAGTGTTTTATGTAGAAGATGGAAATGATCCAGCTTGGTCGATTGTAGTTCCAAACTCAAGGCATAAGTTTAATGGTTATTCAAATGATGATGAGTTAGGTGATATAGTATTAAAACATTGTATTATCAGATTAGTGCCTGATATACAGTCTTTTGATATTATGGATGATTCTCATCCACCTTATATGCGGGATGATAGTGAGGGTACTTGGATTGTCAATGATTAACATGAAATGGTAATATATTTGTTAATCGTATATTTGCTTTTTTTTACTATTTTATTATATTTATTTTTATATATTATGGCTTTTATTAAAATAATGATTTTAATAAAATTGTCTAGGTGTTATAGCCAGAACCACTATGCCTATTAATTTTGAAAATTGGCATTTAGTTCCTGAAGAACTGAAAAACAAAATTTGGATGCAAATAAAGGTGAGTTTTTTCTTAATTATTTTAATTAAATTTTAATTTTATTTGTATGCTCTATGTATTTCTATGTTTTTGTAGAAAGCTTATAATGTGCCAATTGAAGGACAGAAACATATTCTATCATCTGCTTGTACAAAATGGAGATAATTTAAGTTCAAGTTGAGGACAAAATTCTTGAATCCATTGGAGGATAGGCGACCCTTATTTGACAACCCTCCCAAGAACTATCCATTCATAAAAATGGATGCTTGGAATGCCTTTGTCAGCAGGTATAGTTCTCCAAAATTTCAGGAATGGAGTAGGTTGCAAAGTGAAAGAGCAAAAAGCAATGAGTATCGACATCGTTCATCTAGGCATGGATTTGTTAATGTGAAAGAAAATATAGTAAGTTTTGAATATTTAGTTCTACATTGTTGAGTAATTATTAGCTAATTTTTTTAAGTTTATATTCATTGTCTATTAATTATAGAAAAAAGAGATGGGCATCGATGAAGACATTGGACGAAGTGTTTTATGGAAAGCTATTTATTCAAAAGGTGATGGTTCTGATAGTGAAGTCATCCAAGAAGTCATCTAGAAGATTGTAAGTAAATATGTTATTGTTCATTTAATAGCTAATTATAGATTCTTTTATAATTTCCTAATGTATGGTTCATTTTGTCTACATATCAGGATGAATATACAATGAAGGTGAAAGATGGATCAATACAAGAATCGAGACAAAAAGTCATACTAGGAATGACATTGGAAAATCCCAAATGTGGTGGTCGAGTAAGGGGTGTTGGAGGTATGGTTACCCCTAAAATCTATTTCAATCTTTCGAGAAGAACGAAAACAAGCAAAATCTTAGAACAATTGTTAGAAGAATAAAAAAAACTGAATCAACAACAAAGAGAAGATGCTGAGGAAAGAAAATCATTACTTGATCAACTACATCAACTTCATGAAGAAAATAGAAAGTTGAGAGAAATTCCAAAAATTACTGCAAGTGCTCATCAATATGTTTCATAGAAAGGTAGCAGCTGCTCAGTTAAAAAACTGCATCCAAATAAAACTGTTGCTAATTCTGATACACAAAATGATGCACGTATAGAATTAGTTACCATTGGACAAAGAAATATGCAAAAGGTATGTTAATATTTACTTATATTTGTAGTATTTTATTTAAATTCATAGTACTTATATTTTCTAATGTTATTGCTTTGAAGGAAAAACCATGCAAATTGGCAATAGAATCTATTGATAATATAATTGGATATGGTATAGTGATTGAGATGTAGCACCAAACTCTGCTGTACATGGAGTTCCTTTGGGTATTCATAATTATCGTGTATCTATTGATGCTTGTTTTGATGATGATGCTATCCTTCCAATAACAATTGGTGATGATCCTGTGAAAGTTAAAGATTTTATTGGTTCTCATGTTACATGGCCTCAATCATTAGTTATTGATGATCCAGTCAAGGTATCTGAACTTCTTAACTTATCCATAAATTTGTGATTAATTTATATTGATAATCTATTTGCTAAATAGCATTTGCATGTGAATTGAATTTCATTATTATTAACAGGCTAAGATTGTCCAGCCACAAAAGTTACAGATAAAAAGCAAAGAAAAGGGTCCATGGAGTTTGTCATATTTAAAGAATCATGTTGCAAAAAGTTTGGGAGATACAAATACAATAACTGTGGTATTGGATGTTGGTGTCTTTGATCATGAATGGATATGTTATATTATTCGGGAAGATATCGATAACTTTTGCTCAATGGAGGAGATTAGTTGTAGTTGTATTGTGCTATGTATAAGGTAATAAGATATTTTTATATTTTTGCATTTCATATGCAATCACTAGATGTTACAAGTTTCTAATAATAATCATGGGATTGAATAATTTGATTTGTGTAGCTATTTGTACAACCAACTCAAGAAATCAAAACTACTCAATATGTATGGCTTCGTAGACCCTGCACAGATCTCTATACACTATGGATCGGCTGGAGTACGATCAGATTTTATTGCTAAAAGATTAGAGCATTGTAAAATGGATCAATTGTTTCGAGCTCATTATAACTCTGGGTAAGTGTTTTTTTAATGAAAATTGATACTTTTGATATTATGTTAATTATTGTTATTATGTTTATGAAGGAATCACTGGTCCTTGGTGGTTATTGACCTTCATGTGGACAAAGTGTATTTTTGTGATTCTATTGGACGTTCAATTATAAAAGAATTGAAAGGTGTTATTAATATGTAAGTATTTATTTCTTTTTAATTTTATAGTAATTTGTCTGGGTTATATCATTTGAGTCTCATACTATTATTATACTTTGCTATATCAGTGCACTCAAAAATACAACGCTAAAGCTGAAAAGTTGCAAGAAAAACACTTACTTGTGAGTCAGTTAAGGTATATTGACTTGCACATTCTTTTTTATAATTTATAAAATTAGATCTTATTTGTTTAAGTCTTATAAAATCTTTTAAATTCATCTTTCAAGTGTCCTAAGCAACCATCAGGTGTTGAATATGGCTATTATGTCATCATGTATATGAAGGAGATCATTGAGAGTCATATCATTTTAACTGATGAAAAGGTAGGTTATTATTGCATACATGATTCATATATAAGTAGTACTTTTTATGGTTCTAGATTTTTGTGTCATATCATTTAGTGCTCTTTTCTGAGTAACTTATGTGTATATATGTAGTTTGCTGAGAAGAAAACTTATAAACACGAAGAGATCGATATTATGCATGGAGAATGGATCAATACTTGCAAGGTTTCATTTGAGAAAATTGGCACTAAATGTATTTGATATTGAAAATGTATTAAAGAACATTGAATATTTTAATTCAATGTATTTGAGATTTTTGGAATACGTTTGTATGATGCTTTCTGTGCATCAGTGATCTCACTCCACTTCCTGACCATAAGTGGTGCCATGTCATGTACAACCACTCCTATCTTGGTCAAAAACTCAGAGCGAAACTCTCGTAATGGTCGTCCAACCTTAGGTGGCAGAAGAATAGGCAACTTCTATCCACGACGCATATCAATTAGATGTGCGGACTTGTATCCGCGAGCAGGACCTCGACCCTTCTTCTTTGATGACGTAGCTGCAAAACATAATGAACTAAATTAGTGCAAAATAACATAAAGAAATATAGCCAAACAATATATGTTTAGAGTAGAGTTATTACATGATGCGCCGAAAGATGACCCCTCTGTCAGAGCTGGAATGTAAGGAGAATCATCTGGCCTTGATGTAGCAGGAGTATCTCTCGAAGACATCTGCAAACAAACATACAAACTAGAATCAATAAATAAGAAAGTATAAGAACATATAGTTGTAATAAGTAAAAAAAAAACATGAATGCTACCAAATTAATCAATGTCAGAAATGGTGTTAGGTAGTGTGTTTTCTCTCCTTTTCTTTTGTACATATGCCCCAAGTTAATTAGACATTCACACATCAAGAACAGAAACCAACTTTGGCACAGGATACTCTTAAACTTGCATGGCTTCGCAAGATGGAGTCTAAGTATAGTAGGCTAGGATTCACACATCAAGAACAGAAAATAGGATCTCATCTTGCAAAATGACAAGCAATGCATATCAAAGTTTTTGATTATTCACATTCAAGACAGGCTTTTGCCTAATTGTGTAAGCGATAATCATTAAAGAAATCAACCTTCCTACATGGAATGAGATTCTAAATGGTTGAAAAGCAAAGGTGTCTCTGATGGAATGTAGAATACAAGATAATCATGGCATGAGTTACATGGTATCACATATTCAAAAGTTGTTCAACTCAGATTTGAAGCAGATTGCAGCACTTAAGCCTTTGATTCTCAAAAGTCAAAATTCCTCCACCTATCTTGAACCTATACCCTGCAGCCCACTCATGTTTAGACACAAAGCAAAAGAAAAACCTTCATGAACCAATCATGAGAACAAAATCATATCCACAAGAACTTTATCCCAGGTGCTCTTTTGAAAGAATGTTAGGATGCTAAACAAAAAGTTGAAAATCCAATGAATCAAGGTTTCAGGCTCTGTAAAGATTTGGGGAATAATAAGAAGATTCCTACATTTGATGTTTTTCCTAAAATGAACAGCAGTAGGCTCTATAAAGGTATTGAAGGAGGAGAATATGGAAAGTCACAAAAGAAGGATTGCAAAAAAGGTATTATTGACAGCAGTAGATCTGCAGGTCATTTAACATTCCATGTCACATTAAAAGTGGATAGGGGGAAAAGATAAAGAATCGAAAGCAGGTGCTGCCTTGTTGTGCCATGAGACGATGAGGAAGAAGGGACACATGAGCAGGGAAGAAAGATTGTAGGAATCAGGAGGACGGTCAGAATTTCAACAAATTGATAATCTGAAGTATGGGATGCAAAGCCAGTTTTGAGAACCTATGGGATGCATCTCTTCTAATTCTTCAGTGTTTTATGGGAAACCTGTAACAGGAAAATCTTGATTTTGTTCTCACAAGACATGCAGTTTCACAGTTAAAAATAAGCTCTGTAAACGGACGAACAAAAGAAACTATGAATAATCTTCCTAATACCAGCTTTCTTCTTGTTTACACTCTTGCATAAATTTGTCCTTGCAAATTTTTAATTTGACTACATAAGGTCCCTTTCACTTTTATCTTTTGGCTTCATTTAATGGCTTATATGCTATAACCAAGGTCCATGGAAGTGTCAACCAGTTTACACTTTAAATATGCTATAAAATTATATTTCTTTCATCCATTTTGCATCGATGATCCTTTATCTTTTAAAATTAAATGCAATGAGATGGTGGGATCCATGGTGCTAGGATTACAAATACATTAGAGGGCTTAAAATTCAAGGCCAGGACAACATGAAAGTTGCATCAGAAGTTAAATCAATGATTTCGAAGCACTTTAATATTTCAAGTTATAGCGGCAACATGTCTGAATTGGATAACCCATTCATAACATCCCAAACCTAAGTCCATATCATTGCTAATATAAAACCAATGACTAGAGAAATTCTTCCAAACCTATTGTGTATACTGCAGCAACCAATCCATGGCATCATCAGAAATATTTTGCATAGATTACAATCAGTAACATTGCAACTCTAAGGATTGTTCTATCATATATAAATCAGCTATATTTATTCTTAGTTCCCTTAACATGCAAAGAAAAAACAAGGAGTTGTGAGAGTCGTAGCAAGTAAAATGAAACCGAATCGAGACGGAAAAAAATCCACTCAAAAACTCTACTAGTAGAAACTAAGGGCAGAATGGGGAAGTAGGAGGAGTACCTTTGTTTCGGTGATGCGCATACCATCTGTCCTTCCCTTCGATTTCTATGCCTACTTTGTATCAGATCTGATGTGTCCCCCCTGAACCTCTCCCTTGCCCTCTTTTGAATCGTCCTGTGTTGCCCGAAGTCAGGACTCCCAACAAAAGCACAGCCCTCACTCCGAGCACGAGCACACCAGATTCTGGATCGGATCGGATCAGATCAGATCGATCGAATCCGACGAGATCAGCGGATGCGGAAGGCGGAGATCCCGCTATAAGCTTCTCATTAGAGCTAACAACGACGACAGCAGCGCGAGCGAAGGGGAAATTAAACCCTCCAAATCAGAAAACAATAAAATCAAAAAAAATCCAAGTGAAAAAAAAACACGACCAAAGAAAAGAAGAATCGTGAGCGAGATGGTTTTATAAAGCCCTTCTTCTTCTCACCTCGTCCGAGGGCTGACATAGAGGAGCTCGGGGGGAAGACGGCGGGAGCAAGGGTTTCACGAAATAAAATTGCGGGATGGTCTCAGGTAAAGGTGTATTACGGAACCTTATTACGACAAAATTAAATGTCATCGTAATAAGGTCCCGTAAGTAGATTAAGATTTTTTTTTCACTCTATTACGACGAATGTTAAAATTTATCATAATAAGTTGTTTTATTATGGAAAAAATAACTAGGACCGATTACGACAAATTTTAAAATTCATCGTAATAAGTCTTTTTATTATGACAAAAATTATTTTTCCATAATAAAATGAAAGAAAAATAAAAAAATTAAAATCCTAAAATATAACCGGGACCTATTACGATAAATTTTAAAATTTGTTGTAATAAGTCTTTTTATTACGGTGAAAAATTATTTGCCGTAATAAAATGAAAGAAAAATAAAAAAAATTTAAAATCCTAAAATATAACCGGGACCTATTACAACGAATTTTAAAATTCATCATAATAAGTCTTTTTATTACGACAAAAATTATTTTGCCGTAATAAAATGAAAGAAAAATAAAAAAAATTAAAATCCTAAAATATAACCAGGACCTATTATGATGAATTTTAAATTTCATCATAAGTCTTTTTATTACGGCGAAAAATTATTTCACCGTAATAAAATGAAAGAAAAATAAAAAAAATAAATCCTAAAATATAATCGGGACCTATTACGACGAATTGTAAAATTCATCGTAATAACTCTTTTTATCACGGTGAAAAATTATTTGTCGTAATAAAAAAAAAAAAAAAAAATTAAAATCCTAAAATATAACCGGGACCTATTACGATGAATTGTAAAATTCATCGTAATAACTCTTTTTATTACGCAAAAAATTATTTCATCGTAATAAAATAAAAGAAAAATAAAAAAAATTAAAATCGTAAAATATAACCGGGACCTATTACGACGAATTGTAAAATTCGTTGTAACAACTCTTTTTATTACGGCGAAAAATTATTTCGCCATAATAAAATGAAAGGAAAAAAAAAAATTAAAATCCTAAACTATAACCGGGACCTATTACGATGAATTGTAAAATTCGTCGTAATAACTCTTTTTATTACGGCGAAAAATTATTTCACCGTAATAAATAGGTTTTACGACGAATTTAATTTTTATTTTGCCGTTATAAATAAACTTATAACGACGAAAATATTTCGCTGTAATAGATTCACCACAATATCATATTTTCTTGTAGTGCCCGGATCAACCCAACCCGACCCATGCTTACCTCTACTACTACCCACTGAAGGCAAGACCCTTTGCCCATAGGCTAAGGGGCTCCTGCTTCCAACCTTTCATCAGTTACAACTAAAGAATCCTAGTGATAGGTACAATTGCAATCACCAGTAAAGAATATAATCATAATTGTCAAGTCAGATTTAGAGCATGGCACTCGTGCTGACACTTACCACTACAAGAGTTGATGGTATCTAGACAGGATAAGAGGAGATGATGAGTGACAGCAGTTGAGAGCGGAGAGTGAATGGCAGGGAGGATGTTGCAACCGGCAGCTTCGAAATAAGCCTGCGATTCAGGCAAGTGTGATTCCTCACCTCCACCAGGTTACAAGCAACCAGGTGGTGGTGTTGGAAAACCTCAGTGATCATGGGCGGAGGTGACTCGGGTTTTTGTCCTCACTGGCGTTGGGAGACACTGCCTGGCTGACATTAACTGATTGCCTGTGAAGTTTACCAAGACAAAAAGCTTTCATGATGCAGAGTTGGCTCATCTATGGCAATCCTGGCAACTGTCTTGAGATGGGATGATGGTGCGTGAGCTTTCTACTAAATAGGATCTTCCTAAACATTCTGGGTTGTTAGCACTTGTGGAGATCGACAGCTTCTGTTTTGTCCAAAGCAAAACATAATGAAGGTTTGGGATGAGGCCATGGCAACCAAGTGCACACATTGGCCGCATGGTGACCAATGTGTTAAGGCTGCGCCTTCTCTGGCCTAACCAACATATGGCCCTAGTAGGTGGCTCACCACGTGACTGATAGAAAAGCTGAAGTCATCTAGTCCACTATCCTAAGTCACGGTCTAAGTTGACTCAGAGCCAGCACCAGAAAATAGGCAGTCAGCAATATTGTGCTCAGCACGTGCAGCAAGGCTGTCCCATGCCATTTACCATCACTGCCTCTCAGACCTTGTTGGCTCCTCATTCAGACCCAGCGTCATGCATCAACTAGAGGCCCAACACATCTCTAGTTCAAGGTTCTTTACTATCCTTGTCGAAGTAGACATGTAATACGGAACCGGCGTATTACTAAATAAAAATTCAAAAATTAGGGTAACATATTGAGAGGGTCGGATCTCCAAATAACCACTTTGAGGGAGAGTTAAACCTTCAATAATAGAGAACCAATATTATTATTTCATTGACGAAAAAGCCATAGAGGCATTTACATATTTACAAGGTTGTAGCCCTAATATTTAAGAAAAATCTAATACAATTAGGGAAGGGAATCAGAAAGAGTAAATATCTCATAATTAAGGAAACAAAAAATATTAAATCTTAAAATTTTTCTTAATAACTAGATCCCTCCAATCAAGAAAATATTTCAGATTGAAGAAATTCCTAAAATTAGGAAATCCTAACTTAGAATCAACCTTATCCCCAAGGTTGCTTTAGGGTTGTAAAGTAGATGCAAAACCATTTGTAAAATCAAACCTTAGAATTCGAAGATGCTAAGATTGTTGGGTCTGATGTGGTACTATCAAGCCCAGAGGACTAACTTGTATTGGGCTGGGTGTGGGTTCAAGGGTTGAGATTAAATCAAGTCATGGGTGTACAAGGGCTTGGGAATTAGTTTAATTTTATTGGGTTAGTTCATAAGAGTTTTTGTTGAGTCTAGACCTAGGCTACTTGGTGGATGTATTTAAATCCAAGTCTCTAGGATTTGGATAGAATAGAAAAGATTCTTTTCTTCCAATCTACTCTCATCACCCTATCTCTTCTTCGGCTGCTCGTCCTATGAACCTAGCGTGAAGATTCGAATGGAGGTCTAGCCAATGGGATGGGTGGGGTGGCTTCTTATGGAACTCTAGATCGTCAGAACGAGGATGAAGCAAGCTTGGCAATTGCATGGGACCCGTTGTCAGGAAGCGACGGGAGGAAGGTGCCTTCTAGGAGAATGCATGGATCCAGCGAGATTCTCCCAAGGATGAAGTCGGACGGGCTTCATGGGATCTTGACGCTAGGGAAGGGGCTTTGTGGTCCTTAAGGGCATCTGGAGGGTGTGAGACTTTCGAAGGCATCACGTGGAACCAGATCGTCGTGGAGTGTGAAGACTCAAGTAGGAATGGGGACTCAGGGTCAATGCGTGGAGTCAAATCTTGGGGGAGAGGCGTAGTGGTTCACCAACGTGAAGAGGGATCTCATGCTTGGGTATTCCAGCAAGTTAAGGAAATAAAGATTTAAAAAATCTTTAGAATAGAGGGAGTAACGGTGTTTTGAACCAAGAACAAGAGGTTCTAGAGCAATGCTTTAATCACTACACCAGTCTGATTGTTGATACAAAAGTGTGCAAGCCCAAGGTATTTCTTTAACGAGGTTGATCCTATTGATGTTCATCGAGGACTAAACTCTAACAATTGGTATCAGAGCCTGATTCAGGAAGGAATAATTTGAAGATCTTCAAGGAGTTGAAATAATTTCAACAAGGCCTCATCAAGGTAACTCTTAATTTTTTAAAATTTATTTTTGTTTTATTTTTGAGATTTGGCTATGGGTAGTAGCATAAAAATAGATTTTAAAAAGTTTGATGGAAAGAAAAATTTCTTCATATGAAAAGTCCGGGTAGAGGACATTCTTGTACAGCAGGGTTTAGATCTTGCTTTGGAAGAAAGGCTAGATGGGATGACAGAAAAGCAGTGGATATCGTTGGAGAAGAAAGCATGTTCAACGATCAAAGGATATCTGGCCGATTTAGTCATTTATTCAGTACTGGAGGAGAAGACCTTGAAGGGACTCTGGTCGAAATTGCAAGCCCTCTATATGGTAAAGAATATATGCAATAAGTTGATATTGAAGAAGTGTCTCTACAGCCTTCGGATGTCAAAAGGTGAAGATGTGCTGGGCCACATCCAGGTGTTCGACTAGTTGAGCAATGAATTACTAAATGTCAGGGTCAAGATGGAGGAGAAAGATAAGCTTTTGCTATTATTTTCATTGCCCACATCATGACTCATTGGTCACAACACTGCTCTATGGAAAAGAGACATTGTTCTTTGAAGATATTATCTTGGTACTTCAAAAGAATGAGTAGAGGCAGAGGATGACCAAGGAAGCTGTTCCCTAGGAGGGTCTATCAATTAGGGAAGGGTTAGACAGAGGTAGGGACAGGAGCAAGCCTTAGGGATGTTCAAAGTCCAGGAAGGCTAAGTGCTACAAGTGTGGTGAGATAGGACATTTTAAAAGGGACTGTCCTAAGTAAAAAAGGAGAAAAAAGCGAGGATCTAAATCTATGAGTACAGTTGCAGGATAGAAGGTGGAGGATGATCTCTTGGTGGTATCAGATGGTCATAGGCAAAGTACAGAGATGTGGACCTTGGATTCAATTTGTTCTCATCATTACGCTTCCAACTGATCATGGTTCAATACTTACACAGAGGTTGATGAGGGATGTGTAACTCTTAGAGATGATCATCCTTACATGGTGGCAGGGATTGGTACAGTGAGGATGAGGATATTTGATGGCATGATGCGCACTCTTATCAGTGTGAAGCATGTCCCAGAACTCAAAAAGAATCTAGTATCACTGGGATACCTGGAGCAGACTGAATATAGCTTCAGTAGTCATGCCAGGAGTGGAGTTTTGAATATCTTCAATAGAGCTATGGTGGTAATGTGAGGGAGAAGGCTAGAGAACAACCAATACAGGTTGGAGGGCTCTATGGTAACAAAAAATCTAAGGCAGTAGTTGTAGAACAAGATCCTCGGGATGTGTACAGGATGTGGCATTACCGCCTAGGCCACATAGGAGACAAGCAGATAAAAAAACTGAGCAAGAAAGGGCTACTTTTGGACCTAAGTGGTGGAGTCATGGAGATCTGTGAGCCATATCAGATGAAAAGCAGAAGAGAGTGCAATTCTTGGTCAGCACAGCTAGGAGTGCAGAACCCCTTGAGCTAGTACACATGGATGTCTGAGGATCAGCCCGTTTCTGCAAGCAATAGGGCTAGATACTTCTTAATCTTGATAGATGATTTCTCAAGAAAATAGTGGATCTACTTCATGAAGAAGAAATCAGAGTTATTCACCAAGTTCAGGATCTGGAAGGCTGGGGTAGAGAAGGAATAGGATAGGAGTATGAAGTATTTGAGGTCAGACAATGGCGGAGAATACACCTACAGAGAGTTCCAAAGATTTTGTGAGGAGTGGAGCATCAAAAGACATTTCTCGATCAGATGGAAGATAGAAGTTGTACAGGACCAAGGTGTTTGTACTCTTCCAACATGGTCGTTGCCCTCGCCAGAGCTGCCTGCAACTTCGCCCACAGCGATGCCCAGCTCAGAAGTACTCTTAAGTGATAATTGTATTGTGGTGATTTTTTTTTTTTCTCATGATATTTTGATTGTTCTTGAAATTTGTAGTGTTTCAACAAGAATTCATAGTTAAATGGAACGTGAAAAATGATTTTGGATTTAGTATACCTGCCACACCGAGAGAAATCATCATCATGGGAGTTGATTTGGAAATTTTCACTCGCATTTTGCTTAAAATTGAGAATAAAATTATAACTCTCTTTCTTCATCATCGATCGTCGTTTCCTAATGACGAGGAGATGTAGGTGAGGAGGCTCACTGCTAACACCTACCAAGGCATATTGCCTCCCCGTGGAGTTAGAAGTTTCGAACAGGGTCCTCAGAAACTACTAAGCCATCACCGATTGATTCCCGAGGGTGGCCTTCACGGACGAAAGCATGCAGCCGATAAATAATAACCTCTTAAATTATTACGTCCCTCCAATCGTCAATGACCTAGCTCACCAATGGATATATCTTTTTGGATGGCATTGGAAAGATCACGCCGGAGCTGGCATGGAAGTAGCTGAAATATTTCAGTTAAGAGAACCCCCCATTCTGCTTGTCAAATCAGACATGCTGGTTAACAGTTCATATCATTTCATTTAGAATGTAATATATATAAGAAGCAAAACATTACTTTAGAATGCACAATAATATAAATGAAACAAAGTTGTTGCCCTTTTTTTCTAACATTTTTTTTGCCTTTCTCTTTTCCTTGGACATATGGGAGGATCCTCTGCTAACTAGAGTCTAGAACCCAATGTCTGGTGCAATCGTACTTCAACAGACACGCAGAGATGAAGAAGATGGATAAACTGGGGTTATGCTGCCTTGAACAATGAGGGCGACCAAAGCCATGCTGAAATGATAGAAATTGAGCTAAAAGATAAAAATAGATTGGATTGATTTATATATAGAAGATCTATTATAAGTAGTTATCATGGTAGAACATGATTCCATGTCGACCAAGTCCATATTTTCCACTGCACGACCCGGATGGACTCCTACGTGCCCCTAACATCATGCAAAAGTATAATCCTGCAATGACTCCTATGAATGTTGATGACAAATTACTAAGCATGATGGATCTGGGAAAGCGGATGAAAAAAATTTTAGAAGCTTAATTGGAGTTTGATTTTTCTTACTCATACAAGGCCGGATATTATGTATGCTGTGAACTATATTTCAAAATTTATGCATAATCCAACCAATCATCATTTCGGAGCAGCTAAATGAATCCTGAAATATGTTGCTGGAACAAAGATTTGGGGATTATGTACACTAAAGTGGATGATTTCAGATCGATTGGGTTTTGTGACAGCAGCTGGGCAAATTATACTGAAGATCGAAAGAGTACAATAGGACATTGCATGTCTCTTGGCTCAGGAATGATTTCATGGACTTCAAAAAAGCAAGCAACCACTGCTCTGTCTAGCACAAAAGCTGAATACATTGCTTCAATAGCGGCTGCGTATCAATGTATTTGGATGAGGAGAATTTTAGAAGATCTGGAGAGAAACAGAAAGAAGCTACAATACTATTTTGTAATAACAACTCAGCTATAGCATTAGCCTAAAATCCTATGTTTCATGGGCGTACAAAGCATATAGAAATTAAATATCATTTCATTCGAGAGCAGGTTGAAAAGGAAGAAATCAATTTGGAGTTTTGTAAAACTGATGAACAGGTTGCTGACATTCTTACTAAAGCTCTCTCAGAAAACAGTTCAAAAGGCTAAGAAGCATATTGGGTTTATGGAGTTTGAATCAAGGGAGGATGTTAGAAGTGTGATTCAAATGTAAATCATGTTACTGTGTTCAATTACTGTGTTCATGTTATAAGTGTGTTTGTGTTCAGTTACTGAGCAGTTACTCAATAGCATCGTGTGTGATGTAGTTTTATGAAGTGAAGTGTTATGTTTTGCATGTAATGGGTGTGTAGTAAATGAAGTATTGTAGAACCTTTGAATTTGCTCACTGAAACTCTCCTGTGCCATTTTTCTTCCTTTATTTTCTAGCACAGTATCAGAACAACTGATACAGTCTTTTCAAGTCCACTTTGTCCCTGTTTTCTATTTAAGAGTGCATCCTTCTTTGTGTAGATCCTTCATCAGGCACACAAAAATGGGGACAGAGAAAGGCAAGAAGCAAGCACACACATGTGAGTGAGAGAGAGAGAGAGAGAGATTTTCACCAAGAATGGATAAATCAAGTCAAATATGAGAAATAGTATGGCCATGTGCAACCAATACTACAGGAGGCCAAGATAAGAAGCAGGCTGAGACCACTGAGCCTTTTGACAAAGTATTTGATCTTTGATTGCAATAGATCCATAAAAGAAATTCACAATAATGGCCCTAGATATGGGCATAGCAGTTCTATAATGTCCTTGTACCATGGTACTCCACAGAATTATTTTTGGCCTCACTAAGGAGTTAGTTCTCGCCCCAAAGAGATTTTTTAAAATGTATGCATCAGGCTTCTAAGTCAAACCCAAAGAGTACTCTACATGAGTGAACGCTAATGACACTAAATATTTGAAATAGAGACTACCACTACACTGATTTTTTCCCTACTAGCACAAAAACAATGGTTGTAAAGAGCACTGAGTTTCTCGTATC
>UESW01004425.1:199169-320714 GCA_900491605.1 Calamus simplicifolius
TTAATCTTAGTGAAACCGGCCGCTGTGGGCGACCACAGGTTTCAACGAAACCGAGGGTGGGAGGAGGGAGGATGGAGCGCGTGACGGCTGATTTGCGGAGGAGAAGCGGAAAACTGAAAAACTGTGGGCCACCACGGTTTTCGACAAGACGGATGCGTGGAAAGGGAAGCTGGAATGGCTGCTAGCGAGAAGAGGGAGGCGTTACGAATGGAAGCGGCATCATAAGCGGTTTTAGAAAACGGGATGCAGGAACCATGGATTTCGAGTTTAAATCCGCTACCGGATGCACGGTAGAAATGCCACATCATATCAAAATTATCTCAAATAAATTTGTATTAATAGAAAAATAAGTTTAGGATTGCAAGATTCAATGGTGATTATAAAATAGAGTAATTGGTGTAATCAAATGCAGTGGTCTTCCAATTAAAGGGAAATTCAAGCTGGAAGGCAGACAATTAAAGGGAAGGCGTTACGGATAGAAGTGGCGGAAAGCGTTACGGATAGAAGTGGAAGAAAGTAGTTTTTATTAAAAAGGTTATAATAGGTTAGGGAAAGACAAGCGGGAAGGCTCACAGTTAGAAGGGAGACGTTACTAGTAATAAAGGTTGAAAAAAAGCCGTTTTTGATAAAAGCTTGTAATGGATCGAAGAAGAAATGCCTCATGGAAAGAATTGGCAGAAAGTAGTTTTGGGCCTGGTAAATGGATATATTATCATGGACTATCAAAATTTGATATGCTACTCAACGTGCACCATAGTAATCCAAGACCACGTCATATCAAAATTACATCCAAAATATGTATAATATTAAAATAATATGGATACTTTATTTTGCTAGACATCTTTTTTTTTTCTTCAATTAATGGGGGATATGTTGGTCACAAAATCTTAACTTAGTAGCTTGAGGATGAGATCTTAAATCCTCATTCTTGTGAATAAATAGTTTAAGGTTGCTACACTGAATCATGATTATAGAGTGGAGTGATTTGGAATTGCTGTTACATATAATCATGTTACTGTAATCAAATGCAGTAATTTTATCACTTCAATTCATATAAATTATTAGTGATTTAAAGTGGATAAGGATGATGCATGGTGCACAATTATAATACTTTCACATTTAGTATTGTGGGCATGATATATGTATTCAGTCAATAAAATTTAGAGTTCTATTATTAGATGAATGGGTGAGAAAGAATCTTCCATCCATATATTCACTCTGAATTGTGCAAGCATCATCCAAGAATAAACTCGTAAACTATCTCTTGCATTACAAAAATTAGGATGCTAATTAATTTAAATGTATGGTCCCCAAGATGGAACTGCTACCAACTTAATGACAACTAAAATAGCAGTGTAACTCAATTCAAGTATTTACCAAGCCTGCTAATAACGTAGAGATAATATGGAATCTACGTCTATGGATATTCAAGGTGTGCCTCTAGTTCAGTTTGGTGGGCAAAATTTGTTCCTAAGAGTTTCCCACCGTGCTCTTGGTGGTGCTTTTGCAGTGTCGACCAACTTACAATGGGAGGCTGTCTCTATCAATTGTTTAGATGGGGTTAGAGTTTCAGCTTATGAAAATGGCATAGCAGTGCCTAAGGAACATGGCTTTCTGTTGGCTGGCAATTGCTATCCCCAGATGAGAGACCTGTTTTTTGGATTGATAATGGAAGCAAACATTAGATGAAGCCAGTTCCATTTCTTGACATAAGCACAGTGCATGTGATGCCTTTCATGTGCAAGATATGGAATCTCATAGCTTGAATGTATCTGCTAAGATTGTTGGAGTACGACTTGGTGGTGGAATGAATTACACTGAATCTCTGCTGCATCGGTTTGGGATGATAAAAAGAAGAGATACGGGACTAAAAGATTTTAAAAGTAGGGCTTCTTCAACGATGGTTAGAAAGTTGAGAAGGGAAATAAAATTGCTAAGGATAATTTTGGAGAAGGCAAAAAATAAAAGGATAAACTTGCACTTCATTATTTCGAATGATATCATTTACAGAGGTTTAAATAGAGATGAAATAAACATCGTGCAGCAAGAAATTAGAGGCATGTTATCCACTATCTAATAACGTGCGAAACTAATTAGCCCACGTACAGATAAACTTAAAAGATAAAACCCACGAACAGATAAACATGGGACACATAAAACCCACGAACAGATAAACATGGGACACGTAGAGTGACTTGGTCTAAGTAGGAGAACGTGGGACTCTGCGTTATCCAACTGCAAAGTAGGAGAACGTGGGACACTCAATCCTGCATTATCTCAACACTCCCCCTTAATGCATATACTCCCAATTTTTCTCTTAAATATAAAAAGCTTTCCAATGGCAATGCTTTTGTGAAGATATCTGTTAATTGTTCTTTGGTGTTGCAAAATTGCAGTTCAATACTTCCATTAGTCACTAGTTCACGAACAAAATGATGTCGAAGTTCAATGTGCTTTGTTCGCTGATGAAACACTGGATTCTTTGTCATTGCAATTGTGGATTGATTGTCACAGTTGATAGTAGTTGGGCCCTTTTGTGATAGTTTTAAATCCTCCAATACTCTACGCAACCAGATAGCGTGACAAGCTGCAGCAGTAACGGCTACGTACTCAGCTTCAGATGATGATAGTGCTATAGTACTTTGTTTCTTTGAACTCCAAGATATTGCTCCAGATCCAAGGGTGAAGATGTAACCAGAAGTGCTTTTTCGATCATCAACTGAACCTGCCCAATCACTATCAGAAAAACCACACAAAGATAACTTATTAGCATTAGTGTATGAAATACCATAGGTAATAGTTCCTTTTAAGTATCTCAACACTCTTTTCGCTACAAGATGAATTTTGCTTGGACTTTGCATGAACCTTGATAGCAAACTTGTTGCATACATAATGTCTGGACGAGTATTTGTGAGATATAGCAAACTTCCAATTAGACTTTTGTACATATGTGCATCAATCTGTTCTTCTCCATCATTTTGGCTAAATTTCTCACCAGTGTTCATTGGAGTCTTCATTGGCTTGCAATCAGACATTGCAAATTTCTGAAGAAGATCTTTTACATACTTCTCTTGGGAGACAAAAATTTCATTACCAAATTGTTTTACTTCCAAACCAAGAAAGTAATTCATCAAGCCAAGATCTGACATCTCAAAATTTTTAATCATACTATTTTTAAATTCTGCAATCAGTTCATCACTACTGCCAGTATATACCAAGTCATCAACATATAAACAAACCATAAGAATATTTGTACCTTTTGACTTGACATATAAGGTGGGCTCGTTTTTGCTCCTTTGAAAGCCATTCTGTACAAAGTGCTGATCAATCCTTTCATACCATGCTCTAGGTGCCTGCTTAAGTCCATAAAGTGCCTTCGTAATCGATACACCTTCTTTTCTTCATTAACAACTTCATAGCCCTATGGTTGCTGCACATATACTTCTTCTCGCTGCATATAGCCCTTTGCAACAATCCTTGCTTTAAATTTTTGGATTGATCCATCTGCTTTGTATTTGATTTTGTATATCCATTTTAAACCAATAGCTTCATGGTTAGGTGGTAGATCCATGAGCTCCCAAGTACCATTTTTTATTAATGCTGAAATTTCATCATCCATAGCTTTGCTCCATTCTTTATGCTTTATTGCTTCTTCAAAACAGCTTGGTTCATCAACAGAAGTAAAAAGTGTAGACTGCACAGGTGTTGACCTTGGTGAAGATTGATTTGGATCGGTTAAATCTTCACTTTCATCATCAAAGACCACTGATGTTTCTTCAGCTTGAGCTCCACCTATTGTTGTATTCTTTGGTCTCCATCCATGCCAAGCTTCAAATGGTGTTATGCCTTGAAGTGAAGATGTGGGGCTACGATTGAGTATATAGGCAGCGGTATGAACTGCTTCGGCCCAGAAATTGTTAGGAAGCCCTTTTGCTTTAATCATGCTTTTTGCCATCTCAACAAGACTCCTATTCTCTACTCCATTTTGTTGTGGTGTGAAGCTTGCAGTCAATTGCCTGTGAATGCCATTATCTTCACAAAAAAGAGTGAATTCTTTTGAAAGAAATTCTCCACCCCTATCGGTTCGCAATACCTTTAATGCATGGCCACTATTCTTTTCAACAAAGCATTTAAACCTTTTGAATACAGAGAAGCTATCTGACTTTTCTTTAACAAAATATACCATGTGATTCTGCTAAAATCATCAACAAAAACAATAAAATACTTGCTATTGTCTAAGGATGGAGATTGCATTGGTCCGCATAAATCTGCATGCACCAGTTCAAGTGGTTTTGAGGCCCGCCAAGCCTTTCCTTTTGGAAAAACATCCCTGTGATGCTTTCCAAGCACACAACTCTCACATATATGATCATTCTTCATAATTCTAGGCAACCCATACACCATATTCCTTTTTGATAAAAGCTCCAAATTGTGATAACCCAAATGTCCATATCTATGATGCCATAACACATTATCATTTGCTAATGAGACATTCAAGGCATGATCAAGACATATAGAGAAAAGTTTATTTTCAATCATAGGTATCTCAATAATAAGTGAACTCTTAGAATTATCATAAACACGACATCTTAAATCTTCAAAAACAAGTGAATAACCTTCAGTCAAAAATTACCCAACACTCAACAAATTAGACTTCAAGTCAGGAACATATAAAACATTTTCAATTGATTTCAAGCCATAGAAATCAAGTTTCACAGTACCTTTCCCATGAGCTTCTTGAACATTACCATCACCCATTTTTACCTTTGTAGTAACAGATTTGTCCAAATAAGAAAAGATCTCTGCACGACCTATCATATGATTGCTGCATCCACTATCAATATACCAAACTTCTTTAGGACATTCTTTTGCAGTAAAGCATGCAAGAAATAAATTTTTATTTGACCCCTTTTTGTTCTTCTGCAAAATTTGCATATTTTTCTTTCAATCTACAAAAATGCTCAATGTGGCCATACTTTTTGCAAAAATGACAAAGAAAAGGCTTAGAGATTTCACCCTTTTCATTACATTCCTTTATCCGACAAAACCTTTCAATATGACCATATCTCTTGCAATAATTACACTAAAAAGGTTTAAAATTTTCACCTTGACTGTTACCTTCATTGCGATTCTGATAAACTTTACCAAGACGTCCTCCACCTCTTCTGCCTCGAAAAGAACCTCCTCTATTTCTTGGTGTACAATGCTGATTAATGCTTTCCTTTGGAGCATTCACCTTAGAATGAAAGGCTTTTTCCACTGTACTTTCATTGGACCTTTTCAATCTCATCATATGACTGAAGAGAGCCAAGTAATGCACTAACTAAAAGTTTGGTTAGATCCTTGGATTCTTCTATAGCAGCTACAATATAATCATACTTAACTGACAAACTTTGTAATATTTTTTCAACTACTCTTTGATCAGATAAATCTTCACCATAAATTCTCATTTGATTAACAATTTCTAGAACTTTTGAAAAAAACTGATCTAAAGAATCATCATCTTTCATGCTCAATGTCTCAAATTTTCGACGAAGAGTTTGGAGTTTGACAGTTAATACCTTAACATTACCTTGATATTCTTCTTGCAACAAATCCCAAGCATCTTTAGAGGTTGTAGCTGCTAAAATTCGAGGAAAAATTGCATCACCAATGGCCTGTTGAATGAAGAAGAGAGCTTTGGCATCCTTTTTTATATTCTCTGGCTTTAATGCTCCTTCCTCCGGTAGGCCTTTCTCCACCAATTCCCATAAATCTTGTGAGATAAAAAGAGTCTTCATCTTTTTGCTCCAGAAATCATAGCCTTCTCCTTTGAATATTGGAATCACCGGGTTGATGGTATTGCTGTTGAATGCCATTGGCTCTGATACCACTTGATAAAAAGAAGAGATACGGGACTAAAAGATTTTAAAAGTAGGGCTTCTTCAATGATGGTTAGAAAGTTGAGAAGGGAAATAAAATTGCTAAGGATAATTTTGGAGAAGGCAAAAAATAAAAGGATAAACTTGCACTTCATTATTTCAAATGATGTCATTTACAGAGGTTTAAATAGAGATGAAATAAACATCGTGCAGCAAGAAATTAGAGGCACGTTATCCACTATCTAATAATGCGAAACTAATTAGCCCACGTACAGATAAACTTAAAAGATAAAACCCACGAACAAATAAACATGGGACACATAAAACCCACGAACAGATAAACATGGGACACGTAGAGTGACTTGGTCTAAGTAGGAGAACGTGGGACTCTGCGTTATCCAACTGCAAAGTAGGAGAACGTGGGACACTCAATCTGCATTATCTCAACATGGGATCCTTGGTCCAGATGGTGGTCCTGGGGATGGACTATTGAAAGGACTGAAAAATTTATGGCACTGGCAAGCTTTTCAGAGCATCACCTGTTATTAAAGCTGGTCAGAAAGAAAGTATGGAATCCTTGAATCCTTGACAAGCTCTTGGCAATATTTTTAATTCTTTAAGTTTAGACAATTGAACTAATATTTTTATCAGGGAATATATAAACATGTATTCTTAAATTGTTTAATAAATATTTTCTAAAAATAGTTAACATGTGCATTCAGCAACTTATTCATGTTTGAGTCTGGACATTTGTTCATTTTGTTCTACTTGTAGTATGCAAACATGAAACAATCTTATTTTTTCCACAGGATTGCATCAACTGCTTTAATGCACATGATGAAACATGCATCTCATTATTCAATTTTTTTTCTTTATTTATAGTTATGTCTCTAATTTGTCCTTAGATGTACCTAGTTTTTCCTTCATTACAGTATTCCTTTGGTTTGGGGGGGGGGGGGGGGGGTGGGACGGGGGATGTTTTTACTTAATTTAGTTAGACCGTTCATGGTGCAAGTTTTTCTGTTTCCTACATATGATTATCTACTGTATTTTGGCACGAATGCAAAAGAAAAAATAAAATAAAGTGAACCTATTTCTGGAACGCTTACATGGATGACATTGTATATCTCACTTCTTGCACTTAATGCATCTTTCTGTTAACTCTTGCAGTAGATTTAGCAACCTACATATGACTTGTGGATTATGATTATCATTAACATAAATCTGCAAATCCTGTTTCTATTTGAATTTGAAACATCAGTTACATTATTCATATAGATTTTTTCTCTTTTTATCTGGTATTCTTCTTTTCTTGTTTGTGTAAGTACAGTAAATATTTTCTCAGTAGGATTGCTATCATTTCTTTTTCCTTTTCCTCTCTTTGGTTATTAATTTTTTAAAATTCCAGATGGTTGTCTCAAAGAGGAAGGATCATGGTAGACTTTTGGAGTTGGGGATGCCAGATGATGTTGATGTATCTATAGAGTTGAAGAACTGGTTATTTGCTCTGGAAGGCACAGAGGAGATGCAAGAAGGGTGGTTTTTTTCCAATGATGATGACGTTAGTAGAGAAGAAACGTGTTGGCATACAACATTCCGAAGTTTGCAAGTGAAAGCAAAAAGCAATAAAGTACCTAATTTGAGCTGCACAGGGAAATTGTGCAGGAAGCAGAAGCTTCTTGTGGAAGTTGTCACAGTAAGCATCTAAGCGTTTCTATCCATCATTTAACACAAAAAATTGCTTTCTAGTTTATTGTTCTCGATCTTAAATAATGAAGAAGTATTTGCTGAAAACATGAATCCTTTTCTGGCTTTGAAGTTCCTTAGTTGAAATCTGTACAATTAATGCTGATACCAGAAACTCAGTGCTCTTTACAACCATTGTTTTTGTGCTAGTAGGGAAAAAATCAGTGTAGTGGTAGTCTCTATTTCAAATATTTAGTGTCATTAGCATTCACTCATGTAGAGTACTCTCTTTGGGTTTGACTTAGAAGCCTGATGCATACATTTTAAAAAATCTCTTTGGGGCGAGAACTAACTCCTTAGTGAGGCCAAAAATAATTCTGTGGAGTACCATGGTACAAGGACATTATAGAACTGCTATGCCCATATCTAGGGCCATTATTGTGAATTTCTTTTATGGATCTATTGCAATCAAAGATCAAATACTTTGTCAAAAGGCTCAGTGGTCTCAGCCTGCTTCTTATCTTGGCCTCCTGTAGTATTGGTTGCACATGGCCATACTATTTCTCATATTTGACTTGATTTATCCATTCTTGGTGAAAATCCTCTCTCTCTCTCTCTCTCTCTCTCTCTCTCACATGTGCGTGCTTAAGCTTGCTTCTTGCCTTTCTCTGTCCCTATTTTTGTGTGCCTGATGAAGGATCTACACAAAGAAGGATGCACTCTTAAATAGAAAACAGGGACAAAGTGGACTTGAAAAGACTGTATCAGTTGTTCTGATACTGTGCTAGAAAATAAAGGAAGAAAAATGGCACAGGAGAGTTTCAGTGAGCAAATTCAAAGGTTCTACAATACTTCATTTACTACACACCCATTACATGCAAAACATAACACTTCACTTCATAAAACTACATCACACGCGATGCTATTGAGTAACTGCTCAGTAACTGAACAAACACACTTATAACATGAACACAGTAATTGAACACAGTAACATGATTTACATTTGAATCACACTTCTAACATCCTCCCTTGATTCAAACTCCATAAACCCAATATGCTTCTTAGCCTTTTGAACCTGTTTTCTGAGAGAGCTTTAGTAAGAATGTCAGCAACCTGTTCATCAGTTTTACAAAACTCCAAATTGATTTCTTCCTTTTCAACCTGCTCTCGAATGAAATGATATTTAATTTCTATATGCTTCGTACGCCCATGAAACACGGATTTTAGGCTAATGCTATAGCTGAGTTGTTATCACAAAATAGTATTGTAGCTTCTTTCTGTTTCTCTTCCAGATCTTCTAAAATTCTCCTTATCCAAATACATTGATACGCAGCCGCTATTGAAGCAATGTATTCAGCTTTTGTGCTAGACAGAGCAGTGGTTGCTTGCTTTTTTGAAGTCCATGAAATCATTCCTGAGCCAAGAGACATGCAATGTCCTATTGTACTCTTTCGATCTTCAGTATAATTTGCCCAGCTGCTGTCACAAAACCCAATATCTGAAATCATCCACTTTAGTGTACATAATCCCCAAATCTTTTGTTCCAGCAACATATTTCAGGATTCATTTAGCTGCTCCGAAATGATGATTGGTTGGATTATGCATAAATCTTGAAATATAGTTCACAGCATACATAATATCCGGCCTTGTATGAGTAAGAAAAATCAAACCTCCAATTAAGCTTCTAAAATTCTTTTTCATCCGCTTTCCCAGATCCATCATGCTTTAGTAATTTGTCATCAACATTCATAGGAGTCATTGCAGGATTATACTTTTGCATGATGTTAGGGGCACGTAGGAGTCCATCCGGGTCGTGCAGTGGAAAATATGGACTTGGTCGACATGGAATCATGTTCTACCATGATAACTACTTATAATAGATCTTCTATATATAAATCAATCCAATCTATTTTTATCTTTTAGCTCAATTTCTATCATTTAGCATGGCTTTGGTCGCCCTCATTGTTCAAGGCAGCATAACCCCAGTTTATCCATCTTCTTCGTCTCTGCGTGTCTGTTGAAGTACGATTGCACCAGACATTGGGTTCTAGACTCTAGTTAGCAGAGGATCCTCCCATATGTCCAAGGAAAAGAGAAAGGCAAAAAAAATGTTAGAAAAAAAGGGCAACAACTTGTTTCATTTATATTATTGTGCATTCTAAAGTAATGTTTTGCTTCTTATATATATTACATTCTAAATGAAATGATATGAACTGTTAACCAGCATGTCTGATTTGACAAGCAGAATGGGGGGTTCTCTTAACTGAAATATTTCAGCTACTTCCATCGCCAGCTCCGGCGTGATCTTTCCAATGCCATCCAAAAAGATATATCCATTGGTGAGCTAGGTCATTGACGATTGGAGGGACGTAATAATTTAAGAGGTTATTATTTATTGGCTGCATGCTTTCGTCCGAAGGCCACCCTCGGGAATCAATCGGTGATGGCTTAGTAGTTTCTGAGGACCCTGTTCGAAACTTCTAACTCCACGGGGAGGCAATATGCCTTGGTAGGTGTTAGCAGTGAGCCTCCTCACCTACATCTCCTCGTCGTTAGGAAACGACGATCGATGATGAAGAAAGAGAGTTATAATTTTATTCTCAATTTTTAAGCAAAATGCGAGTGAAAAATTTCCAAATCAACTCCCGATGATGATGATTTCTCTCGGTGTGGCAGGTATACTAAATCCAAAATCATTTTTCACGTTCCATTTAACTATGAATTCTTGTTGAAACACTACAAATTTCAAGAACAATCAAAATATCATGAGAAAAAAATAATCACCACAATACAATTATCACTTAAGAGTACTTCTGAGCTAGGCATCGCTGTGGGCGAAGTTGCAGGCAGCTCTAGCGAGGGCAACGACCATGTTGGAAGAGTACAAACACCTTGGTCCTGTACAACTTCTATCTTTCATCTGATCGAGAAATGTCTTTTGATGCTCCACTCCTCACAAAATCTTTGGAACTCTCTGTAGGTGTATTCTCTGCCATTGTCTGACCTCAAATACTTCATACTCCTATCCTATTCCTTCTCTACCCCAGCCTTCCAGATCCTGAACTTGGTGAATAACTCTGATTTCTTCTTCATGAAGTAGATCCACTATTTTCTTGAGAAATCATCTATCAAGATTAAGAAGTATCTAGCCCTATTGCTTGCAGAAACCGGGGCTGATCCTCAGACATCCATGTGTACTAGCTCAAGGGGTTCTGCACTCCTAGCTGTGCTGACCAAGAATTGCACTCTCTTCTGCTTTTTCATCTGATATGGCTCACAGATCTCCATGACTCCACCACTTAGGTCCAAAAGTAGCCCTTTCTTGCTCAGTTTTTTTATCTGCTTGTCTCCTATGTGGCTAGGCGGTAATGCCACATCCTGTACACATCCCGAGGATCTTGTTCTACAACTACTGCCTTAGATTTTCTTGTTACCATAGAGCCCTCCAACCTGTATAGGTTGTTCTCTAGCCTTCTCCCTCACATTACCACCATAGCTCTATTGAAGATATTCAAAACTCCACTCCTGGCATGACTACTGAAGCTATATTCAGTATGCTCCAGGTATCCCAGTGATACTAGATTCTTTTTGAGTTCTGGGACATGCTTCACACTGATAAGAGTGCACATCATGCCATCAAATATCCTCATCCTCACTGTACCAATCCCTGCCACCATGTAAGGATGATCATCTTTAAGAGTTACACACCCCTCATCAACCTCTGTGTAAGTATTGAACCATGATCAGTTGGAAGCGTAATGATGAGAACAAATTGAATCCAAGGTCCACATCTCTGTACTTTGCCTATGACCATCTGATACCACCAAGAGATCATTCTCCACCTTCTATCCTGCAACTGTACTCACAGATTTAGATCCTCGCTTTTCTCTCCTTTTTTACTTAGGATAGTCCCTTTTAAAATGTCCTATCTCACCACACTTGTAGCACTTAGCCTTCCTGGACTTTCACCATCCCTAAGGCTTGCTCATGTCCCTACCTCTGTCTAACCCTTCCCTAATTGATAGACCCTCCTAGGGAACAGCTTCCTTGGTCATCCTCTCCCTCTACTCATTCTTTTGAAGTACCAAGATAATATCTTCAAAGAACAATGTCTCTTTCCCATAGAGCAGTGTTGTGACCAATGAGTCATGTGATGTGGGCAATGAAAATAATAGCAAAAGCTTATCTTTCTCCTCCATCTTGACCCTGACATTTAGTAATTCATTACTCAACTAGTCGAACACCTGGATGTGGCCCAGCACATCTTCACCTTCTGACATCCGAAGGCTATAGAGACACTTCTTCAATATCAACTTATTGCATATATTCTTTACCATATAGGGGCTTGCAATTTCGACCAGAGTCCCTTCAAGGTCTTCTCCTCCAGTACTGAATAAATGACTAAATCGGCCAGATATCCTCTGATCGTTGAACATGCTTTCTTCTCCAACGATATCCACTGCTTATCTGTCATCCCATCTAGCCTTTCTTCCAAAGCAAGATCTAAACCTGCTGTACAAGAATGTCCTCTACCCAGACTTTTCACATGGAGAAATTTTTCTTTCCATCAAACTTTTTAAAATCTATTTTTATGCTACTACCCATAGCCAAATCTCAAAAATAGCACAAAAATAAATTTTAAAAATTAAGAGTTACCTTGATGAGGCCTTGTTGAAATTATTTCAACTCCTTGAAGATCTTCAAATTACTCCTTCCTGAATCAGGCTCTGATACCAATTGTTAGAGTTTAGTCCTCGATGAACATCAATAGGATCAACCTCGCTAAAGAAATACCTTGGGCTTGCACACTTTTGTATCAACAATCAGACTGGTGTAGTGATTAAAGCATTGCTCTAGAACCTCTTGTTCTTGGTTCAAAACACCGCTACTCCCTCTATTCTAAAGATTTTTTAAATCTTTATTTCCTTAACTTGCTGGAATACCCAAGCATGAGATCCCTCTTCAAGTTGGTGAACCACTACGCCTCTCCCCCAAGATTTGACTCCACGCATTGACCCTGAGTCCCCATTCCTACTTGAGTCTTCACACTCCACGAGGATCTGGTTCCACGTGATGCCTTCGAAAGTCTCACACCCTCCAGATGCCCTTAAGGACCACAAAGCCCCTTCCCTAGCGTCAAGATCCCATGAAGCCCGTCCGACTTCATCCTTGGGAGAATCTCGCTTGGGAGAATCTCGCTGGATCCATGCATTCTCCTAGGAGGCACCTTCCTCCCGTCGCTTCCTGACAACGGGTCCCATGCAATTGCCAAGCTTGCTTCATCCTCGTTCTGACGATCTAGAGTTCCATAAGAAGCCACCCACCCATCCCATTTGGCTAGACCTCCATTCGAATCTTCACACTAGGTTCATAGGATGAGCGGCCGAAGAAGAGATAGGGTGATGAGAGTAGATTGGAAGAAAAGAATCTTTTCTATTCTATCCAAATCCTAGAGATTAGGATTTAAATACATCCACCAAGTAGGCTAGGTCTAGACTCAACAAAAACTCTTATGAACTAACCCAATAAAATTAAACTAATTCCCAAGCCCTTGTACACCCATGACTTGATTTAATCTCAACCCTTGAACCCACACCCAGCCCAAAACAAGTTAGTCCTCTGGGCTTGATAGTACCACATCAGACCCAACAATCTTAGCATCTTCGAATTCTAAGGTTTGATTTTACAAATGGCTTTGCATCTACTTTACAACCTTAAAGCAACCTTGGGGATAAGGTTGATTCTAAGGAGGGTGGAATGTTAGGATTTCCTAATTTTAGGAATTTCTTCAATCTGAAATATTTTCTTGATGGAGGGATCTAGTTATTAAGAAAAAATTTAAGATTTAATATTTTTTGTTTCCTTAATTATGAGATATTTACTCTTTCTGATTCCCTTCCCTAATTGTATTAGATTTTTCTTAAATATTAGGGCTACAACCTTGTAAATATGTAAATGCCTATGGCTTTTTCGTCAATGAAATAATAATATTGGTTTTCTATTATTGAAGGTTTAACTCTCCCTCAAAGTGGTTATTTGGAGATCCGACCCTCTCAATATGTTACCCTAATTTTTGAATTTTTATTTAGTAATACGCCGGTTCCGTATTACATGTCTACTTCGACAAGGATAGTAAAGAACCTTGAACTAGAGATGTGTTGGGCCGAGTCGTTTTTATAACCGGTGCATTTTTGCACCGGTTTGACAGTTAAGGGGTGGGTTTCAAAGATATTGCAGGGAAGGTGTTAAAGGGTAAAATGCCATTTCAAATGGTATTTTTCCGGTGCAATTTCAGCTCCTGGAGCTCGGCCAAGTCAGCCATGGAGCTGACAAGGAAAGCCATGAAATTGCCACACGGTGTGGCGATTTCACTATTCTGAAATCGCCACACCATGTGGCGATTTCATTTCAAGTGAAATCGCCACATGGTGTGGTGATTTCAGCTGAGAAATCGCCACACCATGTGGCATTTTTCTCAGCCCCTTATTACACAGCAGAGCCCGATCGGTGCCAGTGCTTGACGGAAGAAAAATTTCATCCTCTCCACGCTTTGAACCCGTTCCAATCGAGTTCATTATATCGGGCATTCCCAAGCATTGTTTCCCCGGCGTTCCAATCGATCGTCCGAAGCCTGGTCGGCGGCAAGCGGAGCTTTATTGCATCATCCCCCTTCTTCCTCCTCTTCTCTCTCGCTGCCATCGCCTCCGGTAGTTTACAAGTAAGTTTTTTTTTTTTTTTGTATAATCTGTGTGGCACGAATGATCCAAATGGCCCCGATCTGTTTTGCCTTGATCCATGCAAATGGCCCATGACTGTCATGCTAGGGTGCCGGCCGTGGATCTTCACTGTCATGCTAGGGTGCCGCCGTTGATTTACAAATTAAAAGAATGAAATGAACATATTGCAAGTTTGATCATTTGTTGGTTTTACATAGCATAAATCTTTCTTTCATATCTGTTTTGAAGTTTGATAAGGAGATTCCAAGTTTGATCATTTGTTGGTTTTACAAGAAATTAGATTATATTTATCTTGCTTGTACTATATATCTAATTATGATATTTAGATTATAGATGTTAAGTTGTTTGCCTTCTGCTAATTAAATTACATTTATAGGGGTGCACAAGAGTATTAATGTTGAAGTTTTTATAAACACATTGATGCAATGAGATATACCGTCAGCTAATAATTCTTTTAACTTGTTATGTCAGACATGGCTCATAATGTCTTAGATTCAGGCCTCATGATCCTACTGTTCTTACTTTGCAAGAGATGCATAGATCAACCAATATATTTCAGGGCGAGGTATGTATTATTGATCGACAGTCCTTAAATAATTTACATTTGTTTATGTTAATGCGGATGTATCATTTAATTTATTTTATGTCAGGAGTTACCGGTTCTTAGATGTCATCGTCATGACGCACGTATATGGAGAGAGACACCGGGAATGTCGCACCCACGAGTACAGTATTATCTAGATCATGTCGGCATGTTTGGCATATATAGGATTGGCCAGATTCGACTGGATGTTGGCCTTATTTCTGCACTAGTAGAGAGATGGCGTCAAGAGACCCACACATTCCATCTACCTTTTGGTGAGGCGACCATTACACTACAGGATGTGAGTATTTTGAGTAGCCTTCGGATTGATGGTTCTGCTGTAACTGGGTTAGATCCGCGCCATACTATTCCGAGTGGCAGGCTATATTTGGGAGGCTATTTGGTGTCGAGCCTCCTATCGAAGCATTTCCAAAAGGTCGTTTTCGATTGGCATTCTTCGATCAATTCTATCGCGACCTTCACTTGGACGAAGATGTGGATGATGAGGTTGTCCAGTAGTTCGTGAGGGGACAACTTCTTCGAATCATTGGTGGAGTTATTCTTCCAGATACCTCTAGTAATTTAGTTAAGTTGATGTATGTGCCATTTCTGAAGACTTGGAGGCATTTGCCACTCTTAGCTGGGGTTCGGCAATGCTGGCTGGTTTATATAGAGCACTGTGTCGTGCTACGAGCCCTACTCAGTCTGATATCGGAGGATATCTTCCATTGCTACAGGTAAACACTTTATTCTAATGTTTGAGATCGAGGTAATTTTTATTGTTAATTAACAATTTGAATTATCCAAACATGCAGATTTGGGCATGGGAACGATTTCCTATTTTCCATCCCACGAGACTCGAGATTTCGGAGGCGAGACCTTCGGATGCTGATGATGATTGGCACTTAGGTTCACCGTGGGGGTTTAGATGGCACGTTAGATATAACATGAAAAATATTCCAACCCATACACTACGTGCTTATAGGGACCAGTTGGATGTGTTGGATGATAGTGAGCAACGGGTATGTCATTTTGCAATATGGAATTCAATTAGATCGATTCATTATGTTTGTTAAGGTTTAATTATATATTTTCTATGCAGTTCTTATGGTGTCCTTACTCGGCAGCAGTTATCTCTATTTTACCTCCAAGCTGCTTGGTAAGTTTGGATATTTGGATGGCACGGATCCTGCTGATATGTTTTGATGTAGTTGAATGGCATTTGCCGGACCGGGTGCTTCGTCAATTTGGATGTTGGCAGTCGATTCCATGTCCATGCGATACTTTGCTGCATCTTCATCAGATTGATAGACGAGGGAGGTCAAATGTAGCATGGGACGCCGTGCACGGGAGTTATATTGAAACATGGAATGCACGGCGTCAGCATCTGATTATGGGAGAGCCTATAGTAGCAGGACTCCCATGCACACCCGATTATATGGCTTGGTTTAGGAGCATCACTCGAATATGTGTAGGCCGTTCTGAGTACAGTACAAGGGGCTACGAAGGGGAAGGCACTTCATTTGAGTTTCTGGTACTATTTTATAAATTTGTTTGGGTCTCTTTTTCTTTCAACTTTATAAGCTTTCATATAAATTTTTGTTGTCATATTATATGCAGCATGAGAGGTTTCAACAACTGACTGTTGAGCTCGAGCGGGCTGTAGCCGCCCCAGTGGACGATGAGCGGCTAAAGATTTTGAGAAGCGCGACGGCAATGGCTCATGGTACATTGTCAGTGGTCGGGCATCGGCATGTTCGGAGCACAGCTACTTCAACACTTTACCCGGAGGTCCCGGAGTCCACACGAGCCGATGTTGATCAGATGATGGAGACATTTCACTATACCCCATCGCCTTCTTGCATGCGGTCCCCATTACCACACGAGTATTCGCAGAGGAGGGATGCCGGGGAGGGTACGTCTGCCTGTCGCATTGATGACATTGTTGATGCGGACATTGCCGAGATCTGTGAGGATGCTGATGTCTCCCAGTCACACTTGGACGCTGCTATGCATGATGTTTTCCATCCTACCTTGATACCCACGCAGGAGGGGTATCTCAGGTGATTAATGAGGATCTCATACCATTGGCAACATATAGGCGACAGACTGGACGCATTCGCCGACCTCCTCGACGAGGATGGAACCTAGGTTTAACAGATTTTCGTACTTTAACCAACTGATGTAAAAATTCTATTTTGAAACGTATCTGGAAATTTTAATTTTTATAAGAATGTGTTGTTTAAATGTATTATCTTTTTGTCATGAACGGCATTTACTTTAGGTCGAGTTTGGGTCGACTTTCGATCGAGTTTCGGTGGAGTTTCAGTCAACTTTCGATCGAGTTTTGATCGAGTATCGATCGAGTTTCAGTCGAGTTTCGATCAAGTTTCGGTCGAGTTTCGCTCGAGTTTTGGTTGAGTTTCGGTCGAGTTTGGTCGACTTGTTTGTTTTTTCCATTTTCAGCATAATGTAAGTCAGTTGGATGATGCTCACGGTTTCAGGGAAGGAGAATTTTTCAGTTGAATGATGCTCACGGTTTCAGGGACTGTGAGAAAATCGCCACTTGAAGTGGCAATTTTCAACCCTGAAATCGCCACTCCAAATGGCGATTTCAGATGGCCTTGAAATCGCCATTTCAAGTGGCGATTTCAGACGCCTCTGCCAGCTGCCTAAATTGATAAATCGCCAAATGAAGTGGCGATTTCAGTAAAGAAATCGCCACTTCATTTGGCGATTTCATCTTCTTGGAGGAGGAAATGGCCACTTGGAGTGGCAATTTTAGCCCTGAAATCGCCAATCCAAGTGGCGATTTTCACACAGTACCAAACCGAGGGCACATCCTTTGGGGCACTTAAATTTCAGCAGACTCACCCCAACCCTCCCCCCACGGAAACACATTTCAGTCTGAAATTTTTTGTGCATTTCCCTGAGTGCCAAATGCGAAATAGAAAAATATCAATCGAAAATCGAAACTCGACCGAAACTCAACCGAAACTCAATCGAAACTCGACCGAAACTCAATCGAAACGTTACGAAACTCAATCGAAAATAGACCGAAACTCAATAGAAACTCACATCATCAAATGCTAATCATTACAAAAAGAAAATGCATCCATAAATGTTCGATCATAGGCACATTTACGTCATTAATGCAGCAATATATAGTCTTGTTCCGGAGAGAAGTACATAATAGGCACAAAAATGATCGTTTTACTTAAAGAGTACATAAATTTACGATCCTGAAGGACCACCAGTTACATTATGACAACGGCATCTTGAATGACCCATTTGCTTGCAAATAGAACATCGAGTCGTTCTTCTAGGCTGAACCTCGTCCATCTCGTTGCGGATCCGAGTTGACTTTGGCTTTCCTCTTTTCTTCGGCCTAAGATGATCCCGATCAGGTAAGCACATGATCGGTGTTTGCAACCAGTAGTCTTCATGTGGAACCGGATTGAACTCCCCACCCCAGGCAGTAATGTAGGAGCGAATACTATATACTTCATCAACAAAAGCCGCTGAGTCCATGCCAATCTCTGGCACACTGCTAACACATGTGTACATGGATATTTATATAGTGTCCACTTTCCACATGAACAATTACGGTCACTAAGAGAAACAGTCTGAACGTTGCCTCCACCCCTGAGAGCTTCATGAACCTCCTAGTCACGACCTCATAAGTAGCTCTTTGCATGTTGTATCTAGTTACTCTATGCTCATTAGATTTGGCCTGACCTTCAGCAACCTTAATCGAAATCTGAGGAGTGAAAAGGTTATTTGGGTTCTCTTGTACATACCTTAAGGCTTCTGCGCGTCTGGTGTTGAAGTATTTAACGAGACGACGAAATGTCATCTGTACACATGCAGTAATTGGCACATTTCTAGCTCCCCTCAATACGCAATTAAAAACCTCCGAGAGATTGGTTGTCAATGTTCCGTAGCGAAAGCCCCCATCATGTACCAATGTCCACTTCTCCGGCTCTAACTCGATAGCCAAGACCAAGCTTCTGCATTGATTGTTTTAATCCTTTCCATTAGAAAGTTAAACTTCCGAAGCTGATGTTCACTCCCTGCTTTCCAGACTTCTCTTTTCAACTGAACATTTGAGAATCTCGAGTTAAAATTACTGCAAACATGTCTCAAACAATATCGATGATAAGCTCTTGGTGGAGCCCATCCAATTAGATTATCAGCTATGGCACTCAGTATACCTGGATGTCGGTCAGATATAAGACAAATGCCATTTCTATCTTTCACAACATGCCTCCTAAGCCTCAGCAAAAACCAGCTCCAGCTAGCTGTACACTCTTCATCAACAATTGCATAGGCCAGTGGAAATATCCTATTATCAGCATCAGTGCCTGTCGCAATCAGCATCTTCCCCCGTACTTTCCATAAAGATGTGTTCCATCAATAGAAATCACCGGGCGACAATACCGAAACCCCTCAACAGATGGTTGAAATGCCCAGAATACATAATTCAGGACACGTTCAGATGAACTTGCTTCACTGTAGAAATCCCAACATACAACTGTTCCAGGGTTAGCATTCTGCAGTGCAAGCATGTATCTAGGAAGCTTTGCATATGATGGTTCCCATTCACCAAATATATCAATCAATGCCCTCTGCTTTCCACGCCATGCTTTCGAATATGACACTGTATAGTGAAATTGTTCGCAATGGTTGCTATAATAGCTTCAATATTCACACTTGGATCTTTCTCCACAATGTGTCGAACAGCATAGCTAATAACTCGAGAAGTAATATGTTTGTTATCCCGAGTTAAATTACTGAATAAACAAGAGTGCGGCCCTTCATACCTTGTGATTTCAAAAAATCCATGCTTCTTCAACTTGGTAGCACGCAACCTCCACAGACACCGTTGGGTAGTACTTGAAGAGGCACATCTCACAGACCAGAATAGTTTTTTCGACTCCACCACATTATATGTGCGATGCTTCTTGATGTGATACATGTCACATGCTCTCTTTAGTTCATCTTTAGTATTAAATAATAATCCTTTAGCAAACTCAGTAATTGATGGATCCCAAAATTGAGAGTTGAAGGGTAACTCTCTCGGAGTACTAACACATCCACCATCATGCAAATTCAACTCATCATAAAATTCTGGAACTTGTTCATCTACAAAGGCTTGGTGATCATGTACCTGGGTTGGAATATGTTCTGGATGACTATATGTAGGAATGAAACTAAGCCCATCTCATGAACTATATCATCTCCATATGACTCTTCATCTTCATTTGACTCTTCATCTGAGTTATCATGTTCAGGCCAATAGTCATCATCTGCACTCTCGTCCGACTCCATTCCCCGACTATCAATATTACACTGATTGTTTACCACATCATCACTCTGCACTGCTGGCATAAATTCCTTAATCATTGGAAAATCCATAGGAGTCCTAACTTGTTCCTGCTGCTTGGCTATAGGAGAACTGTTATAAACATTCTCTATATGACCAACACTATATGGCTCTGCAACATCATCCCTTAAAACATAGACTTCAATACACGATATTCAGGATACTTCGAGGGAAATGTCAACATGTGCTCCACATTGTCATCGTCCTCAATTGGAAGAAGCACATATTTTTGATTCAATGTCGGAGATCTCCACATCAATCTGATGATATATCTCTGTACTGGAATTGTTAGAGCTGTATGTACTTGATCAACTAACTCAGCAAAGCGTGTTCCCATGCTCAATTTTAAACATTTACGTGGAGGTTGATTATAATGTATCCCTTCTTGGCCGCTATGTTCAATTGATCCATCATAATATAGCATAACACGTACAGTTTCCATCTGAAAAAAGGGTGATAATAAATTTATCAAGGCTCTTGTGTATACGCCTATAAATGTAATCTATTTTCTTGCCAAACCAAGATATGATGGTGCCATCAAAAGGAAAACTTTAAATGTCCAAATATTGTTATTTAATCATCTATATGATCAATAAAATCAGCATCTGAATAACTAGTTGCATTTACTTTAATAGCCTAGCACATTAAACGAATAAACGAATATGATGCAAGATATTTAGGGCATGTATTTGTGGTTATCAAAAAATATTTTAAATACTCACTGCAGTTAACGATCGGGAAGGCGAGGGCGATGAGAGGTAAGAGGTGGGAGCTTGCTAGGAAAGAGGAGGAATGGTTGCCACCGAGCAGGAGATGGAAACAGGCGGACGCCTGGGAGAAGGAGGAAGAAGAAGAAGAAGAGAAGAGAATCGGGCAGCTGGGGGTTAAAAACCCTGAGAAAAATGCCACATGGTGTGGCGATTTCACAATAAGTGAAATCGCCACACCATGTGGCGATTTCACTTGATATGAAATCGCCACATAGTGTGGCGATTTCAGAATAGTGAAATCGCCACACCGTGTGGCGATTTCACTTATTGTGAAATCGCCACACTATGTGGAGATTTCATGGCTTTTCATCTCAGCTCCTTGGCTGACTTGGCCGAGCTTCAGGAGCTGAAATGGCGTTTTCCCCTTTAACACCTTCCATGCAATATCTTTGGAACCCACCCCTTGACTGTCAAACCGGTGCAAAAATGCACCGGTTATAAAAACGACTCGTGTTGGGCCTCTAGTTGATGCATGACGCTTGGTCTGAATGAGGAGCCAACAAGGTCTGAGAGGCAGTGATGGTAAATGGCATGGGACAGCCTTGCTGCACGTGCTGAGCAGAATATTGCTGACTGCCTATTTTCTGGTGCTGGCTCTGAGTCAACTTAGACCGTGACTTAGGATAGTGGACTAGATGACTTCAGCTTTTCTATCAGTCACGTGGTGAGCCACCTACTAGGGCCATATGTTGGTTAGGCCAGAGAAGGCGCAGCCTTAACACTAAGCCTGCTACTGTAATAGAGCTTGGTGTGGCTGAATCCTTGGACATAATATTGTTTGATGTGAGTCCCTTAGCCAGTTGGCCTTTTGGGAAGTTGCATGCCTGATATCGAGGGTTGTTACCTTGTTCTAGTACCATAGGGTAGTGTCAGCATTCTCATGTGCGCCATGTTTGTCTTAACCACATCAAGATGAGGTTGACATTGGTCACCATGCGGCCAATGTGTGCACTTGGTTGCCATGGCCTCATCCCAAACCTTCATTATGTTTTGCTTTGGACAAAACAGAAGCTGTCGATCTCCACAAGTGCTAACAACCCAGAATGTTTAGGAAGATCCTATTTAGTAGAAAGCTCACGCACCATCATCCCATCTCAAGACAGTTGCCAGGATTGCCATAGATGAGCCAACTCTGCATCATGAAAGCTTTTTGTCTTGGTAAACTTCACAGGCAATCAGTTAAAGTCAGCCAGGCAGTGTCTCCCAACGCCAGTGAGGACAAAAACCCGAGTCACCTCCGCCCATGATCACTGAGGTTTTCCAACACCACCACCTGGTTGCTTGTAACCTGGTGGAGGTGAGGAATCACACTTGCCTGAATCGCAGGCTTATTTCGAAGCTGCCGGTTGCAACATCCTTACTGCCATTCACTCTCCGCTCTCAACTGCTGTCACTCATCATCTCCTCTTATCCTGTCTAGATACCATCAACTCTTGTAGTGGTAAGTGTCAGCACGAGTGCCATGCTCTAAATCTGACTTGAAAATTATGATTATATTCTTTACTGGTGATTGCAATTGTACCTATCACTAGGATTCTTTAGTTGTAACTGATGAAAGGTTGGAAGCAGGAGCCCCTTAGCCTATGGGCAAAGGGTCTTGCCTTCAGTGGGTAGTAGTAGAGGTAAGCATGGGTCGGGTTGGGTTGATCCGGGCACTACAAGAAAATATGGTATTTGTGGCGAATCTATTACGACGAAATATTTTTGTCGTTATAAGTTTATTTATAATGGCGAAATAAAAATTAAATTCGTCGTAAAACCTATTTATTACGGCGAAATAATTTTTCATCATAATAAAAAGAGTTATTACGACGAATTTTACAATTCATCGTAATAGGTCCCGGTAATATTTTAGGATTTTAATTTTTTTATTTTCCTTTCATTTTAATACGGAGAAATAATTTTTGCCGTAATAAAAAGAGTTATTACGACAAATTTTACAATTCATCGTAATAGGTCTCGGTTATATTTTAGGATTTTAATTTTTTTTTATTTTTCTTTTATTTTATTATGGCAAAATATTTTTTACCGTAATAAAAAGAGTTATTACGATGAATTTTACAATTCATCGTAATAGGTCCCGGTTATATTTAGGATTTTAATTTTTTAATTTTTCTTTCATTTTATTACGGTGAAATAATTTTTTGCCATAATAAAAGAGTTATTACAGCGAATTTTACAATTCGTCGTAATAGGTCCCGGTTATATTTTAGGATTTATTTATTTATTTATTTTTCTTTCATTTTATTACGGTGAAATAATTTTTCACCGTAATAAAAAGACTTATTATGATGAATTTTAAAATTCATCGTAATAGGTCCCGGTTATATTTTAGGATTTTAATTTTTTTTTTCTTTCATTTTATTACGGCGAAATAATTTTTTGCCGTAATAAAAAGACTTATTATGATGAATTTTAAAATTCGTCGTAATAGGTCCCGGTTATATTTTAGGATTTTAAATTTTTTTATTTTTCTTTCGTTTTATTACGATGAAATAATTTTTCACCGTAATAAAAAGACTTATTACAATAAATTTTAAAATTTATCGTAATAGGTCCCGGTTATATTTAGGATTTTAATTTTTTTAATTTTTCTTTTATTTTATTATGGCAAAATAATTTTTCATCGTAATAAAAAGACTTATTACGATGAATTTTAAAATTCGTTGTAATCGGTCCTAGTTATATTTTCCATAATAAAACAACTTATTACGACGAATTTTAACATTCATCGTAATAGAGTGAAAAAAATCTTAATCTACTTACGGGACCTTATTACGACGACATTTAATTTCGTCGTAATAAGGTTCCGTAATACACCTTTACCCTGAGACCATCTCGCAATTTTATTTCGTGAAACCCTTGCTCCTGCCGTCTTCCCCCCGAGCTCCTCTCTGCCGTTGGCCCCCGAACGCCGGAACCCTCACCCACGGACGCCGAGCTCCTCTCTGTCAGCCCTCGGATGAGGTGAGAAGAAGAAGGGCTTTATAAAACCCTCTCGCTCATGATTTTTCTTTTCTTTGGTCCGTGTTTTTTTTCACTTGGATTTTTTTCGATTTTATTGTTTTCTGATTTGGGGGGTTTAATTTCCCCTTCACTCGTGCTGCTGTCGTCATTGTTAGCTCTAATGAGAAGCTTAATTATAGCGGAATCTCCGCCTTCCGCATCCGCCGATCTCATCGGATTCGATCTGATCTGATCCGATCCGATCCAGAATCCGGTGTGCTCGTGCTCGGAGCGAGGGCTGTGCTTTTGTTGGGAGTCCTGACTTTGGGCAGCACAGGAAGATTCAAAAGAGGCAAGGGAGAGGTTCAGGGGGACGCATCAGATCTGATACAAAGTAGGCGTAGAAATCGGAGGGAAGGACAGAGGGGTATGCGCATCACCGAAACAAAGGTACTCCTCCTACTTCCCCATTCCGCCCTTAGTTTCTACTAGTAGGGTTTTTGAGTGGATTTTTTTCCGTCTCGATTCGGTTTCATTTTACTTGCTACGACTCTCGCAGCTCCTTTTTTTTCTTTGCATGTTATGGGAACTAAGAATAAATATAGCTGATTTATATATGATAGAACAAGCCTTAGAGTTGCAATGTTACTGGTTGTAATCTATGCAAAATATTTCTGATGATGCCATGGATTGGTTGCTGTAGTATACACAATAGGTTTGGAAGAATTTCTCTAGTCATTGGTTTTATATTAGCAATGATATGGACTTAGGTTTGGGATGTTATGAATGGGTTATCCAATTCAGACATGTTGCCGCTATAACTTGAAAGATTAAAGTGCTTCGAAATCATTGATTTAACTTCTGATGCAACTTTCATGTTGTCCTGGCCTTGAATTTTAAGCCCTCCAATGTATTTGTAGTCCTAGCACCATGGATCCCACCATCTCATTGCATTTAATTTTAAAAGATAAAGGATCATCGGTGCAAAATGGATGAAAGAAATATAATTTTATAGCATATTTAAAGTGTAAACTGGTTGACACTTCCATGGACCTTGGTTATAGGGTATAAGCCATTAAATGAAGCCAAAAGATAAAAGTGAAAGGGACCTTATGTAGTCAAATTAAAAATTTGCATGGACAAATTTATGCAAGAGTGTAAACAAGAAGAAAGCTGGTATTAGGAAGATTATTCATAGTTTCTTTTGTTCGTCCGTTTAGAGCTTATTTTTAACTGTGAAACTGCATGTCTGGTGAGAACAAAATCAAGATTTTCTTGTTATAGGTTTCCCATAAAACACTGAAGAATTAGAAGAGATGCATCCCATAGGTTCTCAAAACTGGCTTAGCATCCCATACTTCAGATTATCAATTTGTTGAAATTCTGACCGTCCTCCTGATTCCTACAATCTTTCTTCCCTGCTCATGTGTCCCTTCTTCCTCATCCTCTCATGGCACAACAAGGCAGCACCTGCTTTCGATTCTTTATCTTTTCCCCCTATCCACTTTTAATGTGACATGGAATGTTAAATGACCTGCAGATCTACTGTTGTCAATAATACCTTTTTTGCAATCCTTCTTTTGTGACTTTCCATATTCTCCTCCTTCAATCCCTTTATAGAGCCTACTGCTGTTCATTTTAGGAAAAATATCAAATATAGGAATCTTCTTATTATTCCCCAAATCTTTACAGAGCCTGAAACCTTGATTCATTGGATTTTCAACTTTTTGTTTAGCATCCTAACATTCTTTCAAAAGAGCACCTGGGATAAAGTTCTTGTGGATATGATTTTGTTCTCATGATTGGTTCATGAAGGTCTTTTCTTTTGCTTTGTGTCTAAACATGAGTGGGCTGCAGGGTATAGGTTCAAGATAGGTGGAGGAATTTTGACTTTTGAGAATCAAAGGCTTAAGTGCTGCAATCTGCTTCAAATCTGAGTTGAACAGCTTTTGAATATGTGATACCATGTAACTCATGCCATGATTATCTTGTATTCTAATTCCATCAGAGACACCTTTGCTTTTCAACCATTTAGAATCTCGTACCATGTAGGAAGGTTGATTTCTTTAATGATTATCGCTTGCACAATTAGGCAAAAGCCTGTCTTGAATGTGAATAATCAAAAACTTTGATATGCATTGCTTGGTCATTTTGCAAGATGAGATCCTATTTTTTGTTCTTGATGTGTGAATCCTAGCCTACTATACTTAGACTCCATCTTGCGAAGCCATGCAAGTTTAAGAGTATCCTGTGCCAAAGTTGGTTTCTGTTCTTGATGTGTGAATGTCTAATTAACTTGGGGCATATGTACAAAAGAAAAGGAGAGAAAACACACTACCTGACACCATTTCTGACAGTGATTAATTTGGTAGCATTCATGTTTTTTTTTTACTTATTACAACTATATGTTCTTATACTTTCTTATTTATTAATTCTAGTTTGTATGTTTGTTTGCAGATGTCTTCGAGAGATACTTCTGCTACATCGAGGCCAGATGATTCTCCTTACATTCCAGCTCTGACAAGGGGTCATCTATTGGTGCATCATGTAATAACTCTATTCTAAACTTATATTATTTGACTATATTTCTTTATGTTATTTTGCACTAATTTAGTTCATTATGTTTTGCAGCTACATCATCAAAGAAGAAGGGTTGAGGTCCTGCTCGCAGATACAAGTCCGCCCATCTGATTAATATGCGTCGTGGACAGAAGTTGTTATTCTTCTGCCACCTGAGGTTGGACGACCATTAGGAGAGTTTCGCTCTGAGTTTTTGACCAAGATAGGAATGGTTGTACGTGACATGGCACCACTTGTGGTCAGGAAGTGGAGTGAGATCACTGATGCACAGAAAGCATCATACAAACGTATTCCAAAAAATCTCAAATACATTGAATTAAAATATCCAATGTTCTTCAATACATTTTCAATATAAAATACATTTAGTGCCAATTTTCTTCAAATGAAACCTTGCAAGTATTCGATCCATTCTCCACGCATAATGTCTATCTCTTCGTGTTTATAAGTTTTCTTCTCAGCAAACTGCATATATACACATAAGTTACTTAGAAAAGAGCACTAAATGACATGACACAAAAATCTAAAACCATAAAAAGTACTACTTATATATATGAATCATGTATGCAATAATAACCTACCTTTTCATCATTAAAATGATATTATTCTCAATGATCTCCTTCATATACATGATGACATAATAGCCACATTCAACACCGGATGGTTGCTTAGGACACTTGAAAGATGAATTTAAAAGATTTTATAAGATTAAACAAATAAGATCTAATTTTATAAATTATAAAAAAGAATGTGCAAGTCAATATACCTTAACTGACTCACAAGTAAGTTTTTTCTTGCAACTCTTTCAGCTTTAGCGTTGTATATTTTGAGTGCACTGATATAGCAAAGTATAATAATATATGAGACTCAAATGATATAACCCAGACAAATTACTATAAAATTAAAAAAAATAAATACTTACGTATTAATAACACCTTTCAATTCTTTTCTAATTGAACAACCAATAGAATCACAAAAATACACTTTGTCCCCATGAAGGTCAATAACCACCAAGGACCAGTGATTCCTTCATAAACATAATAACAATAATTAATATAATATCAAAAGTATCAATTTTCATTAAAAAACCACTTACCCAGAGTTATAAGGAGCTAGAAACAATTGATCCATTTTACAATGCTCTAATCTTTTAGCAATAAAATCTGATCGTACTCTAGCCGATCCATAGTGTATAGAGATCTGTGCAGGGTCTACGAAGCCATACATGTTGAGTAGTTTTGATTTCTTGAGTTGGTTATACAAATAGCTACACAAATCAAATTATTCAATCCCATGATTATTATTAGAAACTTGTAACATCTAGTGATTGCATATGAAACACAAAAAATATAAATATCTTATTACCTTATATATAGCACAATACAACTACAACTAATCTCCTCCATTGAGCAAAAGTTATCGATATCTTCCCGAATAATATAACAGATCCATTCATGATCAAAGACACCAACATCCAATACCACAGTTATTGTATTTGTATCTCCCAAACTTTTTGCAACAAGATTCTTTAAATATGACAAACTCCATAGACCCTTTTCTTTGCTTTTTATCTGTAACTTTTGTGGCTGGACAATCTTAGCCTGTTAATAATAATAAAATTTAATTCACATGCAAATGCTATTTAGCAAATAGATTATCAATATAAATTAATCACAAATTTATGGATAAGTTAAGAAGTTTCAGATACCTTGATTGGATCATCAATAACTAATGATTGAGGCCATGTAACATGAGAACCAATAAAATCTTTAACTTTTACAGGATCATCACCAATTGTTATTGGAAGGAGAGCATCATCGTCAAAACAAGCATCAATAGATACACGATAATTATGAATACCCAAAGGAACTCCATGTACAACAGAGTTTGGTGCTACATCTCAATCACTGTACCATATCCAATTATATTATCAATAGATTCTATTGCCAATTTGCATGGTTTTTCCTTCAAAGCAATAACATTAAAAATATAAGTACTATGAATTTAAATAAAATACTACAAATATAAGTAAATATTAACATACCTTTTGCATGTTTCTTTGTCCAATGGTAACTAATTCTATACTTGCATCATTTTGTGTACTAGAATTAGCAACAGTTTTATTTGGATGCAGTTTTTTAACTGAGCAGCTGCTACCTTTCTATGAAACATATTGATGAGCACTTGCAGTAATTTTTGGAATTTCTCTCAACTTTCTATTTTCTTCATGAAGTTGATGTAGTTGATCAAGTAATGATTTTCTTTCCTCAGCATCTTCTCTTTGTTGTTGATTCAATTTTTTTATTCTTCTAACAATTGTTCTAAGATTTTGCTTGTTTTCGTTCTTCTCGGAAGATTGAAATAGATTTTAGGGGTAACCATACCTCCAACACCCCTTACTCGACCACCACATTCGGGATTTTCCAATGTCATTCCAGTATGTTTTTTGTCTCGATTCTTGTATTGATCCATCTTTAACCTTCATTATATTCATCCTGATATGTAGACAAAATGAACCATATATTAGGAAGTTATAAAAGAATCTATAATTAGCTATTAAATGAACAATAACATATTTACTTACAATCTTCTGGATGACTTCTTGGATGACTTCACTATCAGAACCATCACCTTTTGAATAAACAGCTTTCCATACAACACTTCGTCCAATGTCTTCATCGATGCATCTTTTTTTATAATTAATAGACAATGAATATAAACTTAAAAAATTAGCTAATAATTACTCAACAATGTAGAACTAAATATTCAAAACTTACTATATTTTCTTTCACATTAACAAATCCATGCCTAGATGAACGATGTCGATACTCATTGCTTTTTGCTCTTTCACTTTGCAACCTACTCCATTCCTAAAATTATGGAGAACTATACATGCTGACAAAGGCATTCCAAGCATCCATTTTTTGAATGGATAGTTCTTGGGAGGGTTGTCAAATAAGGGTCCCTATCCTCCAATGGATTCAAGAATTTTGTCCTCAACTTGAACTTAAATTATCTCCATTTTGTACAAGCAGATGACAGAATATGTTCTGTCCTTCAATTGGCACATTATAAGCTTTCTACAAAAACATAGAAATACATAGAGCATACAAATAAAATCAAAATTCAATTAAAATAATTAAGAAAAAACTCACCTTTATTTGCATCCAAATTTTGTTTTTCAGTTCTTCAGGAACTAAATGCCAATTTTCAAAATTAATAGGCATAGTGGTTCTGGCTATAACACCTAGACAATTTTATTAAAATCATTATTTTAATAAAAGCCATAATATATAAAAATAAATATAATAAAATAGTAAAAAAAGTAAATATACGATTAACAAATATATTACCATTTCATGTTAATCATTGGCAATCCAAGTACCCTCACTATCATCCCGCACATAAGGTGGATGAGAATCATCCATAATATCAAAAGACTGTATATCAGGCACTAATCTGATAATACAATGTTTTAATACTATATCACCTAACTCATCATCATTTGAATAACCATTAAACTTATGCCTTGAGTTTGGAACTACAATCAACCAAGCTGGATCATTTCCATCTTCTACATAAAACACTTGCTGGGCATTAGTAGACAAAATAAAAGAATCTGACTTATGTCCGATTTTGGTAAAATCGATGTGCATCCATCTTCATCTTCTTTAACTCCACTAGAGCTCTCAATCCATTGACACTTAAAAACTACCACCTTCAATTTAATATAATCAAGTTCCAATATATCATGAAGAACCCCATAAAAGGACATGTTTGAAATTATCAGGTTCTTGTCCTTCAAGCTAGACACTTGCATTGTTTTAGCAGTTACGGTGACACCACTATTCTAAACACATCTGGTACTATCATTTTTTTGTTGTGAAATCGAACTCCATTTATAAGATATCCATCATATCCTATCACTTGGGGTTGGGGTCCATGAGATATCCACCTCAGCGTATCAGAAATGATATTGCTGGATTCCTTAATCTCAGACGCAACCTACATTCATTTTTAAGATTCAGCAACATAAATGATAGTTAAGTATAAAGAAACCATGATCTCCTAGAAGATGCCAAGCACATAGTCATATACCTTATCACGCAACCAATTTATGAATGTTCGATTATGCTCATCCTGAAGCCACTTTTGTCTCCTTGCTTTATTTTGATTAGCTGCCTTCAATTCTTCCATGTGTTGCCTGTATATTAGAACTTATTTAGTTATGACCACATATTTTAAAATAAGAACATTTAATGAGACTCAAATAACATGTGATGGGTTTGACTTACTCTACATAGGCTGCAACTTCTGTTGTATTTTCCAACACATAAAGATGTGCTTGCTCTAGCTCTTTCGCATCAGCTATAAATACATGAGAACTAGAAAGTGGTTTTCCAATACTATGTTGACCATCACACTCATTTCTCATTGATGGGATCCCAACAGCTTTCATATTTGACAAGTACTCCGAACAATATTCTACAGCTTCTTCAGCAATATAACATTATGCAATGCAACCTTCTAGCCTATTGTGATTGCATACATATCCTTTTAAGATCTTCATGAATCTTTCAAAAGGACACATCCATCTTAAATAGACTGGTCCGCATAACTGGACTTCGCGTACAAGGTGTACTGGTAAATGAACCATTATGTCAAAAAATGAAGGAGGATAATTCTTTTCCATCAGACAAAGTTTTCACAAGTTCTTCTTGTAGCAAACTGAGATTGCAGGTATCCACAACTTTGTTGCAAAGTGCATTGAAGAACAAACTTAGTCTAGTTATTGTGGATTTCATGTTCTTATTCAACAATCCTCATAATGCCAATGAAAGAATTTATTGGATCAAAGTGTGGTAGTCATGATATTTTAGGCCATAAAGCTTCAATGCTTCCATAGGAACACAATTTTTTAAGTTAGAGCAGTATCCATCTGGAACTTTAAGTGCAGATAACATCTTGCAAAATTTGATTTTCTCAGCCTTAGAAAGTGTGTAACTTGCAGCAGGCAAATATGTCCTTTTTTCACCCACTATTGGCTGTAGCTCACTTCGAATTCCCATATTTACTAGATCTAAATGACTGCTTAGTCCATCTTTTGACTTTCCAGGTATATCAAGAAGGGTTCCCACGATGCTCTCACATACGTTTTTCTCAATATGCATCACATCTAAGACATGACGTACATGAAGAAACTCCCAATATTCAAGATCAAAAAATATTGACTTTTTTTCATGCAAGTTTAGACTTTGCCTCTGAAACCTTGTCCTTCTTTTTTGATTTCTCAACATGCACTGTATTTGCTTGCTTTTTATCATACACATAATTAATATTTCTGGTCTTTTGTAAAATTTCTGTTCTAGTTAAAGGTTTAGGCTCAACATCAAACTCTTGACAACATTAAATGCCTTTTTTGCTCTTCTATATGGATGATTTCTATGTAAAAATCTCCTATGACCTTGGTACGTACATTTTTTCGACTATGTTTCAAGTATACACTCTGTGTATTTTTAGCACAAATTGGGCAAGCCAAATAACCTTTAACACTGCAGCCACTCAAATTTCCATGCGCGGGAAAATCATTTATCGTCCATAGTAATACGGCCTTTAAGGTGAATACCTCTTGCAAATATGCATCATAAATTTCAACACCAACATCCCATAGCATTTTTAAATCATCAATAAGTGGTTGCAAGAAGATGTCCCGGCTGCTTAGGACCCGATATCAACAAGGTTAACATCATGAATTTTTGCTTCATACACAACATGGTGGAAGATTGTAAGTAATAAGTACGACAGACCATGTACTGTGATGACTACTTAAGGAGCTATGTGGATTTATTCCATTTGCTGCAAGTGCCAATCGGAGATTTCGTGGCTCACATGCAAAATCGGGCCATATGTTCTATTAATTATCATGATGCTGCATCTGCTAGATGTCGCATGTAATCATCAACTTCTCTTTCACTGGAATGCATGTCAAATCTTTCGATATTTGATGAGTACCATACATTCTTCTAAACCTGGGTATAGGAGGAAAATACCACAGAACTTTTGCTGGCATGCCTACTTTTGGAAGATTGGATCCTTTAGGAATCTTCCATCTTAATTCAGAACAATTTAGATATACATCAACATCCTTGTTTGCATTTCTATACAATATGCAATCATTTGGACATGCGTGTATTTTTCATATTGCATTCCTAAGGCGCACAATGTCTTTTTTGCTTCACATATTGATGTTGGTATCAAATTTCCTTTTGGAAGCACATCACCCCAAAAGCTTAATAGCTCATTGAAACTTGCATCGCTCCACCCATATTTTATTTTAAAGTTGTATAATCGTACCAAAACAGAAAGCTTAGTGAACCCACTACAACCAATGTATCAAGGGCACTTAGCATCATCCAACAAGTCAACGAATTTCTTTGGATTACATTCAAATAGATCTCTGGCTGCTTCAACCATTTCCACAGCATCAATATCATCATTGAATTGAAGATAACATTCTTCAGCATCTAAGGTACACTTATCTTCCTCAACATTACATATGTTTTTGCCATGCCATATCCATACATCATAACTTGAGTCGATACCATTACAAAAAGATGATCTTTAACCAATGTGATATCATGAACTTTCATATTCCCATATTTTATGCATGGACAGTGTATCGAACTAAGGTCATCTAAATTTCTTTTAACATGATTCAAAAAAACTTCGACACCATCCTCGTATCTTTTTGTACGTCTATCAGCAGAGTACCATGACTTATCTAGTCTATTTAAATTCAAAAAATACTAGTAACTACTTAATTAAATCAACAAATATAATTAATTTTATCTAACAACTAATAAATTTGAAAGATGACAAGTAAATTAAAAAGATAAATAATAACTTACAGTGGTTCAGCTTTCTTTACTTTGTCATCAATCTCTTTGGACCTACTTTTCATGCTTGATGAATCCACCATCTATGTTCCTAAAATGAAAAAGATATTATGTTCAAAAACATATCAACTATCTTTATTTTTAAAAATAAAAATAAAAATCAAAAATCACCTTATTTTCAAAAAAAAAAAGAGAAAGAAAAGAAAAGAAAATTAGGCTATAACATTAGGACCACCGCCGGCCAATTTCTGGGCAGACCAGTCGTTGGCGACCGATCTAGGGCCGGCGCCGATGCGGCCTCCCCCTCTCTCTCTCCTCTTTCTCTCTCTTTCCTCTCTTTTCCCTTATGCGGCTCCTCACTGAGTCGGTGGCACGGCTGGCCATCATCGGCCGATCAGACCCTCACCGGATGCTCTCCGTGCCGGTGGGGGTCTTCGGTCAACCCTCAGGTCCATCAAGGCTGCGGCACCATCGGGCCCGAACCAACATGGGAGCTGGTTTGGCTCCCGCACATGAGAGGGCCGTGGCCCTCTCCTCTGCTCTTCGCCCGCCTCCGCCGCTCAGTTTCGACGACCCCCACTGGACGCCGCTCCAGCTTCGGTGGGGCTGCCAACCGTGGCTCAGGCCCGGCGCCGTGAACGCAGGAGCCGATTTGGGCTCCAGCCGCGGCCCTCTCCTCTGCTCTCCGCCTGCCTCCGCCGCTCAGTTCCGGCGTCCCCCACTGGATGCCGCTCTAGGGGAAATAAAAATACCACCAGAAACTAGGATCAACGCTGATCCGAGCCCTATATCCTTTTCCTGACCATGGCCCATTACAGGGCTCAAAAACTCGACCCAACTAGGCTCATAGACCGGCCCAACCCGGCCCAAAAAGCCCAAACAGGGCTCCCCTGTTTTCCTCTCCCCTGCTTCACCCGAAACAAGGGATAGCCGTGCCAGCGGTCAGGGCTGCCATCGGCCAATTTCTAGGCAGACCGACCATCGACGATCGGTCCAGGGCCGGCCACCGACACGGCCTCCCCCTCTCTCCCTCTTTCTCTCTCTTTCTCTCTTTTCCCTTACGCGGCTCCTCACTGAGTCGGTGGCATGGCTGGCCATCACCGGCCGACCGGACCCTCACCGGACGCTCTCCCGGTGTCGCTGGGGGTCTTCGGTCAACCCTCAGGCCCGGCGAGGTGGCAAGCACACCGTCGGGCCCAAACCAACGTGGGAGCCAGTTTGGCTCCTGCATAGGAGAGGGCTGCGGCCCTCTCCTCCGCTCTCCACTTGCCTTCGCCGCTTAGTTCCAGTGTCCCTCACCGGATGCTGCTCCAGGTCCGGTGGGGTTGCCGGCCATGCCTCAGACCCGGCGCCGTGAACGCAGGAGCCCATTTGGCTCCCACACAGGAGAGGGCCGCGGTCCTCTCCTCTGCTCTCCGCCCACCTCCGCCGCTCAATTCCGGCGTCCCCCACCGTACGCTACTCTAGGTTTGGTGGGGCTGCCGACCGTGGCTCAGGCCCAGCGGCGCCCGCCGGGTCTGAGCCAAACCCCATGCCGGCACCCCTCTTGCACTCTCTCTCATCGTTGGATTAAAAAAAATTACATGCAGTTGAATCTCAGCCTGGTAAAGAACAAAACCCTTATCCTGCCTGGTGATGGAGTCCTTGTAAACGAAATCTTGATCGATGATGGTGGAGTCTTCTCAACCTTAATCCCACGTGGTGGGCGGTGGAGTCTCCAAAAATGAAACCCTAGAACAAAACTGCAAATGGAAGAAAGAAATTTGACTTTGGGTATCGCGAGGGTTTCGTTTAGGAAAAGGGGGAAGTGAATTAGGAGGAGGAAAATTATATTAGACTACGTCTTAATTAAAAATATATTAGACTACTTCTTAATTAAAAATATAGTCTTTTATATTATAAGATATTAAAAACGTAGTCTTTTTATATATCTGATAATATAAGACTACATCTTAATTAAAAACATAGTCTAAAATTTATTATCAGATAATATAAGACTTCGTCTTATTTAAAAACATAGTCTTCTTATATTATCATATAATATAAGACTATGTCTTAATTAAAAACGTAGTCTTTTTATATATAATACTACGTCTTATTTAAAAATAGTCTTTTTATATTTTTAGATAATTTAAGACTAAGTTTTAAATAAAAGATGTAGTCTTTTAATTTGTGAAAATATAAGACTATATTTTTTTATGAAAAACGTAGTCTTTTTTCTAAAATCTACTGTAGTCTATTTAACTTTTTGTAGTGGTTTATCCTTGTCAAAGTAGACATGTAATACGGAACCGACGTATCACTAAATAAAAATTCAAAAATTAGGGTAATATAACCACTTCGAGAGGGTCGGACCTCCAAATAATCACTTTGAGGGAGTTAAACCTTCAATAATAGAAAACCAATATTATTATTTCATTGATGAAAAAGCCATAGAGGCATTTACATATTTACAAGGTTGTAGCCCTAATATTTAATAAAAATCTAATACAATTTGGGAAGGGAATCAGAAAGAGTAAATATCTCATAATTAAGGAAACAAAAAATATTAAATCTTAGAAATTTTTCTTAATAACTAGATCCCTCCAATTAAGAAAATATTGAAGATTGAAGAAATTCCTAAAATTAGGAAATCCTAACGTTCCACCCTCCTTAGAATCAACCTTATCCCCAAGGTTGCTTTAAGGTTGTAAAGTAGATGCAAAGCCATTTGTAAAATCAAACCTTGGAATTCGAAGATGATAAGATTGTTAGGCTTGGTGTGGTGCTATCAAGCCCAGGAGGACTAACTTGTATTGGGTTGGGTGTGAGTCCAAGGGTTGAGATTAAATCAAGCCCTGGGTGTACACGGGCTTGGGGATTAGTTTAATCTCATTGGGTTAGTCCATGAAAGTTTTTGTTAAGTTTAGACCTGGCCTACTTGGTGGATGTATTTAAATCCTAGTCTCTAGAATTTGGATGGAATAGAACATATTCTTTTTTTCCAATCTTTTCTCATCACCCTATCTCTTCTTCGGTCGCTCATCCCGTGAACCTAGCATGAAGATCCGAATGGAGGTCCAACCAGACGGGACGGGCGGGGTGGCTTATTATGGAACTATAGATTGTGAGAACGAGGATGAAGCAAGCTTGGCAATCACGTGGGAACGTCATCAAGAAGCGATGAGACAAGGCTTCACCAAAATACTACAAGAAAAATGACTTTTGCATACGATTTTCGTACCTACGATTTTAAAATCGTAGGCAAAAGATATCTTTCCTTAATTTTTTAAAAATCGTAGGCAAAGATTCCATAATCGTAAAGTTAGAACCTTTCCCTACGATTTTTTGAAAATCGTAGGAAAGGTCCAGAGCCTTTCCCTACGATTTCCAAAAAATCGTAGGGAAAAGATTTTCCCTATGATTTTCAAAAAATAGTAGGGAAAGGCTCTGGATCTTTCCCTACGAATTTTTGAAAATCGTAGGGAAAAGCTATACCAAAAATTGGGAGGCAAAATCTCCCTCCAAAATTTTTTTAAAAAATATTTTCCTACGATTTTCAAAAAATCGTAGGGAAAGATCCAGAGCCTTTACCTACGATTTTTTAAAAATCGTAGGGAAAGACTTTTTATTTTTCTAAGAAGTCTTTCCCTACGATTTTCACAAAAATCTTAGGGAAAGGCTCTAGAGCCTGATGCAAACTTTTACCTATAATTTTCACGAAGATCGTAGGGAAAGACAGCCAACCTTTCCCTACGAATTTAATAAAAATCGTAGGAAAAACCCTTTTTTCAGAAATCCAACCCTTTCCCTACGATTTCCACAAAAATCGTAGGGAAAAGATTTGAAAATCGTAGGGAAAGGCTCTGGATCTTTCCCTACGAATTTTTGAAAATCGTAGGAAAAAGCTATACCAAAAATTTGGAGGCAAAATCTCCCTCCAAAATTTTTCTAAAAAATATTTCCCTACGATTTTCAAAAAATCGTAGGGAAAGATCCAGAGCCTTTACCTACGATTTTTTGAAAATCGTAGGGAAAGATTTTATTTTTCTAAGAAGTCTTTCCCTACGATTTTCACAAAATCATAGGAAAGGTCCAGAGTCTTTCCCTACGATTTCACAAAATCATAGGGAAAGGCTCTAGAGCCTTTCATGGAAAGGATGCAGACTTTACCTACGATTTTCATGAAAATCGTAGGGAAAGGCTGTATACCTTTCCCAAAATTAAATTTTATATTTACTATATTTATATTAATTATATATTTTATATGATATTATAATATAAATATTAATACAACTATTTATTTCTTATATGTATTTATAATTATATTGTTATTTATTATACTGTTAACATGTTATATATTATAATATTCTTAGTAATATATTTCTATAGTTTCTTTAATACTATATTATTACATATATTATATATATAAATATGTATTTATATAATACATAAAAATAAAATATTATATAATATTTTTTATATAATAAAATAATTACTTATTATAATATTGTAGTATACTATAATTTATTATGTATTATCATATTGTTAATAAAATTATTAATCTTATATTGTAATACATAATGTATATAGAACATGTTATAAAGTTATTATAATAATATAGAATATATTATATATTATCAATATTATTATGCAATATAATATATTGAAAATATTATTATGTATATATCTTTTTTTAGTTATCCTTTTAAAAGACTTTTTCTTGATCATCAAATTTTTGGAGGCAAAATTACCCGCCAATATTTTTCTAAAAAGTCTTTCCCTACGATTTTCATGAAAATCGTAGAGAATCATATCTTTCCTTTACCTACGACATTCATAAAAATAGTAGGCAAAGGTCCAAAGGAAAAGCTCCCTAAACCTTACCCCTTGGGAAAAGTCTTTGTACATCGGATTCCAGTGCACAGAGCGCACACAGGGCGCGCGCATTGGCCGCGCGCTTGTGCAAGCACGCGTGCGGAGTGCGCCACGACCCGATGGGTCGTGGTACGCATGTTCGCATGGGTGTAAAGCCAATGCGTGCGCCCTATGCGCGCTTTGTCCATCAAAATCTGTACAAGCACGCATGCGGGGGGCACTGCATCCCAATGGGCCATGGCACGCTCGCTCGCACGGGCACATGGCCATTGGCAGCGCCTGGTGCGCGCTTTGTGCATCAGAGTCCGTTGCACAAAGACTTTTCCTATCCCTTGTTGGTCCTTTTCGATTCTTCACAGCTTTCCTCATTCTGCCTCCCTTCGTCTGTGAGCTCCCAATCCGGAGCTTACCTGATTATTCCCCAGTGAAGGACTTAGGCCAGGGCTTCGCCAAAGCTACAATGCCCGAAAGCCCTCAATTGGTCTCCTAAGATCCTTTCTCTCTTCCCCCTCCTTCCTCCAACTCTTCCTTTCGCTGCCATCATCAAAAACCCTAACCCCAATCCACATCCGAATACTAATCCTAACCCCAACTTCAATTCGAACCCCACCATCATGACACGCCTCAGTCGATTCCGGCTTTCGCCCCTTCGTTTCGGCCCTTGGGTGTCCCTTCCATCCCCAGTACTCCATTCCAAATCCTAGCTTCCAAGGCCCAATGGTGTAAAACCCAGCATCCAGCCTCGTGGGGTCTCAAATCCGATTTTGATCATGCTGCTATTGAAATTGATTTTAATGGGTCCAGTTGGACCATATTCTATATGCAATTATTTTTTTCCTTACAGTAATGTTACCCATAATTATCTGAGTGAATGACAAAATGAAAATATCTTATTGCTATTTCTTTTAAAAAAAAAAACATAATTTTTATTTTTATTTTTAAAAATTATAATAAAAGAATATTATTGATCATCATCATTATTTTTATTTTTACAATTTTTGTTATATATTTGATAACTATTATTATTTTTTATTTTATTTCTTTTATATAATAAGAAATGCTTTTAAATTTTTTTTATAAAATTATTTTTATTTTGGAGGTAAAATCACCAGCAAATATTTTTTCTAAAGAAAAGTCTGTGGACCTTTCCCTAAAATTATTTTTTATTTTTTATTTTTGGGAGGCAAAAGCATCCTCCAAATTTTTTTTTCATAATAACCCTTTTCCTATGGTTTTCGCGATGCGGCAAAGGATTAGCAAAAAAAAAAAAAAACCCTTTAAGCTTTAACACCACCCGAATTCTGCCTGTACCCTAACTCCATCTCTTCCACCCAGCCCCTCCACTCCTCCACCGACCCTGCCGCCCTCCCACCGGATGCCAACAACGACGACGACCAGTACCTCTGCGACCTCCCCGCCCTCCTCCTCTTCCTCCTCCTCTCCCTCTTGTCCATCGCCTCAGCTATCGGCTGGCAGAGGCGAGCTGGGACACAGCCGGCGATGCCCTGGGTTCCCGCTGCGCCCACAAAGAGAGAATAAAGAAGAAACCCTCTCGAGCCCTCGTCGTCTCCTTCACGCTCGCGGAGTCCGAGCCCTCATCGTCTCCTTCGCGCTTGTGGAGTCCGATTCCCCCAAATCCCTCACGGATTACCTTGCAAGGCTCCCGGGCTATCTCCGACTCGATGTAAGTGTCCTTCCTGCCATCAGGTTTTTGGTTTGAGCTCGATTGTTCGGGTGCTCTGACGGCAGGCGGCGATGTTGCAACCGGCGGTGCAGGTGGCATCGGCGAGGCAGGGGTGGTAGCAGCAGGCAGGGTTCGGACAGACGATGCAGGCTTATGGTAAGTTGGTTTAGGTTTATTTATTCATTTAATTTTTTGGAATGCTGGAGTTTCTTGATGAGATAGTGTTTTAGTCGGCAATAGCGCCCTAATAAGCTACTTTTTGTGGGTAAGACGAATGCTGTGGGGATATCACAGATTTACTACACTGGATCTCTGTTTCAGTGTCATCGAGAGGTGGGAGAAATGCTCTTAGATCTTGCTCGAACATGGGAACAGGCTGATACTTCTACTTCAAACAACATTGCAAGCCGGCTCCCATCTTTAGAGAGTTCTGTGACCAACAATGTGAAACCAGGCAAGGATGAAATAGCTAATAAGTCTTGGTCAATAATTGCCATATGACATAGCTAAATTCTGTTTAAGTTTGGCATTGATTTTTGATATGGTTCTATCCATTTGATAATAATGGTTGGCTTTGCAGCACTGTGACAGAGGGAAAAGATTACTTGTGCAGTGCTTTCATTATAAACTAGACAGGATTAATCCTTTTCTTTTTCTTTCTTTTTTATCTGTCTTTAGGTCAATTTCATGTGTGATGTAGCTTATTCAAGTTAGATGCTGATTCTCGATTATTGTTATATGTTGGGCAGGGGCATTCAATGCCATGCCTTAGACTTGGGTCACCTTTTCTTCACCATGACCAGAAAAGCTCCATCAGTTTGAGAAGTTTCCAACGAAACTGATTTTATTGTCTCTTCAAACAAAACATCATCTTTTTCTTCAATGATTTAAAATTGATGTTTCGCTTTGACTATCTTTAATTCCAATTTTGTTTTGCATTCCAACCTTGTACTTTGGGTTGTGCTGAATTTATAAAGGATGCTTGCATGATAAAGTTGTATACTTTAACTTAGTTTTATCACAAATTTTTAGTTGTCTAGATGTTCTTTTGCAATTCAAGGCATAATTGTCAGCATAGAGTATGTTTTCCTTTTTACTCTTGCGGTTGCCCTCATTGCCCTTGTCGGATTGTGGGCGTATGGTCTAATACAGCAATTCTCAAATGTAAGTTGCTTTTAGCGAGTTCCTTCTTATGCCTTAAAATCTTGACTGTGATCTCAGATTGTTTAATTAAAGAAATTAGATATTGTATGCTGCTTAAGAGTAGATGACAGTGATTTCACATTGACAAATTCATGATGCAGTTTGGTATACTTGATCCATATTAGTGCTACAAGTTGACAAAATCTCAGCCAGATGGTTGTAGTTGCTGGTTATAACTTAATCATTAGTGGCTAAAGCCTGTGCTTTATAAATTCCTTTTCTGGTCTTGCCAGCTATTTACTGTTTTGGTGGTTGGAATAAATTAGGTTCAGACACGTGCATGTCACATAATGTTTGCTTGTGTTCGCACCTGATTCCCATTGGGGATTCTATGCTGAAAAAAAAAAACGGTCCATTCTTTTGGACTGATGCATGGGCTGAGACATTATTGCACTGCAACCTTTGGTGCATTTGCCATATATTTGTCCAAATTAGTATCCTTCTATTGTTTATGATATTTTTTGTGTCATTATTATTGCTATTTGCTGTTAAACTTATCTGCAATTCTGGGTGCTGCAGTAGGCTTATGAAACCATATTTTTAGTATAACTCAGACTTGTGTTATTAACTTGCACATAAGAACAAACAAAATCTGCTTGTAGGAAACAATTGTTGATGATAGGCCTGCTTACTGTTTGATTACTATTAGCACACATCTTTTCTGTTCTTCAAAAATTTAATAATGGATTTAGGTATCTACTTCTCGATTAGTGTTTTCTGTTTAATTATATCTTGTTCTTGCTCATTTAGTGTAGTTGTATATGATTAGATGATTCTTATGTGCGTATATTATTATTCTTAGAAAACCAAGAGAGTGCCTAAGGTGGAAATAGGTACACATGCAACTGATGCTGACATGGATGAGCGGTTGCAGGTTAGTTATTAGATGCCATGGTATCAAATGAATATTCCTTTTGGCAACGTGCTTAGCTTTTTGTTTTTATTCTGTTCTCACATGATTCAACACCTGCTGCTTTTTTGACAAAGTATTGGTGTTCGTGGTACACGTTTGTTGTTTGCTCCACACTTTGGTTTTAAGCCTGATCAGTTGTTCCAATACATTTAGATGCAAATGAAACATTTTCTTTTTCGTGCATGTATGTTTGTTGTTCAGGAACTGCATATGCTCAGTCACTTTCAAACAAGTCAAAGAAGAATTAGATTTCCATGTGCTCCAGGGTTGTCTATCCTATAATCCATCTTTCTAGAGCAGAGCAGGGATGAGGTAGATTCTGACAACACGATAGTTTTCAGTCTGTAGGTGAGAAACTTTGATGTAAGTGATACATGAACATAGCTTTAATACCAGCATCTTTTACATCTATAATGAAGTGCCTAATGTTGTAAAGATACCTCGATATTTTCTTTACATTAATTTGTATGTTTGATATGTATCATAAAGTTTATGTAAGCAACTGGATGTCGTGCAAATGATTGTAGAAGAAATGAACATATTAACTACAATCTTCCTTCGGTATGATAACGAGAAGATCCTTTACTCAAATGCAGTATTGTTGATGAGGCCCATCAGCAACTTCAATAGAAGTCCCAACATGGCTAATACAATTGAGTTTTCGATCGATACTTCTACCCCAGCTAAAATTGTTGCTGCTTTGAAGAAATTTATACAGACATAAGCATAATTAAACCCTTTGGTTTTAGTTAATGCTAATTGTCTTAGCTCTGCTTTTACTTTTTTATATTAATTGAACTATTTATTTGTACAGGCTGTTCTGTGCCATGCCAAAGTTCTTTATGTAAATATGATCTATTTTGTGTATTTTATTTGAGTCATTGAATTATGTGCACATGACCATGCATCTTAGTCCAGAGGTATGTTCTACATGACCCATATTTTGTATGATATTTTCACATTACATAGCATAATTAACTTGCTTGATAAACTCATATTGTTTAATTATACTTTTAGAGATGCTAACATGGTATTTGAATAAGTTGTACTTAGTTACAAGTTGCCATGATTCTGATTTAATAATTTATTTTCTTTGAGCATAAAAATTAATCAAATATAAACTTTTTTAATACTTGTTTTTCAACCTTGCAGAAAGTAATTTTGATACGCTGAAAGGATCTTCCAAGGAAAGTGAGCAAGGTGTACTTTGGCATGAGAGGTCTGCAATGATGTCTTATTGGAACATTGATGAATTGCAATGTCATTTTAGGGCATTGCTTACTCTAGTAATGTTTAAAAGAGAGCTAGAAAACTGATGAAGTCATTTATAAATGGGACCTTTATGAAGTATCCAGTACCTTATGTTGTGTTGTCTCATTATGTGATTTGATGTTTTATGTTAGTTATGGATATTGTAATTGATATGGACAATTGACTTTCATTTATTAGTTATTTTGATGCTTATCCTTTGTTGTCATTGTGTAAAAAAATTGTATATGGAATGGGTATTGTATATAAAGAATTATATTATTTTTATTGATACAGTTTTTAATATTTAAAAAAATATGAAACAAACAAATATATTCTATTTAAATAAAATATTAAAAATTTTAAAAAAGAAATATAATTTTAAAATATTAAAAATTTAAAATAGAATAAATATAACTTTTCTATATGATTTTAGACATCTTGTAGGGAAAAAAAGAAAAAAATGTGTATTATTATTTTTTCCTACGATTTAATTTATATTTGCAGGTAAAAATGGTTAAAAAATAATAATTTAAAAAAGAATCATTAAAAATAATTATTAGCTAATTTTTTCTATGATTTTTAGAAAATCGTAGGGAATGATGTGGATAAAAAAATAATTTTTTTAATTTTTTTCTATGATTTTGGGGTTTTTTTGTAGGGAAAGGAATCATTAAAAATTTTATTAGCTAATTTTTCCCTACGATTTTAAGAAATTTTGTAGGGAAAGATGTGGATAAAAAAATTTTTTTTTTTTTCCTATGATTTTAAGAATTTTCGTAGGGAAAGATGTGAATAAATTTTTTTTTTTTTTCCCTATGATTTTGGGGTTTCTCGTAGGGAAAGAAATTATTAAAAATTATATTACCCAACTTTTCCCTAAAAATCGTAGGGAAAGATGTAGATAAAAAAATATTTTTTAGATTTTTTCCTACGATTTTTTATCTTCGTAGGCAAAGTTTTAAAATTCAAATTATATTTTAAATTCTAGTCACTCTATCCCTACGAAATATGAACTTTTCCTTACAAAAAAAAAATCGTAGGGAAAAGGTATGATCTTTGCCTACGATTTTGAAAGTCGTAGGCAAAGGCTTTCCTGACGCATCTTTGCCTACGATTTTTTTTCGTAGGAAAAGTTTAAAAATCGTAGGGAAAGGCTTTGCCTACGATTTTTCTATCTTTCCCTACGAAAAAAAATCATAGGCAAAAGTCATATTTCTTGTAGTGAAAAGCATCAACGGGAAGAGGGATCTCACCCTTGGGTATTCCAGCAAGTCAAGGAAATAAAGATTAAAAAATTCTTTGGAATAAAGGGAGTAGCAGTGTTTTGAACCAAGAACAAGAGGTTCAAGAGCAATGCTTTAATCATTACAAATGTCTGATTGTTGATAGAAAAGGGTGCAAGTCCAAGGAATTTCTTCAGCGAGGTTGACACTACAAGAAAATACTGAAATAGTGACGCCAATTTAGTGATGCATTTTTGCATCGCTAAATTGCAACGAAATTGCGACGCCTAAGCAACAAAAACAAATAGTGACACCATTAGCGACGCCACAAAAATGCGTCGCTATTTAGCGACGCAAAAAACCAGGAAATTAAAAAAATCGTTAATATAGTGATGCAATAATTATGTCGCTTTTAGCGATGCATATATCAAAAAAATATTTAAAAAATTAATTTTTAATTTAGCGATGCTAATAATGAGTCGCTATTTAGTGACTCAATATTTGCATCGCTAAATAGCGATGCATTAGCGACGCAATAAACCAGAAATTTAACAAAAAAATTGTTAATTTAGGGACACAATATTTGTGTCCCTATTTAGTGATGCATTAGCGACACATATACCCAAAAAAATTAAAAAAATTTAATTTTTAATTTAGCGATGCATTAGCGATGCAATAAACTAGAAATTAAAAAATCGTTAATTTAGCGACGCAATATTTGCATTGCTATTTAGCGATGCATGTACCAATAAAAAATTAAAAAAATAATTTTTAAGTTAGCGATGCATTTAATTAGAAATTAAAAAAACATTAATTTAGCACGTAAATACCCAAAAAAAATTTAAAAAAATTAATTTTTAATTTAGCGATGCTAATAATGTGCCGCTATTTAGCGACGCAAATATTGCGTTGCTAAATAGCGATGCAATAAACCAAAAATTAAAAAAATCGTTAATTTAGCGATGCAATATTTGCGTCACTATTTAGCGATGCAATAGCCCCGCATGCACCCATAAAAATTTTAAAAAAATAATTTTTAATTTAGCGACACATTAGCGCACAATTAACCATAAATCAAAAAATTATTAATTTAGCGATGCATTAGTGACGCATGCACCCATAAAAATTTTAAAAAATAATTTTTAATTTAGCGACGCATTAGCGACGCAATTAACCAGAAATTAAAAAAATCATTAATTTAGTGATGAATTAGCAACGCATGCACCCATAAAAAATTTAAAAAATTTAATTTTTAATTTAGCGATGCATTAGCGATGCAATTAACCATAAATTAAAAAAATCATTAATTTAGCGATGCATTAGCGATGCATGCACCCATAAAAATTTAAAAAAATTAATTTTTAATTTAGCAACATTGAGGAGATTGGGCGATCGCCCTGTGCATGTGCCGGAGGGTATTTGGCATGATTGGCAGCAGGTGTGGTAGTCTGAGGCCTGGCAAAGGAGGTCCGCATTAGCCATGAATCGCTGATCCGAGAAAGCCGGTCGTGGAGAGCCATATGGTAAGAAAACATTAATAATTTAATTACTAATTTAGTCATTTGCATATACTTACATTTATATCATTTCTTCTGCTTTTGTAGACTGAGCGGGAGGGCAGAGATCCCGGTGAGTTCAACCTATTCAGGGCGACACACACTAGGAAGGATGGTACTTGGGTTGGTGCACAATCACATGATGTTGCAGTAAAAAATTTGACTTATGTTGTAACTGTTTAATTTCTTAACCTTTATTAGGTTCGTATACTGATTCATTTATAATTCAAAGGCACGGGTCGAGGAGCTTCAGTCCCAGGCATTGCAGGTCGACTCCACTGATGGGGGGCCACCCGTCGAACTCTCACCAGAGGAGAGTCGACGTATGTTTTTTGAAGCTGTTAGTGCCCAGCCGTGAGACCGTAGGGTCTAAGGTTTGGGTGCTAAAGCTTTTAGATATTTTTTCAGCTCCACTTCACACTATTCTGGTGATATTCCTCCTGATGTTTAGACGATATTCGAAGATCTATTACGAAGGAGGTTCGGCAGGCATGAGAAAGTAGATGCGTCAGATGTAAGATTTGGTTTGCCAAATGTCGTAGGGTTCATTCCAGCATCTGCAGCCTTTCCATGATCGTGACAGTACAGATTCTTGATGTATTTTTTTTCTGTTTTGTGTATCCAAACTTGTTATTATTAATAAAATAAAATTTTATGCATTATCAAAAATTTTGTAATGAATGTTAGCGATAATGTTTCAATTGAATAAATTTAAATTGCATTAAGAGTTTTAAATAATGTTTATTTTTTTAACAAAAATAATTTTTGTTATAATTTTTTAAAAAAATGAATTCATAAATTTGTGATGCAAATTGCATCGCTAAATTGAATAATAATTTAACTTTTTTTAAATTTTTTATGGTTGCAATTTTTTTTTAAAAATAAATTAAAATGTTGCGACGCAATAATATGTGTCACAATTTAGCGATGCAATTTGTGTCGCAAATGCATCACAAAATTTTATTTTTATTTTTTTAAAAAAATTGCAACCAGAAATTTTTTTCTTGTTGCAATTTTTTTAAAAAATAAATTTATAAATTTGTCGCAAATGCATCGCAAAATTTTAATTTTATTTTTTAAAAAAATTGCAACCAAAAATTTTTTTCTCATTGCAATTTTTTTAAAAAATAAAATTAAAATTTGTGACGCATCAGTATGTGTCGCAATATTGTGACGCATATTATTGTGTCACTAAATTGCGATGCATCTTTATGTGTCGCAATTTTGTGACTCAATATTAATCGTCGCAAATGAGTCAATAAATTGCGGCGCAATTTGGGTCGCAAAATTGCGACGCAATGCGTCGCTAAATTGTGACGCAAAAAATAATCGTAAATGCGTCGCTAAATTGCGACGATGAAATTTTCATTGCAAAATAGTAATGCATTTAGTTGTGTCGCTAGGAGTCTCTATTTAGCAATGAAACTGCAACGGATATCTGTTTGCGACAAAAGTTACAGTGACGACCAAAATGCATCGCTAATGCACCGCTAAATCGATTTAACGATGCATTAGCGATGCATTTTGGCGTCGCTAAAATGAAATTTTCTTGTAATGTGATCCCATTGCTGTTCATCGATGACTAAACTCCAACAATTGGTATCAGAGCCTGATTTAGGAAGTCGTAGTTTAGAGTTCTTCAAGGAGTTGAAATAATTTCAACAAAGCCTCATCAAGGTAACTCTTAATTTTTTAAAATTTATTTTTGTGCTATTTTTGAGATCTGGCCATGGATAGTAGCATAAAAATAGATTTTAAAAAGTTTGATGGAAAGGAAAGTTTCTTCATGTGATAAGTTCGGGTAGAAGACCTTTTTGTATAGCAGGGTTTAGATCTGGCTTTGGAAAAAAGGCCAGATGGGATGATAGATAATCAATGGATGTTATTGGAGAAGAAAGCATGTTCAGCGATTAGAGGATATCTGGTAGATTTAGTTCTTTATTCAGTACTGGAGAAGACCCCGAAGGGACTCTGGTCGAAGTTGCAAGCCCTCTATATGGGAAAAAATATATGCAACAAGTTGATGTTGAAGAAGCATCTTTACAGTCTTTAAATGTCAGAAGATGGAGATGTGCTGGGCCACATGCAGGTGTTCGACTAGTTGAGCAATGAATTGCTGAATGTCGGGATCAAGATGGAGGAGAAAGATAAGGTACTTTTGCTATTGTTTTCGTTGCCCGCATCACATGACTCATTGGTCATGACGCTGCTCTATGGGAAAGAGACATTGTTCTTTGAAGATATAGGCTCGGTAGTTCGAATGAATGAGTAGAGAAAGAGGATGACCAAGGAAGCTATTCCCTAGGATGGTCTATTAGTTGGGAAAGGGTCAGGCAGAAGCAGGGACATGAGCAAGTCTTGGGGATGGTTAAAGTACAAGAAGGTTAAGTGCTACAAGTGTGGTGAGATAGGACATTTTAAAAGGGATTGTCCTAAGTAAAAAGGGAAAAAGGAAGGATCTGAATCTGTGAGTACAGTTACAGGCCAGGAGGTGGAGGATGATCTCTTGGTGGTATCATATGGTCATAGGCAAAGTACAGAGATATGGACCTTAGATTCAGCTTGTTCTCATTATTACACTTTCAACCGATTGTGGTTCAGTACTTACACAGAGGTTGATGAGGGGTGTGTGACTCTTGAAGATGATCACCCTTGCAAGGTGGCAGGGATTGGCACAGTGAGGGTGAGGATATTTAATGGCATGATGCGCACTCTTATCAGCGTGAAGCATGTCTCAGAACTCAAGAAGAATCTAGTGTTACTGGGGTACCTGGAGCAACTGGATATAGCTTCAACAGTCATGCCAGGAGTGGAGTTTTGAATATCTCCAATGGAGCTATGGTAGTGATGAGAGGGAGAAGGCTTGAGAACAACCTATACAGGTTGAAGGACTCTATGGTAACTAGAAAATCTGAGGTAGTAGCTATAGAATAAGATCCTCAGGATGTGTACAGGATATGGTATTACTGCCTAGGCCACGTAAGAGACAAGGGGATAAAAGAACTGAGCAAGAAAGGGCTACTTTCGGATTTGAGTGGTGGAGTCATGGAGATCTGTGAGCCACACCAGATGGGAAAGCAGAAGAGAGTGCAATTCTTGGTTAGCACAGCTAGGAGTGCAGAACCCCTTGAGCTAGTACGCATGGATGTCTGAGGTTCAGCCTCGATTTCTGCAAGGAATAAGGCTAGATACTTCTTGATCCTGATAGATGTTTTCTCAAGAAAAAAGTGGATCTACTTCATGAAGAAAAAATCAGAGTTCTTCACCAAGTTCAAGATCTAGAAGGCTGAGGTAGAGAAGGAATAGGATAGGAGTGTGAAGTGTCCGAGGTCAGACAATGGCGAAGAATACACCAGCAGGGAGTTCCAAAGATTTTGTGAGGAGTGGGGCATCAAAAGGCACTTCTCGATCAAATGGAAGATGGAAGCTATGCAGGATCAAGCTGTTTGTACTCTTCCAACATGGCCGTTGCCCTGCCAGAGCTGCCTGCAACTTTGCCCATAGCGATGCCAAGCTCGGAAGTACTCTTAAGTGATAATTGTATTGTGGTGATTGTTTTTTTTTTTCTCATGATATTTTGATTGCTCCTGAAATTTGTAGTGTTTCAACAGGAATTCAAAATTAAATGGAACGTGAAAAATGATTTTGGATTTAGTATACTTGCCACACCGAGAGAAATCATCATCATCGGGAGTTGATTTGGAAATTTTCACTCGCATTTTGCTTAAAAATTGAGAATAAAATTATAGCTAGGTCACACAATATAAACATGAATTTTGATACAACCTTAAATATGAATTGCATCATCTTTGACTGTAGACCAAATGAATGCCTGTAATTTATGTCATATATTTTTTAATAAATAAAATGATTCTATAAGTAACGTCTAACCCATCTGATTAAATATTCTTGAGAGAGAGAATGGCATGATTAAGCGTTAGGTTTGCTGCATGCTTATTGAAATGTGCTCTATGTGATCTCTACGTTATTAGCAGGTTTGGCAAATACTTGAATATTGAGTAAGCTGTTATTTTAGTTGTCATTAAGTTGGTTGCAGTCCCATCTTGGGGACCATAGATTTAAAATAGCATCCTAATTTTTGTAATGCAAGAGATAGTTTTCGAGTTTATTCTTGGATGATGCTTGCACAATTCAGAGTGAATTAATATATGGATGGAAGATTCTTTCTCACCCAATCATCTAATAATATAACTCTAAATTTTATTGACTGAATATATATATATATATATATAATGCCCACAATATATATATATATTATGCCCACAATATGATTTAATATATAAATATTTTCGAAGTAATTTTGATATGACGTTCTTGAATTACTATGGTGCACGTTGAGTAGCATATATCAAATTTTGATCGGTTTGACGCTCCCCTGCTTGCTCCCTCTCCCCAACCCGTCTCATATCCTCTATAAATTGGACGTTACATGCACGCTCCCTCCTCACGTACTCGATCCCTTCCCCTTGCCCCCACCGTTCATCCCCTTTTCTTCTTCCTCCAAACCCTTCATTAGTGCCGCATGCCACGCCTATAAACCCTATGAATCCTAGGTTCTTCGGCCCGACTTTCTACTGCTCACTTCAGCCTTTTCCGTGAAGAAGTTTCCATGGTATTCATAACTCTCTTTCTTCACCATCGATCGTCGTTTCCTGATGACGAGGAGATGGAGGTGAGGAGGCTCACTGCTAACACCTACCAAGGCATATTGCCTCCCCGTGGAGTTAGAAGTTTCGAACAGGGTCCTCAGAAACTACTAAGCCATCACCGATTGATTCCCGAGGGTGGCCTTCATGGACGAAAGCATGCAGCCGATAAATAATAACCTCTTAAATTATTACGTCGCTCCAATCGTCAACGACCTAGCTCACCAATGGAAGTAGCTGAAATATTTCAGTTAAGAGAACCTCCCATTCTGCTTGTCAAATCAGACATGCTGGTTAACAGTTCATATCATTTCGTTTAGAATGTAATATATAAGAAGCAAAACATTACTTTAGATTAATGCGCAATAATATAAACGAAACAAAGTTGTTGCCCTTTTTTTTTCTAACTTGTTTTTTGCCTTTCTCTTTTCCTTGGACAAATGGGAGGATCCTCTGCTAACTAGAGTCTAGAACCTAGTGTCTGGCATGCAATCGTACTTCAACAGACACGCAGAGACGAAGAAGATGGATAAACTGGGGTTATGCTGCCTTGAACAATGAGGGAGACGAGGAATGTTATAACTTAGTGTAAACAATGCCCCTAACATCTTGCCCCTCACATCACATCCATCGGATGACAAAATAATACCTCAAGCACTTTACAAAGCAAAGTTCAAAAAGTCTTTCAATTTTAAGAACTCATCATCGATCCAACATCTGATCTCCACATCAACGATGAAACTTTATTGAACATGATAAAAATCCTCTTTATCTTATCTTGAAACCTATTGAAACCTCTTTTGTGCCGGCATACAAGTGTGCCATAGTATAAAATAGAAAGGGAGGCTGATGGATAAATTTGTTGGAAAACGTAGTGGGCACACAAGTGGCTTTGGGCACACAAGTGGCTTTGATACCACTTGATGGATAATAATCTGGTAGCGCACAAGGATAATACTCAATATAATAATGCTTGAAGTGGGAGAAATATCATTTCATAATATCATTTCTCTATTAGCTTCCACTCTATAGACTCAATACATATTGTCCTATTTATAGAAATGAAGGTGGCTTTTGATCTTCCCATACATAATACATAATCACTTTTGACTCTTAGACTTCCTAACTGACTCTTCATTTTTTTAGATTTAAGTCTCACATTGAAAACATACAAACTCTTAAACTTCCTAACTGACTCTTCAAATATAACTGATTTGAACTGCAAGGAAAATCTCTTATGGAAATGCTCTTCATAGGCTTCATGCACATTATTAATTTTCTTGTATGCGCAACCATAACTATTACCTTTTCATCCTCCATTTTTCACAACTCGTATCTTCAACCACTGAAGACAACTATTACCTTTTCATCCTTCATTTTGCACAACTCGTATCTTCAACCACTAAAGATTGCTTTGTCTTCTTTTCCTTTTTGCAAAGTCTCTTTATTTAGACTTGCATACTTCTTGACGGATTCCTATCGATTCGGACACTCAACACCTTGATGGAGGATATATTTCACGGAGCAACTCCTTTACAAGCACCTTCTGCACTCGGAGCTTTCTCTAGCTTCTGGAACTACTCCTTGACACTCTGGCTTTCTGACTTGCTTTAGGATCTACCGGCTTTAGGATCAACTTGGCTTTGGGATCAACTTGGCTCTGATACCTTTGGAATCAACTTGGCTCTGAGATCACTTGTTGGAAAACGTAGTGGGCACACAAGTGGCTTTGATACAAGTGGCTTTGATACCACTTGATGGATAATAATCTGGTAGCGCACAAGGATAATACTCAAGTTAATAATGCTTGGAGTGGGAGAAATATCATTTCATAATATCATTTCTCTATTAGCTCTCCACTCAATAGACTCAATAGTCCTATTTATAGAAATAAGAAGGTGACTTTTGATCTTCCCATACATAATACATAATCACTTTTGACTCTTAGACTTGCTAACTGACTCTTCATTTTTTTTAGATAACTTCCGCATTCATTTAAGTCACATTAAAACATACAAACTCTTAGACTTCCTAACTAACTCTTTATTTTTCTAGATAACTTTCATATTTAATTACAAATTAACTCCAACAAAATTGACATGTCAAAGAATGATAGAAGATAAACTACACATACTTCTAGAATAAAGTCAACTCAAATTAGATTGATTGATCTGTATAAAGAAAGAAAGAAAGAAAAACTACTTTTCAACTACTAAGATATATATATATATATATATATATATATATATATATATATATATATATGTTAATCTAAGGATAACATGCATAGGGGTGCAACTTGGGCCGAGTTCAACCCGAACTTGGGCCGAGGCCGAACCTAAATTTCAACAGTGCTCAAACTCATCTTTGCCCAACCCGAACATGAAATATCTGGGTTTAACCCGGACCGATTTAAAATCGGTCTGGGTTCGGGTTGCAGTCAACCCCACCCGGGATACCCCGAACCCGTTTTAAGTTATTCTGAATCTCTGCTCGCCCGTCGCCCGCTTGCCCTCTTTCTGATTTCTCAACCCTAGCTCCCGAGTCTCGCCTCCCAGCCTCCCATTCGTCGCCGTTGCTCGCCTTCGTGACTTGATTGGACCTAGGAGAGCCAGATCTTTCCGATCGTCACCGGCGAGCAACGAAATCCACATGTAATTTTTTTATTTCATCCCCTGTATGTATCCTTGTTCTATGGATTGTGGGTTGAGTTTTGCTAGAAACTGTCACTGGAGAAGAGATGGCAACGATGTTCGGATGGATCTAGATCTCTGGATCTAGTTTTCGGCAAGGGTGGGAAGCCATGGCTGACTTCGAACGATGGTCGGGCTCCGTTGAAGACAAGAGGACTGCAGGTCTTCTAGTCAGATATGGGCTTGCTAGAACCCATGACCACTACAACAGAAAATAAATATAGCGACGCAAAAATGTGTCATTAATGCATCGCTAAACTGGGTTTTGCGATGCATTAGCGACGCAACTGTAGCATCGCTATAAGTCTCGTCACATAATGAATTTAGTCGCAATTGTGTCACTAAAATATTTAATAATAATATTTTAGAAATATTAGCGACAAATTTCATTCGCTAATGAGTCGCTAATTAAATTTTTATAAAAAAATATTAAAAATTAAAAATTAAAATGGTTTAATTTAATATTGCGACGCAACCAAGTGCGTCGCAATATTGCGATGCAACCAAGTGCGTCACAATATGGTGCGTCGCAATATTGCGACGCCAAGACGTTGCGTCGTAATATTTAATAATAATATTTTAGAAATATTAGCGATGCAATTTCAGCCGCTAATACGTCGCTAATTAAATATTTTTTAAAAAATAAAAAAGATTAAAAATTAAAATGGTTAAATTTAATATTGCGACGCATTCAATTGCGTCGCAATATTCGACAATTGAATGCATCACAATATTAATAATAATATTTTAGATATATTAGCGATGCAATTTCAGTCGCTAATGCATCGCTAATTAAATTTTTTTAAAAAATATAAAATATTATAAATTAAACGATTAAATTTACAAAAATTATGATCGAAACACTGATATTGATCGAAACACTAATATTAATCGAAGCATTCATCATTAAATTTCTAAAAATAATTAATATTAAAATTTTGAAGTTTCCATGTACAACACATAAAAAGTAAAGAAAAAAATACATCAAGAATCTTCACTATCACGATCATGTGGTGGCTGGAAACCCTGCGACATGCGGCTAACCAAATCCCGCATGTGACGCATCTGCTCTCTTATGTCAGAGAGCTCGTGCTGAAGGACTTCCGTGCGTTGGTCGAACTCATGTTGAAGGACTTTCGTGCGCTGGTCGAACTCTTGCCGAATCTCCTGCCGAACCTCCTGCCAAACCTCCTCCGTAATAGATCTCTGAATGTCCTCTAAACGCTCGGCAGGAATATTGCCATAATAGTGCGAACTAGAGGCCTGCTGGGGAAAATATGCAGAAGCTCTAGTGCCCAGACCATAGACCCTGCGGTCTCACGGCTAGGTACCAACAGCCTCCAAAAACACACGTCGACTCTCCTCTGATGAGAGTTCGATGGGCGGTCCCCCATCAGTGTAGTCGACCTGCGATGCCTGGGACTGAAACTCCTTGACTCGTGCCTTTGAATTATAAAATCAACAATAAATGAATCAATAAATTTCTCTAAATAAAATTTTAGAAATTAAATAAATACAATATAAAGCTAATTTCTTACCGCAACCTCCTGTGATCGTGTATCGACCCAGGAACCATCCCTCCTGGTGTGTGTCGCCCTGAATAGACAAAACTCACCAGGATCGCCGCCCTCCTGTTCAGACTACAACAACAGACATACAAGAAAATTTAAATATAGCGATGCCCAAATGTGTCGCTAATGCATCGCTAAACACCCTATAGCGATGCATTAGCGACGCAATTGCGGCGTCGCTACGATGGTCGTCGCAATCTCAATTTGTCGCAATTGCGTTGCTTAACAGCGACTGCGACGCAATAAATGCGTCGCAATATATTGCGATGCAATTAAATGCGTCGCAATATTGCGATGCATCGCTAATTTTAAAAATAATTTTTTAAAATATTTGCGATGAAAAACCTTATCGCAAATGAGTCGCTAATTAATTTATTTAATTTTTAAAAAATTAATTAGCGATGCATTAGCGACTGAAATTGTGTCGCTAATATTTCTAAATTATTATTATTAAATATTGTGATGCATTTAGTTGCATCACAATATTTAATAATAATATATTTTAGATATATTAGCGATGCAATTTCAGTCGCTAATGCGTCGCTAATTAATTTTTTTAAAAAAATATTGCGATGCCAGGTCATTGCATCGCAATATTTAATAATAATATTTTAAAAATATTAGCGATGCAATTTCAGTCGCTCATGCATCGCTAATTAATTTTTTTTAAAATAAAATATTTAAAATTAAAACGGTTAATACAATTTCGTTACATTTAAATATTGATCGAAACATTCTTCACTCATATTGATCCAAACAATAATCATTCAATTTCTAAAAATAATTAATATATTAAAATTTTGAAGTTTTCATGTACAAAATATAAAAATAAAAAAAAATACATTAAGAATCCGCGCGATCACGTGGAGGCTGAAAACCCTGCGACATGCGGCTAACCATATCCTGCAACTGACGCATCTGATCTCGCATGTCTACAAGCTCCTACTGATGGCCTCGCATACGCTGTTCGAACTCATGCTCGAACTCCTGCCAAACCTCCTGACGAACGTCCTGCCGAACCTCCTCCGTAATAGATCTCCAAATGTCATCTAAATGCTCGGTAGGAATATCACCAGAATATCGTGAGCTGGAGGCCTGATGGGGAAAATATGCAAAAGCTCTAGTGCCAAGACCATAGACCCTGCGGTCTCACGGCTGGGCACCAATAGCCTCCAAAAACACACGTCGACTCTCCTCTGCTGAGAGTTCGACGGGCATCTCCCATCAGTGGAGTTGACCTTCGATGCATGGGAGCGAAACTCCTCGACTCGTATCTTTGAATTATAAAATCAATAATAAATGAATCAATAAATTTCTCTAAATAAAATTTTAAAAATTGAACAGATACTACATAAAACTAATTTCTTACCGCAACCTCCCGTGATCGCGTATCGACCCAGGAATCGTCCCTCCTGGTGTGTGTCGCCCTGAATAGACGAAACTCACCAGGATCTCCGCCCTCTTGCTCAGGCTATAACAATAAAAAATTAATATTAATGCAAATATTTGTAAATAACTAAATTATTAATTAAATTATTTATATTTTCTTACCATACGGTGTCTGTGCTCCTGAATCGAAATAGAGCCTGAAGTATGGCGGGAGAGACCCGTGCCAGGACTGTCCCTCTCGGATCAGCGGTTCGTGCTGGCTGATGCGGACCTCTTGCGCCAGCCATCGGACTGCCAAGCCTATTGCCACTTGTGCCAAATACCCTCTGGCACATGCGCAGGACGGTGACCTGATGACCTCCAACGATGAAGCATGTCGGAGTATCGGCGTCCCGTAAGAGCTTCCCATGCTGCCCTAATGGCATCATGGCTGGCAGGGTCCCACGTAAACTTTTTCTACATTAAAATAAACAGTTAGTTTCAAAATTTATTAAGATTAAGAAATTTTATATCAGTGATAAATTGTATTTAATAAGTTTACCTGAAACTCAGAAAAATAAAACTCCTCATGGCTGCAGATACGTGGCGCCAATCGTAGCCACTGGGATCTGCACGCCTCTGAAATACGGAGCTGATGTGGCTCGATACATGATGCTGCTCAATAAAACTGTTAAAAAAATGCATGTTTATAAGTAATTGACTTAAAAACATAAACATATATTTTTAATTAGTATATACTTACAGCCCATGAGCATCCAGTCGAAGTATGGTGCGGTCGATGGTGGAAGAACTCTCGGAGGTATGTGCCGATCGGCTAGATGGTAATACCTATGCAAGATCACCGTCGACTGCTGGAGAGATCGAAGGCTGTGCGATGTATGGAGATCCAAACTTTCCATCTCCAAAGCTCATGTGATCTGATGTAGCAAGGCTATGTCCCTGCTCACTCCGTATATCGTCAGTAGATCTACTTCTGCCCGTCATACTAAAAATACTAAAGATTCATGCAATTAAATTACGATTAATGATTGACTATGTAAAAATTTAACACTTATAAAATAAAGTTGAATTTAAAAAAACCTTTATGTTTAATCGGTGTCATTTGTATCGTAAAATGTTGGTTCAACATCCGATGCCGTATCGGACTGCGATTCAGTTTCATTATCATCGGAAGGAAACCGAACATTTGCATCCGCAATTTCTTGGACATCACCATTTGGATCTCTAAGTGATGTTTTAGGAGCCCTTGTGTCGCCCTCAATTGCATGCATTTCCATCTCATCCTCTTGAAATGCAAGGCACTCGGCTGATTGACTTGATGAACTCTCCTCTAATACGATTGTTGAACTTGGGACAATTTTAGAAACAGCCCACCAATCTCGCTTGTCGTTGCGCAAACTTGGATATCCGCAGTAAAACACTTGCTGAGCTTGGGATGCAAGGACGAATGGTTCATATTTCTGCAATCTTCGTCGATGGTTCACTTCAACCAAATTGTAGTCGTTATAAACCCTTTTGCCCACAGGAACTGTTGGATCGAACCAATCACAACGAAACAATATGGATCGTTTCATAGGCCAACCGGGATATTAAACTTCAACCACCTCTACTAACTATCTGTAATAATCCTGCATATTTGCTCCAACACTTTCTCCTTTAACACACACGCCCCAGTTCTGCGTGCCTCTTGAAGCTGCTAATCGTTCAATCTGAAATTTGTACCCATTAACAAAATAGCCAGTAGAGGTTGTTACGGTCTTCAATGGCCATTGCGATAGACATTTAATGAAAATATTATCGATTGTGGACCATGGACCGTTTACCTATAAATTAATAAGCTATTCACAACCAATTCGAAAAATAAAAGCCATTATTGAAATTGATTGAGTGATACTACTAACAAATTTATAAAACAAGTAAGCGAACTCCGTTTCTAACTTCTGCCCAATTGCAACTTGACTGATGTCGGGATTCATCTGTCGTTGTCTATCACAATACATCCTTATGGGATGATAAGGATTAAAACTTATGTTAGCAATTAAATATTATGGTATATTGTAATTTAAATTAGAAGTTCCAATTAAGCATTGAAGTATACACTTACTCAATATATGGATCGACTTCTCTACAGTTCATTAGGATGTAATAATGTCTGCATTATACTCCATATCGCTAAGATTTCTTGACTTTTGCCCCCAAATGAATGGCCAATCGGCGATGATCCGATGGTTGCGATCGATCCAAGCCGTGATCCCGATCAGCGACGATTAATCTGGGACCATCATGATCGATCCGATCAGCAACAATCCGACGGTTGTGATAGATCCAAGCCCTGATCTCGATCGACGATGACCGATCTTCGACCATCGTGATCGATCCGATCGGCGATGATCCGACGGTTGCGATCAATCCAAGCCCCTGATCCCGATCGGCGACAATTGATCTCGGATCATTGCGATCGATCCGATCGGCGATGATCCGACGGTTGCGATCGATCCAAGCCCTGATCCCGGTCGGCGATGACCGATCTCGGACTGTTGCGTTCGGTCTGATGGTGACGATCTGACGGTTGTGATCGATCCAAGCCGTGATCCCGATTGGCGACGATCGATCTCAGACCATTGCGATCGATCTGATCGGTGATGATCCGACAGTTGCGATCGATCCAAGCCCTGATCCCGATCGACGATGACCGATCTTGGACCGTTGTGATCGATCCGATCGGCGATGATCCGATGGTTGTGATCGATCCAAGCCCTGATCCCGATTGACGACGACCGATCTCGGACCGTCGCGATCGATCCGATCGGCGATCGATCCGATGGTTGCGATCGATCCAAGCCCTGATCCCGATCGACGATGGCCGATCTCCGACCATCACGATCGATCTGATCGGCGACGATCCGACGGTTGCGATCGATCCAAGCCCTGATCCCGATCGGCGATGACCGATCTCGGACCATTGCGATCGGTCCGATCGGCGACGATCCGTCGGTTGCGATCGATCCAAGTCATGATCCCGATCGGCGACGATCGATCTTGACCATCGCGATCGATCCGATCGGCGACGATTGATCTTGGACCATCGCGATCGATCCGATCGGCGACGATTCGATAGTTGCGATCGATCCAAGCCCTGATCCCGATTGATGACGACCGATCTCGGACCGTCACGTTCGATTCGATCAGTGACGATCCAACGGTTGCGATCAATCCAAGCCCTAATCCTGATCGGTGACGACCGATCTCTGACCATTGCGATCGATCCGATCGGTGACGATCCGATGGTTGCGATCGATCCAAGATGATCCCGATCGGCGATGATCGATCTTGGACCATCGCGATCGATCCGATTGGCAATGATCCGACGGTTGCGATCGATCCAAGCCCTGATCCAGATCGGCGACGACCGATCTCGGACCGTTGTGATCGATCCGATAGGTGACGATCCGACGGTTGCGATCGATCCAAGCCATGATCCCGATCAGCGACGATCGATCTCGGACCATCGCGATCGATCCAATCGGCAACGATCCGATGGTTGCGATAGATCCAAGCCATGATCTCGATCGGTGATGATCGGTTTCGGACCGTTGTGATCGGTTCGATCGGTGACGATCCAACGGTTGCGATCGATCCAAGCCCTAATCCCGATCGATCGACGACGATCGATCTCGGGCCGTTGCGATCGCTCCGATCGGCAACGATCCGACGGTTGCGGTCGATCCAAACTGTGATCCCGATCGGCGATGATCGATCTCAGACCGTTGTGATCAATCCGATCGGCTATGATCTGATGGTTGCGATCGATCCAAGCCATAATCCTAGTCGGCGACGACCGATCTCGGACCATTGCGATCGGTCAGATCGGCGATGATCCGATGGTTGCGATTGATCCAAGACGTGATCCCGATCGGCAACGATCGATGTCGGACTGTCGCGATCGATCCGATCGGCGACGATCCGACGGTTGCGATCGATCCAAGCCGTGATCCCGATCGGCGACGATCGATCCGACGCATGTACCAAAATTAATTTTTTTAAAACAATTGCGATGCATTTTATTGCGTCACAATATTTTATTTTTAATTTTTTTATCTTTTAATTATATTTTATAAAATTTATTTTAAAAAAAAACATTGCGACACATTATTTGCGTTGCTAAATAAAAAAATTAATTTTTTAATTTTCTGATTTATTGCATCGCTAATGCATCGCTACTTAACATAATTAATTTTTTAAAATATGTGACACAATCAAATGCATTGCAATATTTTTATTTCATAATTACTTTTAATTTTTTTATAAAATTTATTTTTTAAAAAATATTGCGACGCAATACTTGCGTCGCTAAATAAAAAATTGTTTTTATTAATTTTCTATTTTACGCCGTTATTGCATCGCTATTTAACATAATCAATTTTTTAAAAATATTGCGACGCACTGAATTGCGTCGCAATATTTTTATTTCATAATTATATTTTATAAAAATTAATTTAATTTAAAATAATTGCGATGCAATACTTGCATCGCTAAATTAAAAATTATTTTTTTTAATTTTCTGGTTTATTGCATCGCTATTGCTTCGCTATTTAACATAATTAATTTTTTTGAAAACATTGCGACACATTTGGTTGCGTCGCAATATTTTTATTTCATAATTATATTTTATAAAAGTTAATTTTAAAAATATTGTGACGCATTATTTGTGTCGCTAAATTAAAAATTAATTTTTTTTGATTATCTGGTTTATTAAGTCGTTAATGCGTCGCTAATTGAGTCGCAATTTTTTGTTGTCGCAGAGGCGTTGCAATTTGATCGCAATTTAGCGACGCAAGAATGCGTCGCTAAATTTGTATCGCTATTTTAGTATTTTCTTGTAGTTAGAAAGAAAAATTGATATAATAAAAGTATTTGTAAATAACTAAATTAGTAATTAAAATATTTAAGTTTTTTACCATGCGACGTCTGTGCTCCTGAATCAAAATAGACCTCACAGTGTGGCAGGAGAGACCCGTGCTAGGACCGCCCCTCTCGGATCGGCGGTTCGTGCTCGCTGATGCGGACCTCCTGCGATAGCCATTAGACTGCCACGCCTGCTGCCATTCATGCCAAATATCCTTCGGCACATGGCAGGACGCTCACCCGATGTCCTCCAACGATGAAGCATGTCGGAGTATCGGCGTGCTGTAAGAGCATTCCATGCTGCCCTAATGGCATCATGGATAGCAGGGTCCCACGTAAACTTTTTCTGCATTGAAATAAATAGTTAGTTTAAGAATTTATTAAGATTGAGAAATTTAAGATAAATTTATTTAATAAGTTTACCTGAAACTCTGAAAAATAAAACTCCCTCGTGGCTGCAGATACATGGCGCCAATCGTAGCCACTGGGATCAGCACGCCTCTAAAATATGGAGCTGATCTGGCTCGATACATGATGCTGCTCAATAAATCTGTTAAAAAAATACATGTTTATAGATAATTGACTTAAAAACATAAACGATATATTTACAATTACTATATACTTACAGCCCATGAGCATCCAGTCCAAGTACGGTGCGGCCGACGGTGGAAGAACTCTCGGATGTATATGCCGATCGCTGGATGATAATACTAATGCAGGATCACCGCCGATGGCTGAAGAGACCGGAGGCTGTGCGATGTGTGAAGATCCGAACTCTCCATCTCCAAAGCTCATGGGATCTGATGCGGCAGGGCTACATCTCTGCTCACTCTATCTGTCGCCAGTAGATCTACCTCGGCCCGTCATACTGAAAATACTAAAGATTCATGAATGTTATTACAATTAATGATTAAATATGTAAAAATATAACATTTGTAAAAATAAATTGAATTTGAAAAAACCTCTATGTTTAGTCGGTTTCATTTGTTTCATGAAATGTTGGTTCAACATCCGATGCCGTATCGAACTGCGATTCAGTTTCATTATCATCGGAAGGAAACCGAACATTTGAATCCGCAATTTCTTGGACATCACCATTTGGATCTCTAAGTGATGTTTCAGGAGCCCTTGTGTCGTCCTCAATTGTATGCATTTCCATCTCATCCTCTTGAAATGCAGGGCACTCGGCTAATTGACTTGATGAACTCTCGTCTAATACGATTGTTGAACGTGGGACGATTTTAAAAAGTCCACCAATCTCGCTTGTCGTTGCGCAAACTTGGATATCCGCAGTAAAACACTTGCTGAGCTTGGGATGCAAGGATGAATGGATCATATTTCTGCAATCTTCGTCGATGGTTCACTTCAACTAGATTGTAGTCGTTATGAACCCTTTTTTCCACAGGAAGTGTCGGATCAAACCAATCGCAACGAAACAATATGGTTCATTTAATAGGCCAATCGGGATATTCAACTTCAACCACCTCTACTAACTTTCTGTAATAATCCTGCATATTTGCTCCAACACTTTCTCCTTTAACACACACGCCCCAGTTCTGTGTGCCTCTTAAAGCTGCTAATCGTTCAATCTGAAATTTGTATCCATTAATAAAATAGCCAGTAGAGGTTGTTACGGTCTTCAATGGCCATTGCGATAGACATTTAATGAAAATATTATCGGTTGTGGACCATGGACCGTTTACCTATAAATTAATAAGCTATTCACAACCAATTCAAAAATAAAAGCCATTATTGAAATTGATGTGAGTGATACTACTCACAAATTCATAAAACCAGTAAGCGAACTCTGTTTCTAACTTCTGCCCAATGGCAACTTGACTGATGTCGGGATTCATCTGTCGTTGTCTATCACAATACATCCTTATGGGATGATAAGGATTAAAACATCTGTTAGCAATTAAATATTGTGGTATATTGCAATTTAAATTAGAAGTTCCAATTAAGCATTGAAGTATATACTTACTCAATGTATGGATCGACTTCTCTACAGTTCATTAGGATGTAATAATGTGCTGCATTATACTTTATATTGCTAAGATTTCTTGACTTCTGTGCCCCAAATGAATGGCTGATACCTTTAAAAACTAATATTCTACCGTCATTAGGTTCTCCTTCATCCATACATACGTCATCGTTACGACCAACATCTCAGCTCCTCGTGTGGACGTGACCCTCAAAGTAATGCAAGGCAAAAGCTAAAACTTCTTCGACCAAGTGTGCATTACATATTGAACCTTCAACCCTTGCCTTATTACGCACATTATTTTTTAACTTCTTAAGATACCTATATGTAAAGGTGAAAAAAAAATAAACCAATGTTCTCGCAATGAAATAATATTTGAAATGTCAATATGTCTTACTGATGTATATATTTACCTCTCGAAAGGATACATCCAGCGATACTGCACAGGACCAGCTATGCTCGCTTTGTATGGCAAGTGAACTGGTAAATGCTCCATTGAGTCAAAAAAACTGGGAGGAAATATTCGCTCCAGCTTGCATAAAATAATTGTAATTTCCTCCTCAAGCCTTGCCATAGATGCAGAAGTAATGACTGCGGCAGATAACTCCTTGAAGAACAAGCTGAGCTCCGTTAATGCCTTCTAGACATGGTGCGGAAGCAACTCACGAAAAGCTATAGGCAATAACCGTTGCATGAAATATGGCAGTCGTGACTCTTCATGCCGAACAACTTGAGCTTATGCATGTCCACACACCTACCGATATTTGAGGCATAACCATCTAGAAATTTTAACCCTCTAACCCAGTTACATAATACTTCTCGTGAATTTCTGTCAAGAGTGTAACAGGCTTTAGGATAGGTCCCATCGGCACTCCTTCTCAAATCACCTCTTCTGCAATAAAGATTAAGTTCTTCTCTTGACTTTGCAGTGTCTTTGGTTTTTCCTGGGATGTTTAGCACCGTGTTAAATATGTTATCAAAGAAATTTTTCTTGATATGCATAACATTCAAGTTGTGCCGGATGAGATTTGTGCTCCAATACGACAAATCCTAAAATATACTCCTCTTCTTTCAGTTATGTTCTTTACATATACGGCCATTTATTCTATTTGCATCTGGTTCCCAAGCGTACCTCAACCCCAAATGCTCTATAGTATCAAATATATCAGTGTCGGACCTAACCGGTTCGGCAAATTTTGTGACTGCTTTGTTCTTCCGGAAGGCGGTCAAGTTACGACTGTAAGGATGATTTGGAGGCAAGAACTTCCTATAATTATCAAACCATGACTGCTTACCACTCTTCTGCAATGTAAATGCATCCGAATCATACATGCAATGGAGGCATGCCAGACGTCCAACAGTGCTCCAACCAGACAACATTGCATATGCCGGGAAGTCACTTATTGTCCACATCAAAGCAGCTCTCATGATGAAATTATGTTTCATAGAAATGTTGTAGGCTATGACTCCTGTTTCTCACAACATTTTTAATTCGCCACCAACGATTGCAGGAAGGCATCAATCTTTTCCTTTGGATTTGATGGTCCTAGAATCAAAACTGTCAAAAACATTGCAGAATCTTTCATGCACTTCCATGGAGGAAGGTTATATACAGTCAGTATCACAGGCCAACATGAATACTGTTGGTCCGCTTGACCAAATGGTTGGAAGCCATCGGTACAAAGACTTAATCTCATATTCCTTATATCTTCAGCAAAATCAGGATGATTTTCATTGAAATGCTTCCAAGCTTTTGAATCTGACGGATGCGCATTTCATCCTCTTTAGATTCATGTTCGGCATGCCATCTCATATCAGCAGTTGTAGCCTCAAATCTGTATAATCTCTACAGGCGTGGAGTAAGAGGAAAGTAATGCATCCTCTTGTAAGGCACACTTTTCCTCCTACTTGTACTAGCTCCCCCTTCACCATTTTTGTACCTCGATTGCCCACAAATCTTACACCATCACAGCTCTAAGTCTTCACCCCAATATATCATGCAATTGTTCAAGCAACAATCGATCTTATTAACTAGGAGCCCAAGCCCACGCAACAACTTCTTCATTGAGTAAAAACTATCTGCTACAACATATCATTTGGCAAAATTTCCTTGATTAACCCAGCTACAGAATTGAACGCCTTTTCTGATAATCGATGTTCTGCCTTAATATTCAACAACCGAGCAGACGTAGACAATTGTGAATGGCCCTCACAACCAGGATACAATTCTTGATTTGCAGCACGCAACATATCATAAAATTGTTGTGCATCTGGATTTGGTTCTTCCATAAATGTATTCTGATTGAATTCATTACCCGATGCATTCATCACTATTTCTTCATATGTGTTTAAATTCATAAATGGTTCATTTATGGGAATTGACACTTGTTGGCTTGTAACAGCTGTTGAAATTTCCTCTGATTCACCATGACAGTACCAAACATCGTAATCAGGAACAAACCCCTTTTTACACAAATGCACCTTAACAGTTTCAACATCTCTGTAGGCTTTATTCTGACACCTGTGAAAGTTGCATGGGCACCTAATCCTAGGCCCATCCATCCATTCAGGTTGGCTACATGCAAATGCGATAAATTCTTCCAATCCATTCAGAAAATCTGGATTAAGCAAGCCATCTTTTATCCTTGCATACATCCACGAGCGAGCCCCGCTCATTTTTATCGACTTATACAATTTCTGGTAAACCATTAAAGGAAACCACATTATAAAACTATATTAGCATTACTAAATATATAACTAAATTATTTCTTTTACACAACTAAGGTTAATAACAACCATTTAAATCATTTATAACTAAACCAATTTTCTTTTACACAACTAAGGTCCCTACCCTGCAAGGCCGGGCCACGGCTACGATCCTTGGCGTGCTAGCAAGGACCGAGGCATAGGTTCATGCCAGGCTAATTCTAGGGCTTGAGTTCAGGTCGGGCCGCAAGGCGGTCCGTTCAATCATGAGACTTCACAAGCATTCAAGTGTCCTAAATTAATTCCACCTTCACTCCATGTCTAAAAGGTCCTTCCCTATCCCATTCAAGAATATTTTTTGTGATATGTTATTCTGCTATTAATTATCATCGATCAGTTACGTTAAAATTTCAGCAGCATTTCCCCATATGTTCTCCTAAATGTGTGGCATATATGCCACACTAGGAGAACGTATGAGCAAATACAAACCGCAATCTCAACCAACGATGATTAATAGCAAACTAACATATCGCAAAAAATATTCTCAAACTATCCACCAAGACCATTTGAGAATTTGCAAGACTAAGTCTTACAAATTCTCAAATGGGTCTAAAGGTTATAGTGCTGTGAGAAATAATATGAAAATTCAAAGACAATCGAACTTATGCTTGTTATTCAAAAATTCTTGTCAATTCCGTAATAATCTCATTACATAATTCTATGTGAAGACTAAAATATAAATCATTGAAACTACTAATTCGGTGCTGAAAATTAAATAGAACTACAATAAGACGTTCATTCTAGCATTACATAATTTAATGCATCATTCAATTTGAAGCAGGATGTAAATAATCAAGACATAATATGATATTATAAAATCATATTATAATATGATATTATAAAATTATTATATATCATATTATAATATCAATAAAATTAGAACTCACATATGTCAAATGTTCACCAATAAACTGTCATGCATAGTTTAATAGACTGAGAAATTGAACAATGACTATATAAAAATCACTAATAATTATGACTGAATTAATTTAAAACATAATAAGCACTAAATAATCGTAAAGCAATTTCTTTAATTAATTTACTATCGATCATAATCACTAATTAGCAAATACTACATTGATATTATATTGCAACCATTATTTATTAGAATACCATAATTTATTGTTATTATTTTATATTATAATGTTTTGAACTAATATAAGTTAATATATATATATATGATATTATTAATAAAGTGTCCTAAATTAATTATCATAAATATACTTTTTTATGATCACAGTGAATATTATAAGTTAAAGGGATAATAAATTTTATTTTTCTAATTTAATAACAAAAAATTCAAATATTGAATGATATCATAATTTCATATTAATTTATAATGAGTTTATTATAAATAATTTTTTATTGGTAAAAATAAATATAATATTAAATTTAATATTGTAACAAGAACTTATAATAACATTCTGACAATAAGACATGCATGAAAAAAACTATTTCAAATTTATTTTAAAATTTCATCAAACCCAAAATAGTTCAATATATTGATGTTATAGAATCATTATATTATATTATAATATCACATAATATAATATTTTATATAATATTAAAATAATACTATACTGTATTCTAATATTATTGTAATATTATTTATTTAATATAATAATATTACTATAGGGGTTTTCTAAATTTAATTGATATAATAATATTTTTAAATAAACTATTAAAATTAAAATATTAAAACATCTTACTAATAATATTTTTAATATTAATAATTAAATAGTTTAACCAGTAAAATTGGTTATGAAATATATTTTGTAATATTAAAGAATAATATTTTGTAATAAATATTTTTTATTATAATAGTTTATCAATAAATAATAAATTATTAAGATGAAAATATTAAAACAGCTTACTAATAATATTTTGTAATAAATTTATTTTTTATATTAATTTAATAAAAAAATCCATCCCTATTTTTTTTATTTTTAGTTTTTTTGGTGGCCTGGCCATAGGCCACCGTGGCCAGGCCACAGACGGCCACGGCCGGGGCCGTGGTCGGAGAAGACGGGAGGAGGGGGGGATTTCCCCCTGTTAATTTTTTTTTTCCCGTGGTATGGCCACTTGCATGGCCACTGTGGCCAGGCCATGACCGGCCACGGCCGCAGCCGTGGCCATAGAAGATGCGAGGGAGGGAGGGGTTTCCTCTTGTAAAATTAATTTTTTCCTGTGGCCTGGCCACGACCGACAACGGCCGCGGCCGTGGCCAGAGAAGACGGGAGGGGGGGATTTCCCCCCCCCCCACTGTTAAATATTTTTTTTCCCATGGCCTAGCCACTGTGGCCAGGCCACGACCGGCCACGAGCCCTGGCCGGAGAAGACGGGACGGGGGGGAAGGGGTTCCCCCTTGTTAAATTATATTTTCCCGTGGCCAGGCCACGGCCTCGGTCGTGGCCGGAGAAGACGGGAAGGGGGGGGGGACCGCCCCCCCCCCCCCAGTGTTAAATTTTTTTTTCCCGTGGCCTAGCCACTGTGGCCAGGCCACGACAGCCACGACCGCAACCGTGGCCGAAGAAGACGGGAGGGGGGGGGGAGGGTTCCCCCCCTTGTTAAATTATATTTTCCCGTGGCCTGGCCACTATGGCAAGGCCATGACCGGCCACGGCCGTGGCCGGAGAAGACGGGAAGGGGGGGATTCCCCCCCCCCCCCCTCACTGTTAAATTTTTTTTCCCATGGCCTGGCCATTGTGGCCAGGCCATGACCGGCCATGGCCGCAGCCGTGGCCGGAGAAGATGGGAGGGGGGGGGAGGGGTTCCCCCCAACCGGCCATGGCCGCGGCCGTGGCCGGAGAAGACGGGAAGGGGGAGATTTCCCCCCCCCCCCCCCCCCCCACTGTTAAATTTTTTTTTTAGAGGGAGGGAGAGGAGTACCTGGCAAGTGATTTGGGTGCCGGAAGCCGCCGGACGTGGGGAAGACGAGGACGAGAAAGGAGAAGGCGGGAGGGGGGGTTCGGGCTCGTGAGGAGGAAGAAGAAGAGGAGGATCCGCACGGATTTATGAATCAGGATTAGCGATGCAAGATTGCATCGCTAATATGTCGCTAATCAGCGACGCTAATTATGCATCGTTGATTGCGTTGCTAAGTTGCCGCCATTAGGCATTTTGGCAGAAAATTAGCGACGCATCTGATTTGTATTGCAATATTGCGACGCATATGCTATGCATCGCAATATTAGTTTAAAATTTTAATATTACAAATATTGCGACGCAGGCATTATGCGTCACAATATTGCAACGCAAATGCAATGCATTGCAATATTTGTATTATTAAATTAATAAACTAATATCAATATTGCGATGCATAATGGATGCGTCGCAATATTATTTGTTAATTTAAAACTAATATTGCGACGCATCCATTATGTGTCGCAATATTGCGATGCAATCATAATGCATCGCAATATTAGTTTGTTAATTTAAAACTAATATTGCAACGCATCCATTATGCGTTGCAATATTGCAATGCAATCATAATGCATCGCAATATTAGTTTGTTAATTTAAAACTAATATTGCGACGCATCCATTATGCATCGCAATATTGCGACGCATCCATTATGCGTCGCAATATTAGTTTGTTAATTTGAAATTAATATCGCGATGCATTATGAATGCATCGCAATATTAGTTTTAAATTAACAAACTAATATTGCGACGCATCCACTATGCGTCGCAATATTGCGACGCAATTATACTGCGTCGCAATATTGATATTAGTTTATTAATTTAATATTATAAATATTGATATTAGTTTATTAATTTAAAACTAATATTGCGACGCATCCGTTATGTGTCGCAATATTGCGATGCAAATACGTTGCATTGCAATATTAGTTTATTAATTTAAAACTAATATTGTGATGCATTATAGCTTGGATCTGACCGCTGCGATCCATCCGATCGGCGACGATCCAATGGTTGCGATCGATCCAAGCCATGATCCCGATCGGCGATGATCGATCCGATAGTTGCGATCCATCCGATCGGCAACGATATCCGATGGTTGCGATCGATTGAACCCATGATCCCCATCGGCGATGATCGATCCGACAGTTGCGATCCAACTAATCAGCGACGATCCATGGTTGTGATCGATCCAGGCCATGATCCCAATCGGTGATGATCGATCTGACCGTTGTGATCCAACCGATCGCGATGATCCGATGGTTGCGATCGATCCAAGCCATGATCTCGATCGGCGATGATCGATCCGACTGCTACTATCGATCCGATCGGTGACGATCCGACGGTTGCGATCTATCCAAGCCATGATTCCGATCGGAGATGATCGATCCGATCGTTTTGATCTATCCGATTGGCTACGATATCTGACGGTTGTGAGTGATCCAAGCCATGATCCTGGTCGGGGATGATCGATCCGACCATTACATATAGAACCGATCGGCGACAATCCGACGGTTGTGATCGATCCAAGCCATGATCTAGATCGGCGATGATCGATCTGACCGTTTCGATCCAATCGATCGGCTACGATATCGATGGTTGCGAGTGATCCAAGCCATGATCTCGATCGGGGATGATCGATTCGACCAATACATATAGAACCGATCGGCGACGATTCGACGTTTGCGATCGATCTAAGCCATGATCCCATCGGCGATGATTGATTCGACCGGTGTGATCCATCCGATCGGCGATGATCCGACGGTTGCGATCGATCAAAGCCATGATCCCAATCAGCAATAATCGATCCGACCGCTGCGATCCATCCAATCGGCGATGATCGAACGGTTGCGATCGATCCAAGCCATGTTCCCGATCAGCGATGATTGATCCGACGGTTGCGATCCATCCGATCGGCGACGATATCCGACGGTTGCGATGATTGAACCCATGATCCCAATCGGCGATGATCGATCCGACGGTTGCGATCCAACTACTCGGCGATGATCCGACAGTTGCAATTGATCCAGGCCATGATCCCAATCGGCGATGATCGATCCGACCATTGTGATCCAACCAATCGGCGATGATCCGATGGTTGCGATCCATCCAAGCCATGATCCCGATCGGCGATGATCGATCTGATCGCTGCTATCGATCCGATCGGCGATGATCCGACTATTGCGATCGATCCAAGCCATGATCCCGATCGGCGATGATTGATCCGACCGCTGCGATCCATTCGATCAGTGATGACCCAATGATTGCGATCGATCCAAGCCATGATCCTGATCGGTGATGATCGATCCGACTATTGCGATCCATCCGATCGGGATAATATCCAACAGTTGCTATCGATCCAAGCCATGATTTCGATCGGGGATGATCGATCCGACCATTGTGATCCATCCAATCGGCGATGATCCGATGGTTGCGATTGATCTAAGCCATGATCCTGATCTACGATGATCGATCTGACGGTTGTGATCCATCCGATCGGCGATGATATCCGACGGTTGCGATCGATTGAACCCATGATCCTGATCGGCGATGATCGATCCGACGATTGCGATCCGACTAATCGGCAACGATCCGACGGTTACAATCGATCCAGGCCATGATCCTAATCGGCGATGATCGATTCAACGATTGCGATCCATTCGATCGATGATGATATCCGACGGTTGCGAGTGATCCAAGCCATGATCCCAATCGATGATGATCGATCCGACCATTGCGATCCAACCAATCGGCGACGATCTGACGGTTGCGATCGATCCAAGCCATGATCCGATCGGCGATGATCGATCTGACCATTTCGATCCATCCGATCGGCTATGATATCCGACGGTTGCGAGTGATCCAAGCCATGATCCCAATCGGCGATGATCGATCCGACCGCTGCGATCCATCCGATCGGCAACGATCTAACGATTGCGATCGATCCAAGCCATGATCCCGATCAGCGATGATCGATCTGATCGTTTCCATCCATCCGATCGGCGATGATCCGATGGTTGCGATCGATCAAAGCTATGATCCTGATCGGCAATGATCGATCCGACCATTGTGATCCATCCGATCGGCGATGATATCCGACGGTTTCGAGTGATCCAAGCCATGATCCCGATCAGGGATGATCGATCCAACCATTACATATAGAACCGATTGGCGACGATCCGACAGTTGCGATCGATCCAAGCTATGATCCCAATCAGCGATGATCGATTCGACGTTGCGATCCATCTGATCTATGACGATCCGACGGTTGTGATCGATCCAAGCCATGATCCCGATCGGCGATGATCGACGACGGACACTGCCATGGCCAGCAAGAAAGGGGAGAACCACTTTATATTTTTTGTTATTTTTTTTTCACGGGAGGGGTTGTGGAAAAAAAACTGCTTTTTTAATTTTACTAGCGGCCTGGCGGTGGCCAGGCCACGGTTAAATATTTTTTTTCCCGTGGCCTAGCCACTGTGGCCAGGCCACGACCGGCCACGGCCTCGGCCATGGCCTCGGAGAAAGACGGGAAGGGGGGGGGTTTCCCCCCACACTGTTAAATTTTTTTTCCCGTGGCCTAGCCACTGTGGCCAAGCCACGACCGCAACCATGGCCGGAGAAGACGGGAGGGGGGGGGGAGGGGTTCCCCCCCTTGTTAAATTATATTTTCCCGTGGCCTGGCCACTCTGGCCAGGCCATGACCGGCCACGGCCGCGGAGATTTCCCCCCCCCCCCCACTGTCAAATTTTTTTTCCCATGGCCTGGCCACTGTGTGGCCGGATTCGACCGGCCATGGCCGGCCGTGGCCGGAGAAGACGGGAAGGGGGAGATTCCCCCTCCCCCCCCACTGTTAAATTTGTTTTTAGAAGGAGGGAGAGGAGTACCTTGCGAGTGATTCGGGTGCCGGAGAGCCGCCGAACGTGGGGAAGACGAGGACGAGAAAGGAGAAGGCGGGAGGGGGGGTTTGGGCTCGTGAGGAGGAAGAAGAAGAGGGGGATCGCATGGATTTATGAATCAGAATTAGCGACGCAATATTGCGTCGCTAATATGTCGCTAATCAGCGACGCTAATTATGCATCGCTGATTGCATCGCTAAGTTGCCGCCATTAGGCATTTTGGCAGAAAATTAGCGATGCATCTGATTTGCGTCGCAATATTGCGACGCATATGCTATGCATCGCAATATTAGTTTAAAATTTTAATATTACAAATATTGCGACGCAGGCATTATGCGTCACAATATTGCGATGCAAATGCAATGCATCGCAATATTTGTATTATTAAATTAATAAACTAATATCAATATTACGATGCATAATGGATGCGTCGCAATATTATTTGTTAATTTAAAACTAATATTGCGACGCATCCATTATGTGTCGAAATATTGCGATGCAATCATAATGCGTCGCAATATTAGTTTGTTAATTTAAAACTAATATTGCGATGCATCCATTATGCGTCGCAATATTGCGACGCAATCATAATGCATCGCAATATTAGTTTGTTAATTTAAAACTAATATTGCGACCCATCCATTATGCGTTGCAATATTGCGACGCATCCATTATGCGTCGCAATATTGCGACGCATTCATAATGTGTCGCAATATTAGTTTGTTAATTTGAAATTAATATCGCGATGCATTATGAATGTGTCGCAATATTAGTTTTAAATTAACAAACTAATATTGCGACGCATCCACTATGCGTCGCAATATTGCGACACAATTATACTGTGTCGCAATATTGATATTAGTTTATTAATTTAATATTACAAATATTGATATTAGTTTATTAATTTAAAACTAATATTGCGATGCATCCGTTATGCGTCGCAATATTGCGACGCAAATACGTTGCGTCGCAATATTAGTTTATTAATTTATAAACTAATATTGCGACACATTATAGCTTGGATCCGACCGCTGCGATCCATCCGATCGGCGACGATCCGACGGATGCGATCGATCCAAGCCATGATCTCGATCGGCGATGATCGATCAGATAGTTGTGATCCATCCGATCGGCGACGATATCCGATGGTTGCGATCGATTGAACCCATGATCCCGATCGGCGATGATCGATCCGACAGTTGCGATCCAACTAATCGGCGACGATTCGATGGTTGTGATCGATCCAGGCCATGATCCCAATCGGTGATGATCGATCTGACCATTGCGATCCAACTGATCGGCGATGATCCGATGGTTGCGATTGATCCAAGCCACGATCTCGATCGGCGATGATCGATCCGACCACTACTATCGATCCGATCGGTGACAATCCAACGGTTGCGATCGATCCAAGCCATGATTCCAATCGGGGATGATCGATCCGACCATTTCGATCCATCGATCGGCTATGATATCCGACGGTTGCGAGTGATCCAAGCCATGATCCTGATCGGGGATGATCGATCCGACAATTACATATAGAACCGATCGGCGATGATCCAACGGTTGCGATCGATCCAAGCCATGATCCCGATCGGCGATGATCGATCCAACCATTTGATCCAACCGATCAGTTACGATATCCGATGGTTGTGAGTGATCCAAGCCATGATCCCGATCGAGGATGATCGATCCGACCATTACATATAGAACCGATCGGCGAATCCGATGGTTGCGATCGATCCAAGCCATGATCCCGATCGGCGATGATCGATTCGACCGGTGCGATCCATCCGATCAGCGATGATCCAACGGTTGCGATCGATCAAAGCCATGATCCCAATCGGCGATGATCGATCCGACCGCTGCGATCCATCCGATCGGCGACGATCGGATGGTTGCGATCGATCCAAGCCATGTTCCCGATCAGCGATGATTGATCCGATGGTTGCGATCCATCCGATCGGCGATGATATCGATGGTTGCGATCGATTGAACCCATGATCCAATCGGTGATGATCGATCCGACGGTTGCGATCCAACTAATCGGCGATGATCCGACAGTTGCGATCGATCCAGGCCATGATCCCAATCGGCGATGATCGATCCGACCGTTACGATCCAACCGATCGGTGATGATCCGATGGTTGCGATCCATCCAAGCCATGATCCCGATCGGCGATGATCGATCTGACCACTGCTATCGATCGATCGGCGATGATCCGACGGTTGCGATCGATCCAAGCCATGATCCCGATCGCGATGATCGATCCGACCACTGCGATCCATCCGATCGGCGACGACCCAACGGTTGCGATCGATCCAAGCCATGATCTCGATCAGTGATGATCGATCCAACTGTTGTGATCCATCCGATCGGGGATGATATCCAACGGTTGCGATCGATCCAAGCCATGATTTCGATCGGGGATGATCGATCCGACCATTGCGATCCATCCAACCGGCGATGATCCAACGGTTGCGATCGATCTAAGCCATGATCATGATCTATGATGATTGATCCGATGGTTGCGATCCATCCGATCGGCGATGATATCCGATGGTTGTGATCGATTGAACCCATGATCCCGATCGGCGATGATCGATCCAACGGTTGCGATCCAACTAATCGGCGACGATCCGACGGTTGCGATCGATTCAGGCCATGATCCTAATCGGTGATGATCGATTCGACGATTGATCCATTCGATCGGCGATGATATCCAACGTTGTGAGTGATCCAAGCCATGATACCAATCGATGATGATCGATTCGACCATTGCGATCCAACCGATCGGCGACGATCTGACGGTTGCGATCGATCCAAGCCATGATCCCGATCGGTGATGATCGATCCGACCATTTCGATCCATCCGATCGGCTACGATATTGACGGTTGCGAGTGATCCAAGCCATGATCCCAATCGGCGATGATCGATCCGACCGCTACGATCCATCCGATCGGCGACGATCCAATGATTGCGATCGATCCAAGCCATGATCCCGATCAGCGATGATCGATCCGATCGTTTCTATCCATCCGATCGGCGATGATCCAATGGTTGCGATCAATCAAAGCCATGATCCTGATCGGCGATGATGATCCAACCGTTGCGATCCATCCGATCGGCGACGATATCCGACAGTTGCGAGTGATCAAGCCATGATCCCGATCAAGGATGATCGATCCGACCATTACATATAGAACCGATTGGCGACGATCCGATGTTGCGATCGATCCAAGCTATGATCCCAATCAGCGATGATCGATTCGACCGTTGCGATCCATCCAATCTGCGATGATCCGACGGTTGCGATTGATCCAAGCCATGATCCCGATCGGCGATGATCGACGACGGACACTGCCATGGCCGGCAAGAAGGGGAGAACCACTTTATATTTTTTGTTATTTTTTTTCACGGAGGTGTTGTGGAAAAAAACCCCTTTTTTTAATTTTACTAGCGGCCTGGCGGTGGCCAGGCCATGGCCTTGGTTGCCGACCACGACCATGAAAAAAATTATTTTTTTTGTTATATGCGTCGCTAAATTAACGATTTATTTTTTAATTTTTTGGGTTTTTGCGTCTTATATTAAAAATTAAATTTTTTTATTTTTTTGGTATATGCATCGTTATTGCGTTGCTATATTAACAAAATTTTTTAATTTTTTGGGTTTTTGCGTCGCTAATGCGTCGCTATATTAAAAATTAAATTTTTTTAATTTTTTGGTATTTGCATCGCTATTGCATCGCTAAATAATGATGCAATCACTGCGTCGCTATACTAACGAATTTTTAAATTTTTTGGGTTTTAGCGATGCAATAATGCGTCGCTATATTGTGACGCAAACAGTTGCATCGCAATATAGCGACACATTATTGCGTCGCTATATTGAAAATTAAATTTTTTTATTTTTTTGTTAAATGCTTCGCTATTGCGCTAAATAGCGATGCAATCACTGCGTTTCTATATTAATGATTTTTTTAAATTAAAATGGTTTTTGCATCGCTAATGCGTCGCTATATTAAAAATTATATATTTTTTATTTTTTGTTATTTGCATCGCTATTGCATCGCTAAATAGCGATGCAATCACTGCATCGCTATTTAGTGAATTTTTTTATTTTCTGATTTTTGCATCGCTAATGCGTCGTTATATTGCGATGCATTATTATTGCGTCGCTAATTGAGTAGTTGTCGCAATTTGGTCGTAATTTAGTGACGCAAAAATGCGTGAAATTGGCGTTGCTATTTCTGATTTTTGGTGCTCTGAAAGGTCCAGGGTTTTCCAGGGTTTTGCCTCTCCGCCTCCCTCCTCTCATCCTTGGAGCATCGCCCATGGCGCCCCCCGAAGAAGGCGGTAAACTTCGCACAATTCTCTTCTTTCGACTTCTTTTTCCTTTGATCGCATGGTCGTGGATTTCCTTTCTAGTTTTCTGGGATTTCTTCATTGATTGTTGAGGTTTTTTTTATTGGCTTGTTTCTTGATGTAGAAGAAGAGTACCGAGAGCATAAACAACAGACTCGCTCTTGTGATAAAGAGCGGGAAGTATACCATTGGGTATAAGACGGTCCTCAAATCCCTTCGGAACTGCAAAGGTTGTTTAACTTCTCTTTTTATCGCCATTTTTTTTAGTTTTTGATCTCTAGTGCTTTCGAGAAATTTACCTCCGTTACCAAATAGACAGTTTCATAGAGCAAATATTTCGTTGATAGATGGGTTTTGATTTGGTCTTGAAGTGGTTTCTAAGCTATAGGTTTTATATAGCTATCTGGTTCGGTTTGTTTGTTTTCTTGATCTGTTGGATATTATTGTAACGTTTTGGTGTTTTGGAATGTGGAGGGGTGAGGCTTATGTTAAATGTTGGGATTATGGTCTGGTACTGAAGTTTGCCTCTTTGGCCGTTTGGTGTTTTGGAATGTGGAGGGGTGAGGCTTATGTTAAATGTTGGGATTTATGGTCTAGTACTGAAGTTTGCCTCTTTGGCTGCTAAACCGTGCCTCAGATGAATACAGTTCCGGATATCAATCTTAGCAATTATTGTTCAATTTGTGTGTGCCTTCGCTTGAATGCTTCTCTGTTATTTTTTAACACTTAATTGTGCTTCATCCGCAGCATGGAAGTTTATCCCTCCATTTTTTGTATTTTTTATTTTTGATTAAATACTTGATGCTAATTTGTGCTCACTATTTTAGTGAAAGGGACGACAAAATATTTGGTTATTTCATAAGCACAAGGGGATACTGTGTTTTAACTGGTATATGGTTATTTTAGAATCGAAAAGAAAACTATGCCCTTTAATGGCATACAGTAACCTGTACATGTTTTTTATTGACTATTTGGTTGATTCATGAGTAATGTTTTCACCCTCTATAGATACATTAGACAATAAAAAAATATTTTTTTCCTTTTTTAAAAGAAAAATCCTTATTGGAAATATTGTTATTTATAAAAAATTATGTAATATAGTTAAAACGTAGTGACAAATGAAGAAAAAATTATTATTTGTGCAATGTTAAGCTTGTTTGTTTTAGTTTATCATTTTTTTTCTATCAACCCGAATTTCAACCCGAAACTTAACCCGAACCCGATTTTTAAAAATAGGGTTAGGGTTAGGGTTGAGGAAAACCCGAGTTTCATGAGCCCGAGTTGCACCCCTAAACATACATGGCTTCCTTACACTATTTTTTTTTTTAATTGGATGCAAGTCCTCCATTCTATCATGTTTGAGGGATGGCGTCTTCGATCCCTATCTGGTTAGGAGCCATCTTTCACATTCCGTGATTCACAACCATCGCAAAAGTCCACTATCATAGAGAACAACGACAAACCTTGGGTCAATTAACTTTATTTGGTTGGTCTAATGATGACTAACATCAATGTCAATCAATTAATCCGTAGATGTATAGCTGCTTTCTATTTATTACTTTTCCACCCAAATTAAGCACCACATAGTATCTATCTTGTTTGTCCACTGAGCAATTTTTTGTTGGCAAAAATATGGAGCAAATAATGCCCCTCACATCCTATTAAATGGTTATTAGAAGGGTGATAGAATGTATCCAACTCATTTATATTGACCAAATAAGTGGTTATTTGTCTTGAAAGTTATGACTAATATTTGAAACAATTCGTTTGTCATAATAACTTTTTCTTTCTAAGTTATTAAAGTTGGATTAATTAATTGCAAAGTTACATGCCAAGGGATCACTTAAGACCTCATATATGACCTTTATATTGCTAGAGGAAACCAACCCATGGAGTGAATGCAAGGTGCATCCATCACTTATTTCCAAGATTCATTCTTAATAGAATATGTTGATATTGCATACAAAGTGCCTATAAATGTGAAATAGTACGTTATTCTTTATCCATGATCATCTTTATCCACTTCAAATCGATGATGATTTAGTGGAAGACCACTGCATTTGATTACACCAATTACTCTATTTTATAATCACCATTGAATCTTGCAATCCTAATTAACTTATTCATGAAGATGAGTATTTACTTAAGTTCATCCTCAAGCAATGATACAAGGCTGAAATTTTAAAACCAAAATATCTTTTGTTAATTGAAAAAAAAAAAGCCTAGCTAAAAAATGCTTTCATATTATTTTTCTATTAATATAAATTTATTTGAGATAATTTTCATATGATGTGGCATTTCTACCGTGCATCCGGTAGCGGATTTAAGCTCGAAATCCTTGGTTCCCTGCATCCCGTTTTCTAAAACCGCTTATGATGCCGCTTCCATTCGTAACGCCTCCCTCTTCTCGCTAGCAGCCATTCCAGCTTCCCTTTCCACGCATCGGTCTTGTCGAAAACCGTGGTTTCTCGCTAGCAGCGGTCACGCGCTCCATCCTCCCTCCTTCCACCCTCGGTTTCGTTGAAACCTGCGGTCGCCCACAGCGGCCGGTTTCACGCTCCCCTCCTCGCTCCGCAAATCGGCCGTCACGCGCTCCATCCCTCGGTTTCATTAAAACCTGTGGTCGCCCACAGCGGCCGGTTTCACGCTCCCTGGCCCTACCTCCGTCTCATATCCTCTATAAATAGAACGTTGCATGCACGCTCCCTCCTCACTCCCTTCCCCTTGCCACCCACGCTTCATCCCCTTGTCTTCTCCCTCCAAACTCCCATTGGTGCCGAATGCCACGCCTATTAACCCTATATATGGATCCTAGGTTCTTGAACCCTCCTCCGTATCCTCCGTCAGCGAAGACCCGGCTTCCTATTTCTCGCTTCAGCCTTATCCGTGAAGAAGTTTCCGCGATGGAATTGGGGTAATGAACTTTCTGATTTATTCTGTGAAAAGATATGGAATTTGGGTGAAAGATTTAAATTTTCTCATAAAAGTTAGCAAACGCGGTTCAGTTTAACTCTTACTCACCTTCAGTTGTTTTACAAATCTATTTTGAAATTTAGTTTGCGATTATAGCCTCCATTTCCACTCAAGTTGATATATGGTCTTTCAGTCCCCTGTTTTACTTTGGTTTACTTCTTGTTCTGGTGTCTCTCTTGAAATCCTTCTTTCGCGTTTCTCTTTTCACAATTTCGAATGAGCAGCTTAGGGGCTGTTTGAAGATCAGTAGTTTTCTGCAGAGCTTTTCCAGTATTTGTCGTTAATTTTGTTCATGGAATAATGAAAGTATGATTCTACTGTAAGCTTTGCATTAGGTAGTCTTTTGTCTTGCCCGGTGAAGAAGCGATATCATTAAAGTCATTTGTTTGGCAAAACATCTTGCTGTAAGACAACGAACTCCGTTTCCCAAATCCTTTGTATATTCTCATGTTTTGGTCTATTGAATGTACTTGATTTGCAATTTAAAATAATGGCTATTGTCATGCCATATGATGCTTTTTATCAACATCACAAGCCCCACAAGGTTCTTTGTACTTATTTCTTTACTACATTCAATTTGATTTTCTCTTTCAATAATATTGAATTGTTTTCTGGTGCAAGACAAATCAAAGTTGCGGAATGGTTCAGACAGCAAGAAGGAAGAATCGCTGCCGAGAGATGGAAGATCGCCACATATCGCAGCACGAACATTCACATTTCATGAGCTTGCTGCTGCAACCGAAAACTTTTGGGGAAGGAGGTTTTGGTCGTGTATATAAAGGACGTTTGGAGAGCACAGGACAGGTCAGCTGTTATAACATCTGCTCAGTCTATAACATTTGCAAATGTAAACAAATCATCTCTCCAACTTCTGTGAGATCATCTGGCTTTGGTGCTAGTACCGATCTAGGAGGGAGGCTCATTGCTTCTCAAGTTGCTCCATAAGGAGTGAACGGTTTTTACTTTTTTTTCTTATTCAAATATGTAAATTTTTGAACCTCGAAGGATTTAGTAAGCAAAGTAGTAATAGCAGCCTTGATTCGTAACAAGACCTCTTCTATCCTTGCAATCCATTGCCCAATCATGATCAAATAGCCTGATGATTTTTTTTTTAAAAAAAAAACATGCAAGATGATTTTCCAAAGTTTTGGAGCAAAACCTTTTACTCACTGTTCTTTTCATGTTTAGCTAGGCGCAGTTGGATATGTCATTTAACTTGAACATTTGGTGTTACCTTCAGGCTTGAAAGTTCTGGTCCAACAACAAGATGAACAACTTTTGTCATAGAGAATTAATGCAGGTACGTAAGCGATGGAATTTCACTTCGTGCATGTTTTGTTCTTGTTCGGCGCTTGTCATATCGAATTCCTTTATTCTCACTACTTTCGATCTAATTTTTGGTCTATGTGAGGGAGGTTCAGGAGCAGAGCAGCTGTCAAGAGTGGTGCATAGGGTGGATTTCAGCATAGACCCAGGGACAAGTACAGTAAATCTCCGTTTTCCTCAAAGAAGCACTCTATAATGCTGGAGAGAATTTGAAAAATTTATGAAACAAATTACCTCATAAATTTTGTCTGTCCTTAACTTTTTGCCTCTCTTCCGCTTTCTTTCTTGGCCATCCCCTGTTGCCTGCACAAGATCCATTGGTATGGCTGGGATAACCTCATTTCATGGAATTCTTCTTTACTTTGAAGCAATAGATCGTGTCTCTTGTTCAAAAAAGAAACTTTCATTGTAACACGGGCAGTTCATATTATGTAAGAATTCCAGTCTTCATGTAATCATGGAAATGAAATGAAGTTCTGTAGTATTTCATGAAATCTTGAATGCATCCGCGCAGCAATCTCAACTATTTTAACAATTTAATGAATTTTGACCTTCTTAACTATATCTGAAAAGAATCTGAACAGGAATTTTGTGAAATACAAAATTGTCAATGAATGAAATATGACTGCTTCTTTGTTTCATGTTGTTATTTAGTGTTGGGCCTAGTGTGGTGCTATCAAGGCCCAGGGGGGCTAACTTGTATTGGGCTTGGTTTGAGTCCAAGGGTTGAGATTAAATTAAGTCAGGGGAGTACACGGGCTTGGGGATTAGTTTAATCTCATTGGGTTAGTCCATGTGAGTTTTTGTTAAGTCTGGGCCTGGCCCACTTTGTGGATGTATTTAAGTCCTTGTAGCTAGGGTTTGGATAGAATAGAGAACATTCTTTTCTCCCAATCCCTTCTCTCATCTCCTCCTTTCTCTATCCTCCCAAAACAGCTGTGCGGGATCCGCTGAACGTGAGGCATGAACGTGAGGCATGCCCAAGAGACTCGCGTCCTCACGGAAAGAAACCGAGGTCCTCACGGAAGGAAACTAACGCTGGGAAGAAAATCCAACGAGGGAGGGGAGGATCCAGCAAGAAATAAGAAAAGATTTATTTATTAAAATAAATCTTTAGGAATAAAGGGGGCTGTGGAGTTGTGAACCAGGATCAAGAAGTTCAAGAGCCAAGGCTTTACTGCTACACCAATCTTGAATCTTGGATCAAGAGACTACACACCTAATCATTGAAGGGTTCTTGTTCAATGAGGAATCCCACTACTGTTCATCAGGGACTAAACCCCAACATTTAGCTGGGAATTTTTGAGCAAAAACGAGTTATGATCTCTTGTATGAAATTCATGATGGCATCAAAAAACCAGTATGAGTGGGAAGCTGTGTGGGCCAGCTAGACTCAATGCTATGTGTCTTTATCTTGAGGGACCTAATGGCTCCTATAGTCATGGTTTATTTTGTCCAACTCACCCATAATATGATATCTTTTTTATTTTTCTTCTCTTTCCAATGCCCGCCATGATTTTTTTTTTGTTTTTCTTGAGTAACTTATAATGTTTACATTTGTGCTGGCTCAAAAGCAAACTTTTGAAGCAGTTTAATCTTGCTAAGAATACACATGGTAATACCCTACTAAGTCTGTTGTGACTTTTGGCTTAAATTAACCATACTTAATAAGATCAGATCATTTCGTAGAGAGGTTTTACTAATTTTCTTGAGCCCTTTGCTATTATTGACACTACTATTAATATATCAATTTCTTGGCATTCAAGCAGCCTGATGGTTTCCTTCTGTGAGCTGGCTCACTTTTTTCCTTTGGGATGTGTCATTGTCACTCTTATAGTCCCATTGGAGGTACAAAAAAACTATTGCAAGAAATAGAATTGGAGAATGCCAATGATTTATCACTTGCAAACTAGTATAAATAGAATAAATGCTATCAGATGATTGTACTAACTCGATTCTCGCTCATATTTAATCTTGAAGTGAAGTACAATAGGATAAGTTTAGAAGCTAAGTTGCTTGCTATTCCTCACTAAGATAAGTTACAAATTACTCCTATTTCTAATTGATATCTAAATTTGAATTTTTGTTCTGATTGAAATATATATTTGTAAATACCATTTTCTTCATATTTATAATACTTTAGTCATGACCACATATGATGAAAATCATTCAAAACTTGTAGCAACTTTTATTCAATTTTAAAAATCATTAAAAATTTCTTTCAATTCGTAGCATTCTTTGCCAGCCTTTCAATTTCAAAAACTAACTCTTCCTTTTTTTTTTTACTTGCCCTCCTTTTGATTAACATTAAAGCATTGCTGATTAAAGATCAAAATCATTTAGCTTAGTTGACTAAAGATTAATAACTTAGCTCTGACCCGAAGGAATTATTAAGTTTTCAAACTAACAATTTTCATTTTATTTTTCTGAAGCCAGCAAAAACCAAATACAACTGGTTCTAGCGAATGGCAACTCACTCCCCAACGCTTAAAAATAAAAATAAAAAAAACTAAAAAATACATTAATATATAAATAAAATCCAATCAATTAGTCAACCATCTAAACAACGAAATGAAAAGGCACACGATTGTTTCATGTGGTCAAGCTTGTGTTAGGTAAAATGAAAGACAAAACATGGGCGGAAAAAACTCTGCATTTCCCATGGTGAAGTTCAATTTAGGTGCAAGATGATTTCAAGTGATTCATATCTTTACCCTTGGGAGGGCATAAACAAGTGGAAAAATATTACTTCTTTTGTTCATGCAAACAATAATTGAGCATTACAGAAAAATTTCCCTTCTCTTTTCATTTATTTCTTAAATGCTATCAAAATAACAAAATAATGTTTGGTTGATGCGAAATTTCTTAGGGCAGGTCCCCCCTTGTTTATTACACCCCTGGTTTATTACAGCCTTGTACACACTCAAGATCATACATAAATATGTACTGAAAGAATAGCCTGATATTATACACTAAAAATTTGAGACCCATCTAAACCAGAGTTCTTAATCTTGTCAGCATAATTTGCATGCCTTCAAGTTTTTGACAGAGTTGTTTGATGTCTGCAACATATCCAGAAGCATTTGAACTGCTCAGTTCTGAGATGAGGACAGCAAGCTTCAACTGTGAGTCAGAAACCTCAGCTTCTAGCGAAGCAATTGTGGATTCCAAGCTTTCATTTGGATGTGAATTAGGTGTTACAGGGTGTGGCTGATGCTGCCACCACTACGTCTGCAAAGCTTTTCTGGCATTAAAATTCTGTCGATGCTCCCAGTTCCTGCAAACAAATATTTAAAGCTCCCAATGAAATCAACCAAAACATAGCTAGAAATGTTGTTGCTTCTTTTTATTTGACAGGTGTATGGTTTTAAATCCTCAAGGTGCTTCAAGAATTTCTAATTATTTCAACTGAGATCTGTTGAAGGCATTTGTGACACTAAGCAGTTTGTTCAGTGGAAGTTTATGGAGCAATTAAAGTTGGACCTACTATCTCAGGGTGAACAATGGGTTAGGGTAACCCAAGAACTAATACTAATCCAACTTGATTAGGTCGGGTCAGTTCAGTTCTAAGTACTCATAAGATTAGTTCTGGATCTAAAATCCTAAAGCCAACCCCAATCGAGCCAGTTCTCAATTTCAGGAGTCGATTCCTTGGTTGTGACTTGAGAACCAAAAAAGTAAAGTACTCTTACAAATCGAATTAGGGACCTTAGATATACCTTATAAATCATCTACCATCTCTACTAAAGATATGTAATGTTACATTGATCAACAAAGATATATCATTTTTAGTTAACACAACTAAAGAAAAAAATGGCCATTAAAAATTAAACGAGTGTCATCCAAAAGAAAAGAAAAAAAATCTAAAAATATTTATCAATATTATAACATTTTTAGAATTTTTACGATAGCTCTTAGCGTCTTACCCAACTTCTATAATGAAGAAAAAAACCTTTGATATATTAAAAATGACAAAAATGAAAAAAACATTTGGAGCTAATGCAAAAAAAAAAAAAAGGTTCTATCCTGAAACCAATGTAGAATTGATCCGATCTGATTGGGTTAGTTCTAAAATAGAATTGGTTCAATTCTGGGTCCAAAATCCTGGAATCGATCTTGATTGGGTCGATTCTTAGTTTTGGCCTGGATCAACCCAACCCGACCCATGCTTACCTCTACTACTACCCACTGAAGGTAAGACCCTTTGCCCATAGGCTAAGGGGCTCCTGCTTCCAACCTTTCATCAGTTACAACTAAAGAATCCTAGTGATAGGTACAATTGCAATCACCAGGAAAGAATATAATCATAATTGTCAAGTCAGATCTAGAGCATGACACTCGTGCTGACACTTACCACTACAAGAGTTGATGGTATCTAGATAGGATAAGAGGAGATGATGAGTGAGAGCAGTTGAGAGCGGAGAGTGAATGGCAGGGAGGATGTTGCAACCGGCAGCTTCGAAATAAGCCTGCGACTCAGGCAAGGGTGATTCCTCACCTCCACCAGGTTCCAAGCAACCAGGTGGTGGTGTTGGAACACCTCAGTGATCATGGGCGGAGGTGACTCGGGTTTTTGTCCTCACTGGTGTTGGGAGACACTTACCAAGACAAAAAGCTTTCATGATGCAGAGTTGGCTCATCTATGGCAATCCTGGCAACTATGTCTTAAGATGGGATGATGGTGCATGAGCTTTCTACTAAATAGGATCTTCCTAAACATTCTGGGTTGTTAGCGATTGTGGAGATCGACAGCTTCTGTTTTGTCCAAAGCAAAACATAATGAAGGTTTGGGATGAGGCCATGGCAACCAAGTGCACACATTGGCCGCATGGTGACTGATGTGGCCAATGTAGCCCCAAGGGTAATTTCGGCAGAATAAAGGCATGGGTGCCCCGGCGTCTCCAAGCCCGCCGAGTCGGCTCCGACCCTTCCTGGTCGGCCCTTCTCGGCTCCGGCGTCTCCAAGCCCGCCGAGTCGGCCCCGATCCTTCCTGGTCGGCCCTTCTCGGCCCCGGCGTCTCCAAGCCCGCCGAGTCGGCCCCGACCTTTCCTGGTTGGCCCTTCTTCCCGGCATCTCCAGGTCTGCCGAGTCGGCCCCGACCTTTCCAGGTCGGCCCTTCTCGGCCCCGGCATCTCCAAGCCCGCCGAGTCGGCCCCGACCTTTCCTGGTCGGCCCTTCTTGGCCCCGGCAACTCCAGGTTTGCCGAGTCGGCCCCAACCTTTCCAGGTCGGCCCTTCTCGGCCCCGGCGTCTCCAAGCCCACCGAGTCGGCCCCGACCCTTCCTGGTTGGCCCTTCTCGGCCCCGACATCTCCAGGTCCACCGAGTCGGCCCCGACCTTTCCAGGCCGACCCGTCTCGGCCCCGTCGTCTCCAAGCCCGCCGAGTCGGCCCCAACCTTTCCAGGTCGGCCCTTCTCGGCCCCGGCATCTCCAGGTCTACCGAGTCGGCCCCGACCTTTCCAGGTCGGCCCTTCTCGGCCTCGGTGTCTCCAAGCCCGCCGAGTCGGCCCCGACCTTTCATGGTCGACCCTTCTCGGCCCCGGCATCTCCAGGTCTGCCGAGTCGGCCCCGACCTTTCCAGGTCGGCCCTTCTCGGCCCCGGCATCTCCAGGTCTGCCGAGTCGGCTCCGACCTTTTTAGGTCGGCCCTTCTCGGCCCCGGCATCTCCAAGCCCGCCGAGTCGGCCCCGACCTTCCCAGGTCAGCCCTTCTCGGCTCGGCATCTCCAAGCCTGCCGAGTCGGCCCCGACCCTTCCTGGTTGGCCCTTCTCGGCCCGACCCGGCACGTCCTAGTCGGCTAGGTCGGCCCCAGCCACCCTTGGCCGACCCAGATAAGCTTCGGCTCCCCCGAGAGAGTTGAGCCTTCCCGGTTTCCTCCAAACCTGCCCCAACATGGCTCTGGTGGCTCGGGACGCTACCTCTCTGACCGCGCTGCTTGACAACGCCAGATCCAACTACCCGCTGGCCACGTTGCTGATAGGACTGGACCCAACTACCCAGCAGCCCGCTAGCTGATGGGACGTAGCCCACCAACCGCCGCTTTCTTCCTTTCCGATGAGACAGGACCCACCAACCAGCGCAGATCCATGCAACTCCCAAGAACTCCATGGACATTCCCTCCTCACGGAATCCTACGTGATTGTGCCAGAGTCAACCCCTATAAAAAGTGAACCCGCTCAGTAAACAGGTAGGCACGATAATCCCCAAAAAATCGCTATCTGGTAGCCCAGAAAGAACTTTCTTCTTCTCTAGAGTACCCTCTTACTTAAAAAGAGCTCATTCGAGCTCCTCTTCAGCTGTGATCCCAATTGCTAACTTGGGCATCGGAGGGTCCCCACCGGAGAACCCTCTCCGGTCCTGAGACTTCTTTGCAGGTAACCTGGTGAAGAAGCGCCTAGAGAATCCATCCGTTCCCGACGTGCAGGATTAGTGATTGGGCATCATCAGATTGGCACGCCAGGTAGGGGGTGGGTGAAACACGGCAAGTATCCCAGGGCTTCCCTGTGCTACATCTGGCCAAACCTTCCCCCCCCCGCTCTCGTCTCTTTGGAATCATGGTGGTGACACGAGCTCAGGATGCTTCCATCAGCTGTCCAGCGGGGCTTCCCCTGCCAGTCAGGCAACAAGAGGCCAACCCTCTTGTTGCCGATCCTCCAGTCACCTGCCCTCCACCAAACGCAGCCGCCCAAATGGCGGAGCAATTGGCAACTCTCTCTCAACAAGTCCAAACGCCACTGCTATGGTCCACGGCTCCAACAGTAGCAGCCTGTGGCCACCCAGCACCAAACGGCTCCCCCCGCCAGTCAGCAGTCGGTGAGGGGAGGTTCTCCAAGGCGAGATGCTGGTCGGCAGGAGGCCGGCGGGAAGCCAGTCGGGGAGGCCGGTCATCGCCCAGCTTCCCCAAGGAAATCCCCACGAGCCCTCCAAGCGGCCGTGGTCTCCTGATCATGGTCCCAGCAAAATCCCTTCGGGGCTGCATCATGAGGAGCCAAGGCGGAAGCCCCGACTTCCGTCTCCCTCTCTATCTTCTTCATCTTCTTCTTCTTCCTCCGAGCCATCTCGGAGGGCCCCAATGATCAACCGACAGGCGGAGGAACGCCTGGAGGAGTACAACAGGCGGCTCGACGAGCTCACCAAGAAAATCAATCATCAACCGAGGAAGAGTTCGACACCCATCCTCCTTACACCCGCGGATATTGGAGGAGCCTGTCCCCTCCAGGTTTTGTTTCCCCAGGTGGACCGTACGATGGTACGACCGATCCTCTCGACCATCTCGAGAGCTACAAAGCAATGATGCAAGTCCAGGGCGCCTCAGATGCCCTTCTCTGCAAGGCCTTCCCCGCTACTCTGTGGAAGGCCGCCCGTGCATGGCACTCACGCCTGCCCCCTCACAGCATCGACTCCTTCGAGAGCTGGAGAAAGGCCTTTCTGGCACACTTCGATGCCTGCCGACGAATCCCAAGGGTAGCCGACAGCCTTTTCTCCATCCGTTAGAAGGAGGAGAGTCACTGCGGGACTTTGTGTCCCGGTCAAGGCCGCCGCCCTCGAGGTCTACCATCTCGACGATGCGGTGGCGATGTTGGCGTTGAAGCGGGGACTCCTCCCGTCCCGCTTCACTTTCTCTCTGGATAAGAAGCCCCCAAGCTCTTATTCTGATCTCTCCTCCGAGCTCAAAAGTACATCCATGGGGATGAAGCCGACTTCACTCGCCGAGAATCTTCAAGAAGCTCCAGCCACAAGCCTACTCGCCCAAGCCCAGCGGGCCCCCTTGACACGGCGAGCTGACCCACCTCGCCGATCCGACAACAGGCATCGAAGCCCCATCCCGATGAGAGTAAGCTCACCCCTTCTAGCCCCTCGATCCCACATTCTGATGGAGATCGAGGGCGAGCCTTACCTCCAACGTCCTCCTCCCATGAAGAAAGGCCCTCCCGCGACAAGAGCCGCTACTGCCGATTCCACCGGGACTATGGCCATGACACCGACAGCTGCTACAGCTTGAAGCGGGCCATCGAGGAGCTCATCCAGTGGGGCTACCTCGGCAAATATGTGCAGAAGCTGCAGCAGCCACTGCCGACCCTCATGGGGCCTCCGCCTGTTCAGGCCCCGGTCGACAATGCCCCCACAGAGCGGACGTCGGAATGGTGTCCTGGGGATCACCTCAGCATCTAAGCGGCCGAGAGGGGAGGAGGCACCGAGTAATGTAATTCCTGGGGGGATCTGCTGTCATAGATAATGTAAACAATGAAGGCATCGTCGTCTCTATGACGATCGCCAAGCACCCTGTAAAAAGGATATTAGTTGATAGTGGCAGCTCAGCTGACATCCTTACCTACGATGCCTTTGTTCGGATGGGATTATCTTTGGACTCCCTTCAGCCCGTGGCAACCCCTTTGGTCGGTTTCACTGGAGACTCCGTGAGGGTTGAAGGCAAATACCTTTGCCTGTGACAGCCGGAACGCCGCCATGTCAAAGCACAGTGATTATGAAATTCCTGGTTGTGAGGGTTCCCTTGGCATATAATGCCATTCTGGGGCACCCGGGTCTGAACCTTTTGGATGCAGTTATTTCCACCCGGCATTTGTTAGTGCAGTTCCCCACAGGCGGGGGAGTCGGGGAGATGCGCGGTGAGGTCAGCCCAGTCCTGCCCTGTTATCACGCGGCATCAAGTCCTCTGGAAGCTGAACCAACTTTGAAGCATCCGACCCCAGAGACTCTAACAAGGAGGAGAGCCAGCTAACATCTTTTGACCTTCCCTCTTGGAGATGACCCAACAAGAACCGTCCGTGTCGGCGGACTCCTTCCTCCAGAGGACGGGAGCATCTCTTAGCCTTTTTGCGGGCTAATTCAGACGTCTTGCCTGGTCAGCATCTGATATGCCCGGCATCCCTCCGGAAGTGATCACCCACAAGCTCAACATTGACCCACGACACCGTCCAATTCGCCAGAAGAAGAGAAGCTTTGCTCCTGATCGACAAAAGGCTATTGACGAGGAAGTCAACAAGCTACTCAGTGCCGGCCACATCCGGGAGGCACACTACCCAGTTGGTTGGCCAATGTGGTCATGGTGCGTAAGGCAAATGGGAGCTGGAGGATTTGCATAGATTTCACCGACCTCAACAAGGCGTGTCCAAAAGACAGCTTTCCCTGCCAAGGATTGATCAGCTGGTAGATTCCACCTCCGGGCATGAACTCCTCAGCTTCATGGATGCCTTCTCGGGATACAATCAGATAAGGATGGACCCCAGCGACGAAGAGCACACCTCCTTTGTGACGGAAAAGGGCATTTATTGCTACAAAGTGATGCCTTTTGGCCTCAAGAATGCGGGGGACTTACCAAAGGTTGATGAACAGAGTGTTCCAGGACCAGCTAGGCCGAACATGGAAGTCTACGTAGACGACATGCTGACAAAGAGCACCCGCGCCGCTGATCACGTCTCCGATTTGGAGGAGACCTTCAACAACCTCCGTCATTTCCAAGTTAAGCTGAACCCCAAGAAATGTGCTTTTGGGGTCACGGCAGGCAAGTTCCTGGGCTTCATAGTGACCCAGCGGGGGATCGAGGCGAACCCAGAGAAGATCAGCGCCATACTCGACATGAGGCCACCATCCAGCAAGAAGGAAGTGCAGCGATTAACTGGGAGGATAGCGGCTCTAAGTCGTTTCCTCTCCAAATCGGCCGAGAGATGCTTGCCCTTCTTCAAGGCCTTGCGGAAGATGAATAGCTTCGAGTGGACTGACGATGCCAGAAGGCCTTCGACGGGTTGAAGGCATTTCTGTCCTCTCCTCCGCTCCTATCCAAGCCAAGAGACGGAGAAAGTCTTTTTCTCTACTTAGCTGCTTCTTCGGAAGCCGTTAGTTCAGTTTTGGTGCGTCTTGACACTGATGGAACCCAAAGGCCTGTCTACTATGTGAGTAAGGTCCTCCATGACGCAGAAGTCAGATACTCCAAAGCGGAAAGGTCATCTTCGCCCTGATAGTCTCCTCTCCGTCTCGCCCATATTTTCAAGCCCATCCTATTGTGGTGCTCACGGATCAACCCCTGTGAGCCATCCTGGCTCGTCCGGATACTCAGGGCGACTCGCCAAGTGGGCCATCAAGCTGGGAGAATTCGACCTCTCTTTCCAGGCTCGACCGGCTCTAAAGTCTCAAGTTCTGGCCGACTTCCTAGTTGAATGCACCTGGGCAGAGGAGATGGCTGAAGAGGTTACCAAGGAGCAGTGCGAGCCAGAGCCAGGTGAAGATGGGGAAACTTGGATCCTTCATGTGGACGGCGCATCGAACTCTCAGGGAAGTGGCGCCGGCCTCATTCTTGCCGGACCAGGAGAGAGAACAGAATGCGCCCTGCGGTTTCTATTCGAAGCCACCAACAATCAAGCTGAGTACGAGGCCCTGCTGGCCGGGTTAAGGCTAGCCCAGAGTTTGGAATAAAGGCCTCAGAGCTTTCACGGACTCGCAACTCGTCTCTGGGCAAATCAATGGGGAATACGAGGCGCGTGACCCCGCTATGACTCAGTACTTGGGCAAGGTTCGGCTCCTGACCTCCTCGCTGGCTTACTTCAATATCAGTTACATTCCACGAAGTGAAAATGCCAAGGCCGACATCCTCTCTCGTCTGGCCACCTCTGCCGTGGCATGGCAAGGGATGCTTACATTGAATATTGGAAAGACCCAGTATAGAGGGTAGCGAGGAAATCCTCCGCTCACCCAAGAGCCCACATGGATGGATGCCTACGTTCGTTATCTCACTGACGGCACACTCCCTGATGACCGCAACGAAGCCAGGTTGCTCAAGTGGAAAGCCTCCAAATTCATCCTCCTCGACGGGCGTCTATACAGAAGGTCATTCTCCTATCCCCTGCTCAAGTGCGTGGACCCGCCGACGCCGACTACATCCTCAGAGAAATCCACGAGGGCATCTGTGGAAACCATCTGGGGGGCAGATCCTTAGCCCAAAAGGCCCTCCGTCAGGGATATTTTTGGCTCACTATGAGGAAGGATGCGGCTAAATTAGTTCAGAAATGCGATGGTTGCCAGCGCCATGCACACATCCAACATCAACCATCTACCCCGATGAACCCGCTCTCGCTCCATGGCCCTTCGCTCAGTGGGGAATGGACATTCTTGGGCCATTCCCCCCAGCTTCTGGGCAACGAAGTTCTTGTTCGCCATTGATTACTTCACCAAATGGGTCGAGGTCGAGGCGTTGGCCAAGATCACTGAAGGCAAAGTCAAAGCTTTCTTTTGGAAGTCAGTCATATGCCGCTTTGGCCTGCCTCACACCCTTGTCACGGACAACGGCCGCCAATTCAACAACGAAGCATTCAAAGTCTTCTGCGATGAGCTAGGCATTCATCACCGATTCACTTCCGTTGGCCACCCCCAAACCAACAGGGAGGTGGAGGTTATGAACCGCACCATTCTTAGGGGACTCAAAACCAGGTTGGACGGGTCCAAAGGTCATTGGGGTGCTCCAGTTTTATTTGTTAAGAAGAAGGATGGCAGCCTTCGACTCTGCATTGATTACCAGGAAATCAACAAGGTAACAGTTTGGAATAAGTACCCTCTGCCGAGGATTGACGACTTGTTTGATCAACTCCAGGGAGCCCGGATATTCTCAAAGATTGATCTCAAATCAGGGTACCATCAACTCAAAGTCAAGGAGGGAGATGTGCCTAAAACAGCATTCAGAACCAGATATTGCCACTATGAGTTCTTGGTGATGTCGTTTGGGTTAACTAATGCCCCAGCAGCATTCATGGACTTAATGAACAGAATTTTTAAGCCATATCTGGATCAGTTTGTGGTGGTTTTTATTGATGATATTTTGATATATTCCAAGAGCCATAAGGAGCATGAGGACCACCTGAGGATCATGCTGCAGATTCTTCGAGAGAAGAAGCTTTATGCCAAGCTGTAGAAGTGTGAGTTTTGGTTGGACCAAGTATCTTTCTTGGATCATATAATCTCTAAAGATGGTGTATCAGTGGACCCGAAAAAGATTGAAGCTATCATTAGCTGGAGCCGACCTTTCAATATGGCAAAAGTCAGAAGCTTCTTGGGGTTAGCCGGGTATTACCGTAAATTTGTGGAATTTCTCTCGCATTGCTCTACCCCTAACTCGCTTAACCCAAAAGCGAGTGAAGTTTGACTGGACAGTGGAGTGTGAGAAAAGTTTCCAGGAGTTAAAGCAGTGCCTGGTGTCAGCTCCCATTCTTATTCTTCCGACAAGATCTGAAGGTTTTACTATATATACTGATGCCTCTCGGAAAGGATTGGGATGTGTTTTGATGCAGAATAAAAGAGTGATAGCTTATGCCTCCAGACAACTGAAACCTTATGAGCAGAATTATCCTACTCATGATCTAGAATTGGCTGCTATGGTTTTTGCTCTGAAGATTTGGCGGCATTATCTATATGAAGTGTTGTGATGTGTATACAGATCATAAGAGCCTAAAATACATCTTCACACAGAGGGAGCTGAATTTAAGGCAGAGGAGGTGGTTGGAACTATTGAAGGATTATGACCTGAATCTACAGTATCATCCTAGGAAGGCCAATGTAGTAGCTGATGCTTTGAGCAGAAAATCCTCTTCTAAGTTAGCTGCTATGATTACTTCTCAGCCTCACGTATTGAGAGATCTGGAGAAGTGGAAGGTTGGTCTGAGAGTACTGCAGTCTGATGGGCTTGTTGCAGCACTTGTACTCCAGTTGACCCTAGTTGACAGAATCAAGTCCTTCCAGATGGAAGATCCAGATCTACAAAGGATTAAAGAAGTGGTGCAGTCAGGAGTTCAGAATAAATTTTATGTGATGGAGGATGGATCCCTAAAATTTGAAGGAAGACTTTGTGTGCCAAACATTGAGGAATTGAAGGTTGAAATTTTGAAGGAGGCTCACTACTCTCCTTATACTGTGCATCCAGGTGGCACTAAGATGTACAGAGACTTAAAGAAAAATTTTTGGTGGAAAGGTATGAAGAGGGAGATTACTCAGTATGTGGCCAAGTGCTTGGTGTGTCACCGAGTGAAGGCCGAGCATCAAAGGCCTGCGGGACCTCTTCAATCTCTGATGATTCCATAGTGGAAATGGGAAAAGATTACAATGGACTTTGTGACTGGTCTGCCCAAAACTCCTAAGAGTAACGATGCAGTTTGGGTCATTGTGGACAGACTAACAAAATTAGCTTATTTCCTACCTTTCAGAGTTGGGGTCTCTAGTGAAAGATTGGCTAATTTGTATATTGAGCAAATCGTGAGACTCCATGGTATCCCGATATCTATTGTGTCAGATAGAGATACCAGGTTTGTGTCCCAGTTTTGGAAAAGTCTTCATAAGGCCATGGGAACCAAACTAAACTTCAATACAGCCTATCATCCCCAGTTAGATGGACAATCAGAGAGGACCATACAGATTCTGGAGGACATGTTGCGAGCTTGTGTGATGGACTTGTGGAGCTTGGGATAACCACTTACCTTTGATGGAGTTTGCATATAATAATAGTTACCAAGCCAGCATTCAAATGGCTCCATTTGAAGCTCTGTATGGTAGGAGGTGCAGATCTCCTATATGTTGGGATGACGTGGGTGAAAGGAAATTGCTAGGCCATGAGCTGATTCAGCAAACAGTAGATAAGGTGCATTTGATCAGGGAGCATCTTCGTACAGCTCAGAGCAGGCAAAAGAGCTATGCTGATGTCAGAAGAAGGGAATTAGAATTCCAGGTTGAGGACCATGTCTTCTTAAGGGTATCACCAACCAAAGATGTGATGAGATTTGGGATTAGAGGAAAGCTGAGTCCACGTTATATTGGACTTTTTGAGATCTTGAGCAGAGTCGGAGAGGTTGCTTATAGCCTGGCACTGCCTCCGATTCTATCTGGGGTATACAATTTTTCATGTCTCTATGTTGAGGAAGTATATCTCTGACCCTAGCCCTGTCATAGCGTATGAGCCTATACAGTTGAGGAAAGATTTATCATATGAGGAGCATCCTGGGCGTATTGTGGACCGCAAAGATCTGGTTCTGAGATGGCGTATTATTCCATATGTCAAGGTGCAATGGAGTAATCATTCTGAGAGGGAGGCTACTTGAGAACTTGAGGAGAAAATGAAAAAGAAATATCCATAACTATTTGAATCTTAATATAGTTAATGATATAGCTACGACTGCTGACGTTTGAATAAAGATTTAGTTGATTGTTAGTCCTTGGGACAAAATTGGAATTTTAATTTCTCTAATGAAAGTTATCAATTTCGAGGCCAAAATTTTTGTAAGGAGGGGAGAATGTAATCCTCTGGATTTCGTTAACTGCTCGTGAGAGTTATCACGAGATCGGGAAGATAGACTCTAAAGATTTGAATTTAAAATATCTCTAACTAACAGAGTCCCAAATCCCTTGATTTGAGGACTATGCATTGCCTTTAAAGGATCACCGAAACCTCCTTCTCATCATCCACGAACCCTTCTTTTCATCATCATCGTGCACACATCTGCTCCTGGTAAGTCCCCCAATCCATGCCAGGGATTAGAGAGAGAGAAGGGATTAGAGAGAGAGAGTCAGGAAGAAAGAGAGAGAGAGAGGTAGAGGCGGAGAGCTGCAGCCGGTTTGATCCTCGGTTCGGGCCCGGCGGCGTGCCCGTCGCCTCGCCGGGCCTGAGCTTCGGTTGGAGACCCCCACCGGTGCCGGGCAAGCATCCGGTGGAGGTCCGACCGGCCATGGTGGCCGACCGTGCCGTCGGCACGCTTCTTGGCCACGGCGAGTCGTGAGGGAGAAAGGGGGGAAAGAGAGAGATTAGGGAGAGAGAGAGAGGTAGGCTGGCCACAGCGGTGGCCGGACTGCCCTGGATTGGGCCGGCCATGTCGCCGGCGTGAATCCAAGCCGCCGCGGATAGAGAGAGAAAAAAGGGAATCGGGAGAAATTGAAGAGAGAGAGAAGGAAAGGGGAGCCGGCTGCGGCGGCAGCCAGCTCTGGTCCAGCCATCGGCGGTCGGGCCGCCCCTAATTTGGCCGGCGGTAGCCCTGGCCGTCGGCACAGCATGCCCCTGTTTTGTTTGAAACAGGGGAACAGTAGTATATAAAAAAAAAGGAAGGAAGAAGATGGGTCAGCTGGGCTAACAGCGTTTTGGGCCCTGTTGGGCCGGTTCAGGAGCCCTGTTTGAGCAGCATTTTGGGCCCTGTATCGGACCAAGAATGGCAAAGTAAATATATGGCCCGAATCAGGATTGATTCTAGTTTCTAGGGATAATTTTGTTTCCCTATTTGGGTGTATACATTGACAGATATTTGAGCCCAAAGTTGGGCCCGTGAAGTGGTTTGGGTAGAGTTTAAGAATCATTTTATAATTCAGATTTTAGAAATTTAATATTGAAAAATGATACTGTAGGTTCCCAGGTGTCCAATTAGCTGGGTCATCAATTGGAATTTGCGTACTGTGTAAGTAAGTCAAGTATTATAATTTTATAAATTATTTAATTTATAAATTGTGAACTTACAATTAAATGTAATTATGTTAATCTTGCAAAATTATGTTGTTATTGTCAAGATGATAATATGCAATTATGATAATGACAGTAAAAATTTATGTGTCGCTGCGGTTCTCATATGACAGATTATGATATAACAGATCATCACATGACAGATTATCACATGACAGATTATGATATTACCGATTATGATATGACAGAATACTGGTATCACCCTTCCTCTTAGGGGACATTTAAGAGTGATATACAAGATGAGTGTTGTAGGGCCGTGGGACACATAAAGAAAAAAAACGATGACAGTATAAACATTTGGTTTACGTTGTATATTCTAGTATTTATTATTTAATTAAGCTTCCAAATTATATTGATATGATGACATGAATATGCTGATAGCATGAACAAATGTAATTTGAAATTGTATTAGGCTTACTTATTGAGTGTGAGCTCATAGAATTCTCACAATGTTTTTCAGAGCCTCAGGAATGAAGAAGGATATTTGGGATAGACGGAGCTTCTATTAAATAAACTTAGTTCCATTATATTGATTTAGTTCAGATTTGCTTGTGTGTAGGGCAGGTAGCCCAAGACTGATAATTATGGTTTGTAATAAATTATGGATTTGAATTTTGCTTTATATTGATTTATGTGATGAAGTTCGAGACGCCTTGCATGCCTGGCATGCGGCGGGTTGTCACCCTAGTTCAAATTTTGGGACTGGGGCGTGACAGAGCTGCATGGGGAAATTGTGCAGGAAGCAAAAGCTTCCTGTGGAAGTTGTCACAGTAAGCATCTAAGCGTTTCTATCCATCATTTAACACAAAAAATTGCTTTCTAGTTTATTGTTCTCGATCTTAAATAATGAAGAAGTATTTGCTGAAAACATGAATCCTTTTCTGGCTTTGAAGTTCCTTAGTTGAAATATGTACAATTAATGCTGAAACCAGAAACTCAGTGCTCTTTACAACCATTGGTGCTAGTAGGGAAAAAATCAGTGTAGTGGTAGTCTCTATTTCAAATATTTAGTGTCATTAGCGTTCACTCATGTAGAGTACTCTCTTTGGGTTTGACTTAGAAGCCTGATGCAAACATTTTCAAAAATTTCTTTGGGGCAAGAACAAACTCCTTAGCGAGGCCAAAAATAATTCTGTGGAGTACTGTGGTACAAGGACATTATAGAACTGCTATGCCCATATCTAGGGCCATTATTGTGAATTCCTTTTATGGATCTGTTGCAATCAAAGATCAAATACTTTGTCAAAGGCTCAGTGGTCTCAGCCTGCTTCTTATCTTGGCCTCCTGTAGTATTGGTTGCATATGGCCATACTATTTCTCATATTTGACTTGATTTAACCATTCTTGGTGAAAATCCTCTCTCTCTCTCTCTCTCTCTCTCTCTCTCTCTCTCACTCTCACATGTGCGTGCTTGCTTCTTGCCTTTCTCTGTCCCCCTTTTTGTGTGCCTAATGAAGGATCTACACAAAGAAGGATGCACTCTTAAATAGAAAACAGGGACAAAGTGGACTTGAAAAGACCGTATCAGTTGTTATGATACTATGCTAGAAAATAGAGGATGAAAAATGGCACATGAGAGTTTCAGTGAGGAAATTCAAAGGTTCTACAATACTTCATTTACTACACACCCATTACATGCAAAACATAACACTTCACTTCATAAAACTACATCACACACGATGCTACTGAGTAACTGAACACAAACACACTTATAACATGAACATAGTAACTGAACATAGTAACATGATTTACATTTGAATCACACTTCTAACATCCTCCCTTGATTCAAACTCCATAAACCCAACATGCTTCTTAGCCTTTTGAACTTGTTTTCTGAGAGAGCTTTAGTAAGAATGTCAGCAACCTGTTCATTAGTTTTACAAAACTCCAAATTGATTTCTTCCTTTTCAACCTGCTCCCGAATGAAATGATATTTAATTTCTACATGCTTTGTACGCCCATGAAACATGGGATTATAGGCTAATGCTATAGCTGAGTTGTTATCACAAAATAGTATTGTAGCTTCTTTCTGTTTCTCCCAAATCTTCTAAAATTCTCCTCATCCAAATGCATTGATACGTAGCCGCTATTGAAGCAATGTATTCAGCTTTCGTGCTAGACAGAGTAGTGGTTGCTTGCTTTTTTGAAGTCCATGAAATCATTCCTGAGCTAAGAGACAAGCAATGTCCCATTGTACTCTTCCGATCTTCAGTATAATTTGCCAAACTGCTGTCACAAAATCCAATCAATCTAAAATCATCCACTTTAGTGTACATAATCCCCAAATCTTTTGTTCCAGCAACATATTTCAGGATTCGTTTAGCTGCTCTGAAATGGTGATTGGTTGGATTATGCATAAATCTTGAAATATAGTTCACAACATACATAATATCCGGCCTTGTATGAGTAAGATAAATCAAACCTCCAATTAAGCTTCTAAAATTCTTTTCATCCGCTTTCCCAGATCCATCATCCTTTAGTAATTTGTCATCAACATTCATAGGAGTCATTGCAGGATTACACTTTTGCATCTAAATTTTTTTAGCAGACCATTTGCATATTCTGTTGAGATAGAAAGATTCTAGATGGAGTTTGCATTATTACCTCCATTCCAAGAAAATACCTCATACTCCCCAAGTCTGTCATGTCAAACTCGGACATCATTTCTTGCTTAAATGTCTTCATTAAGGAATCTGAATTCCCAGTGAAGATTAAATCATCCACATAAATACAAACAATAATAATCTCATCCTTGCCTTGAGATTTTTTATAGAGTGTAGGTTCACTCTTGCTGCCTTTAAAATTTCTTTCCAATAGATACATATTGATTCTACTATACCAAGCTCTTGGAGCCTTTTTCAAGCTGTATAAAGCCTTCTTTAATTTATAAACTTTCTCCTTCTGACCACAAATCTCAAACCCTTTCGGCTGCTCCACATAAACCTCTTCTTCCAATTTCCCATTTAAGAATGCTGACTTAACATCTAGTAAAAAACTTCCCACTGATTTTGTGCTGCAATTGCAAGAATAGTTCCTATGGTTTCTAATCTTGCAACGGGTGAGAAGGTTTCAAAGAAATCCACTCCTGGTATTTGAGCATATCCTTTAACAACTAATCTTGCCTTGTATTTTTGCAATGTACCATCTGCATTGTATTTAGTTTTGAACACCCATTTCAACCCAATTTCTTTCTTCCTAGTTGGCAGATTAACCAGCTCCCAGGTTTGATTTTTTCCAATCATTTCTATTTTCATTCTTCATTGCTTTCTTCCAAACTTCTTGCTTAGAGGCTTCCTCATAATTCATTGGTTCAGCTATAAAGCATACCAATTGACAGCTTGTATAGATATCTTCCAAGCTTCTAATTTTTTTGGATGAAGATTCACTTTGCATTTCACTGCTACTTGTTTGCACACCATTGTCATTTGATTCAGACTCAACTTCTCTATCTGAGATTCAATTTTCACTGATATTAGGGACATTGATCACATCCTTCATTTGTATTTTCAGTGGCTTAATTGCAGCATTTGTAGTTCAATCTCATGCATTTCCTTCATCAAATACAACATCTCTACTAATTTCTCAAGCGTGAACCTCATGTTTTATACTAAGACACAGAAAGAAAAAGCTATTCTAGCTTTGCCTTGTACTACGTTGTTTTGGAGTTAAATCATCCAAGCTGTGTGAATGTTGAAGCATCACAGTTACAATATAAAATAAAATATGTTTTCCATGGTGTGATGCGTTATGGTCAGTCCTCAACCAGCAAAATGTCTCCACTGAACATATTTTCTTACCTAGAGTTGCTTAGTTCCCCTTCAATATCTCTTGTATTGCGGAGAAGTTATTCCATGACACTTTCTACAACATTCCTTTGAATTGACTATAGTATTGAATTCCTACACAAGTGAAAATTTTCCATTGTAGGGCAAGTGTTACCAATATAGGCAAACCAGCCATTGACATCAAGTTTGCGGTCTATGTTTCTTTACAGGCACTGATATGAAATAACATTGATTAAATTTTGGATCATATTAGCTGTATTTCAGACCCCTGTTATGATTAGCTTTAAAGGGAAGAGAGATTTAGATATATAATAATTTGGTTTTGAATCCAATCAGCAGAGGGCTTTAGTCCATGTGTGTGTGTGTAAAGGGGCCTAAGGTGCATAATCTTAAGAAAAATGTTGCTATAAGCTACAAACTGGAATGAAGGATCAAGAGATACTCTAAAGACGTTGTCAGGGATAAACTCACCTGTATCTCATGTTGATTATGAGAAATATTGTTTTGATTATGGCAAGATCTTCCATTAGCGAAGCTTGATTTACATCATTTGATACTAGAATTTGTGGTAACTCTTTTATTATAATTTTTTTTTAAAAAAAGTTTTCATTCTCCAAAAGATCTCTCCTGGGTCACAGGACAGCCTCTGACAGGACTTCTATACATGTCATCACAATGTTTATTGCCTTCAGAATGCCAAATACATATTATAGATGGCATTGTAGCTTCAGAATCAGCATTTAGTACAGGTGGAAGAGTGATAGATGCATTTCAAAGTTCATTAGATCCTGATATTGTTGAAGCTATGATTTATCTTCAAGATTGGTAGAGATCTAAGAAAAAAAGGTAACTTATCGTATTTTATACAATATTTTTATTAGATTTAACTTATTTATAATATTTTACTATTTTTAAAATTTTGTTTTAGGTTATATTCCTTTCATTGTTCATGATCTCAATTCTCCTACTATGTTGGATGACTAACTATTCTATCTCCATTGAAGATTCAAACAAATCAATATCAACTCATATATTATAATAAGGTAAGCAGAGCTTCAGAGAGAGAGGGAGAGGGAAGACAAGGCTGCGGCACTGGAGGTCGGGGCCCCCTCACCACAATGGTGGAGCAGCCATGGGGTAGAGAAAGAGGGCCATTGCGGAGCCCTTCCTTGATGCAGGAACCAAGTCGACACGCGGCTTGGTTCAAATCTGGCAGCAAGCCCATCGGCTTGCTGGGCCCGGGCCGTGGGTAGCGGCCACCACTAGCGCCAGGGTGGTGTTCGGTGAGGGTCCGGCCAACCTTCCCTAGCCAGCCACACCGCCGCCCAAGTAGGGAGAAGGCGGGAGGAATAGAGGGAGAACAGGGAAGGAAGAAAAAGAGGGAGAAGAAGAAGAAGAAAAGAAAAAGAAAAGAAAAGACAGGAAAAGGAGGAGGAGGTTGGTGGAGGTCGGCACTATGCCGGCCGATGGCGGCCGGTTGGCTGACCGAAGAAAGGCTGATGGTGGCCCGATGATCGGCAAGCATGGGTTCGGGTGAACCCAGGAAACAGAGAAGAAAAGAAACAAGAAGAAAGAAAGAAAAGGGAGGGGCTGGGCCCAGGTTCAGCCTAGCCTAGTTATCTCTTTCGGCTGATTTTTTGGGCACCAAATCGGGCCAGGTCCAATAAAAGAAAAATGGGGTTTGGATCAGTGTTAATCCTAGTTTCTTGGAGTATTTTTATTTTTCTATTTGGGCTTATATATTAGGAGATATTCAAGCCCCAATTTAGCCTCAGGATTAAATTGGGTAGAATTTAGAAGTTATTTTGATATACTGATTTTGGTGATTAAAAATTGAAAAATTAATGCTGTAGGTATTCAGGTACCCAAATAGCTGATTTATACTTTTGAATTAGCGTCAGAAGGTAAGTAAGTCATTTATCATGATTTTTATGAGTAAATAAGCCATTTATTATGATTTTTGTGATTTATTAAAGTATAGAAATTATGGATGCTATACTGATATATAGTATATAATTTGAAAATGAGAAAATGGATTTGATACTGAAAGATGTTGTTATGCTTTTGGCAATAATACATGCTATTTTGCAAACGTAACATGAAAATGATATTTTATGAATATGCTATTATGTGTCACCATGGTCCACTATGATATGACATGATATATTACATGACTCCAGTTAAACGGGACCCACCCTCCATAGGGTGAATATATGGAGGACACACATCCTTGAGTGTGCTGTGACAGGATACAACATGATATGCTACATGACTCCGGTTAAACGGGACCCATCCTTCACAGGGTGAATATGTGAAGGACACACATTCCTGGGATGTGCTGTGATATGTTACAACATGATATGCTACATGACTCCGGTTCATCAAAACCCATCTCCATAGGGCAAATATGTGGAGGACACACCCGAGGGTGTTCTATTTATGTGGACGTAGTGTATGACCGTGGAACATTGGTATAAAATGAATTTACATGCTATTTATAGTGGTACAGTGGTTTTTATCTGAATTTGTATTTTGAAATGCCATATGGTAATAGCTTCCAAATTACTTTGAACATACGATATGCATGTCTTGATAACATGGTAAAATGTATTTGATATTTGGAAGCTTGACATGTGTTTTTACATATGAAAATCTGCTTTGCTAAAAATCTGAAATGATTATATTATATTACAGTAGGCTTACTTATTAAGTGTGAGCTCATTTAAATCTCACAATATTTTTTTAGAGCCAAAGGACTGAAGAAGGGATATAGGGTAGTTGGAGCATATATCAGAATAATTTAGATCCAACATTTTGTCTCCATTGATTTATGTATTATGGGCATGAAACCTAAAACTTATGAGTATGACTTGTATTAAAGTTATTGACTCTGAATGACATATAGTTATTACCTCTCCTTGTATTAAGTGTTATGATTTAGGATTCCTTGCATGCCTAGCATGCGGCGGATTGCCACCCCTTGACTACCACATCGGATCTGGGGCGTAACACAACTTGTGAAGCATATGTTTGACACTCTATCTGAGCCAAGGGCCATGATGTTAGGTAGATTCATAGCATTTTCTGACTCGGATGCATGAAAACTGTAACCGTCAGGAAATAACAACTAATAATGTCTTTTTGAGCCCACTCAAACTATGTCCCTATATCTGATAAGTTACTATTTCAGTAATGTTTTCACAGTGTGAAACAATGTAATGTTTTACTCTATCTGGGCTAAGGGCAGTCTTGAGTTACTTTCATATTTTATCTTGTCATCATCTTGATGATGGAACAGAAAACCCTTCTATGGATTCTGTGATCCTTTCTTATTCTTTTGATTTTTTAGTTATCATTGCTAATGCTCATTAACTTCTTTCTTGTTTATCATAGGCATGCTTGTTAATCCATTTGTTCATGTACATATCCGTCTACCATTCATAAATATTGATGTGGACACAATATTCTTCACTTTGATGTTCTAGCTTGTTTTGTTTTCAGGTTGAAGGTGATGGAAGATTAATTCTTGCTACAGGTGAGGAGGTTATGGAGGTTGAGCATCTGCTTGGGGAAGACGCGAGTGGACGGGCTGCAGAGGAAACCACAAAACATTTTGATGTATCTGTTTCTAATGAAGGGTTGCCCTCTAAAAGGTCTGATTTTGAAGGTAATTAGTGTTGTATTTATCTTTTCTTGTTTATACTTTTCTCTTAGAGAAATTTATGTACTTACAAGTTAAAATACATAAACTTTAGCATAAAGTTTGGGTGTATACTCTTGTTATGTTCTTCTTATCTTTTTTTATTTGATTATAGTTCTTGTGCTATTAAAAGTGATATTTTAGTGAGCTAGTTTGTGCTTTTGAAGTATTTCTCAGATGCTTCCTTCCTCTGGTATGCCAAAATTCTTATGCATCTTACATAGGCTATGAACTTGTTTTGTGATGCTAGTCCAGCTTTAGTTTCTCACAGTGTTTATTGCCTTCAGAATGCCAAATCCATATTATAGATGGCCTTGTAGCTTCAGAATCAGCATTTAGTACAGGTGGACGAGTGATAGATGCATTTCAAAGTTCATTAGATCCTGATATTGTTGATGCTGTGATTTATCTTCAAGATTGACAGACATCTAAGAAAAAAAGGTAACTTATTGTATTTTATACAATATTTCTATTTGATTTAACTTATTTATAATATTTTACTATTTTTTAAAATTTTATTTAAGGTCATAGTCCTTCCATTGTTCATGATCTCAATTCTCCTGCTATGTTGGATAACTAACTATTCTATCTCCATTGAAGATTCAAACAAATCAATATCAACTCATATATTATAATAAGGTAATGCAAATGATGTGTAATTTTTAAAAAATAAGTTATGATTTTTATTTATGTATATCGAACTTTTGTACTAATATTTTTATTTTTATTTTAATTTTAGGATGATTAGAGCATTGAAGATTATTATATGATGTTATTCAATGATTTGTAAACTTTTTACTTAATAATTTATGAAATACTTCTTAAGACTTTTGAGTTTATGAGATGCATTTAAGATTTATCGTTAACAAATCCTATTAGATATTTTCATTTGATGACTTAATGCTTCTAGCTATATAATATAATACAAATTCTATATGCAGGTTGCCAATGTTATCATGTATCATGGGCAACTGATATCGACATGTTGCCATGTATCAGGGGCCAACCCATACCGACCTACCAATTTTGCCTTGTTCATTTCATTCCAAAAAATTTGTGCTTGTGTGGGCTGTGATAATATTTTGAGCCTATTCAATTCAATTTGGCAATGATGATAGGGACTTCCAATTTATTTTGACGCTCAATGTGTGGGCTGTGAAATCATGACTTGGTGGGCATTTCTAAATGCAACAGTTGTGATTCATAACTTGTGAAGCATATGTTTGACACTCTATATGTGTGGGCAATGAAATCATGACTTGGAGGGCATTTCTAAATGCAATCGTTGTGATTCACAACTTGTAAACCCCGCGGATCGCATGGGGTCAAATGTGGATCACGTGGGGAGGGAAAGTCTTCCCTCCGTGCGTGATTTCAGGGAAGGCACCGCCCATAAAATCCGGGCAGGCGCCACCCTCTGTCCCCTCCCCTCACCATGATAAAAGGGGAGGGGAGGAGCTCCCTCCTCACCCCGAGCTGCTACCTTCTGCATCGGCAAGGTAAGTAGAGTTTCGGAGAGAGAAGGAGAGGGAAGATAAGGCCGTGGCACTAAAATTTATGAGTATGACTTGTATTAAAGTTATTAAATCTGAATGACATATAGTTATTACCTCTCCTTGTATTAAGTGTTATGATTTAGGACGCCTTGCATGCCTGGCATGCAGTGGGTTGCCACCCCTTGACTACCACATCATGTCCGGGGCGTGACACAACTTGTGAAGCATATGTTGGACACTCTATCTGAGCCAAGGGCGATGATGTTAGGCAGATTCATAGCATTTTCTGACTCGGATGCATGCAAATTGTAACCATCAGGAAATAATAACCGATAATGTCTTTCTGAGCCCACTCAAACTATGTCCCTATATCTAATAAGTTACTAGTTTCAGTAATGTTTTCACAGTGCGAAACAATGTAATGTTTTACTCTATCTGAGCCAAGGGCAGTCTTGAGTTACTTTCATATTTCATCTTGTCATCATCTTGATGATGGAACAGAAAACCCTTCTATGGATTCTGTGATCCTTTCTTATTCTTTTAATTTTTTAGTTATCATTGCTAATGCTCAGTGATGTGGCTAATCACCAGCAGGCAGTACGGTAACATCCCGCATGATTTTCGAACAAAATAATTTTGGCTAGCTTTGGACTCGGTCTCGGCTCCGGTCTCGCTTCGGCCTCGGATTTGACTTGGCCTCGGCTCTGGTCTCACCTTAGCCTCGGATTCGGCTCGGTCTCGCCTTGGCCTCAAGTTTGTGGCTTGGCCTTGGCTCCGGTCTCGCCTCAGCCTCGATTCGGCTTGGTCTCGGCTTCGGTCTTGCCTCGGCCTCAAGTTTGGCTTGGCCTTGGCTCCGGTCTCGCCTTGGCCTCGGATTCGGCTTGACCTCGGCCTCGGTCTTGCCTTCGCCTCGGATTCGGCTCGGCCTCGGCTCCGGTCTCACCTCAGCCTCAAGTTTGGCTTGGCCTTGGCTCCGGTCTCGCCTCGGCCTCGGATTCGGCTTGGCTTCGGCTCCGGTCTCGCCTTGATCTAAGTACACTCGCTACTCTCGTGAAATCAACTCCTAACGTTAGATGAAATAACTTGAAGCACAACACACTTTGCTAGCATGTTACGGCTGGAATCACCAATAGTTACCAACACACCGTATAGCCGCCGATATCTATGGCGCCCACTCAGCAATGGCGCACCCACTTACTGCTCGCAGCCAATCCTAAAAGAAGGGATTCGGTGGTTCCAATGGCATGGGAGTAAAAAAGACCCTTGGAAAGGTATAAATAAAGACCCTAGCCTACCATGCGAGGGGGATCTCTACTCTCACAAAAAAATAACCTATCCTCCAGATTGCTAACTTGAGCGTCGGAGGGTCCCTGCCGGAACCACCGGCCCGAGACTTTTCTTGCAGGTTCCTAGCCGAAGGAGGCGATCCAACCACTCCCCTGAAGGCACGAGGACCTCATCTCTAACCTGACGCATCCCAAAAGTGATCTGGCGGCAACACTCAGTAACTTCTTTCTTGTTTATCATAGGCATGCTTGTGAATCCATTCGTTCATCCATCTGCCATTCATAAATATTGATGTGGACACAATATTCTTCACTTTGATGTTCTAGCTTGTATTGTTTTCAGGTTGAAGGTGATGGAAGATTAATTCTTGCTACAGGTGAGGAGGTTATGGAGGTTGAGCATCTGCTTGGGGAAGATGTGAGCGGACGGTCTGTAGAGGAAGCCACAAAACATTTTGATTGGGCCAGATCAATGGGTTAGAGTAACCTGAGAACCAATACCAATCCGACTTGATTGGGTTGGATTGGTTTGGTTCTGAGAGCTCATCATGTTGGTTTTGGGTCCAAAATCCTGGAATTGACCCCCATTGGATTAGTTCTCGATTCCAAGGGTCTATTCCTTGGTTCTGATTCAAGAATCGACCATAGATTTTTTTTAAAAATAAAGTATTCTTAAGAATCAAATTAGACACTTTAGATATATCTCATAAATTATGCACCATCTCTACTAAAGATATTTAATGTTAGATTAATTAACAAATATTATATATATCCTTTTAGTTAACACAGCCAAGAAAAAAAATAGCCATTAGATATTAGAATAGTGTCATCTAAAGGAAAAAAAGAAAAATGAACAAATATTTATCAATATTGTGAGTGTTTTTGAGCTTTTTTTTTTTATGATTCTTAATCTCACGCAACTTCTTAACTAAGAGAAAAGCCTTTATTATATTGAAAATGAGAACAAAGTAAAAATGTTTGAACTAATGCAAAAAAAGGAAAATAGGTTTACCCTGTAACGGACTTAGAGCTGACCTGATATGATTAGGTTGGTTCCAAGATATGATTAGTTCAGTTTTGGGTCCAAAGTCCTAGAATTGATCTTGATTAGGTTGGTTCTTGGTTTTGGCTTGAAACCTACCCAACACAGCTCATGCTCACCCCTACCTGTTTCACTTCAAGGAAAAGGAAAGCACTTGTTTCGTTGTAATAGGGCAGTTGAGCACTTGTTTCGCTGCAACAGGGCACAGTTACAATGCTGCAATTGCCCCAGTCCATCAAGATTGTTGGTGAAGGTGACTGGAATAAATCAAGGATAAGGTGGGAAAAAGGCTAGGATAATAACAGAATAAATAGAATAATTATTCCAGCTTTATTTTAACATCTTAGTCCCTTCATCAGGAGAATTTCTCCTGTCACCAGGCTTTCAGAGCTAGACATACCTGTGCATGGTTCTCATGCTGAAACAGAACATAAATCTAGGAATTGCAGAATTAGAATCTTGTGCTATGTCTGCAGAAAATTTTTAGTCTCAACTAGAAGCAAAACTGATTGAATGAATAGACAAGCTGATGGATCAGATGCAAGAGTCCCTTTCTCAACTTTTCTTGAAGAAATCTGACAAGGAGCCATTTGAAGGCAGAACAGGTTCTGTAGCTAATCAAAAAACCCAATCAGAATCACGTGGTTACCATGGTTATGTTCTTCGTATTGTGAAAGTTGAATTTCTGCTATGGGAAGCGGGATCCTACTAGATGAATTTCTAGAGTGGAAATTTTTTTTCGCTTTCACCATACTCTAGAGACTTCTAAAATAGAGGTAGCTGCTATTAATCTTGATGGAGATGCCATCCAATGGTATGATTGGTTTGAATGTTCTCGAGGAGTACCAACCTAGGAAGAATTTGTTGAAGGCTCTCTTCTTCGATTTGGCTCAAGAGAATATGAAAATGTTGATGGTGAATTGGCCAAGGTATGACAAACCTTAACAGTTATCAAGCATTGGAGATAGTTTGAATGACTTTCCAATCGAGCTCATGATTGGATATAAAAACAAATTGATGGGGACATTCGCTGAAAGACTCCGTGCTGACATAAGATGTGAGGTTAAGATCTACAGGCTATGCACGATGATTGTTGCTATTTCTTTTGCAAAATTGTAAGAGGAAAAACTTAAAGATGAAGGTCATGGCAGCAGCAAAGGAGTAGGTAAATTGATAATCGGTGGTCATAGTTCAACTCTTGTCACTATCTATGTAGGTCCAACTAAACGATTGATGTAGGAAGAGATGGAGTGGTTTGCTAAGAGGTTGTGCTGGAATTATGATAAAAAGTGGCATAAGGGACACCACTGTAAACAAGGATGGTTACTAATCATAGAACCAGTTAGAGGCTTCGAAGATGTTGAGGATAGCATTGAAGAACTAGAGTTGAAATATAAGGAAGATAATGAAAACCAGTTGGATAATTTTTCTCTAGAAATTTCTATGCACGCTATGGCCTGTGTCTCATCTCCTCAAACAATGAGAGTGAACGCAAAATTGAAGAAGCAACCAATTGCTATTCTTATCGACTCTGGTAGTACCCATAATTTCCTCATCCAAAGTTAGTCAAACGCCTCAATTTTTGATGGTCAAATGGCAAGTGTGTTCATGCCATGGTGGCAAATGTTGAGCATATACAAACTAAAGGAACATGTAACAATCTTTCTATGTCTATCCAAGGTTCAATTTCACATCTGACTTTTACATGCTACCTATTCGAGAGTGTGATGTGGTTCCTGGGTCTCATTGGCTCTGTGCTCTAGGACTAATTTTACGGGATTTTTTTAAAGTTGCTTATGCAATTTAAAGTTCAAGAACTAAAATATATACCGAAAGCGTCTAAAGGCCCATCCATGAAGATTTTTAGTAGCCATGCCATTAAAAAGATAGAAGCTAAAAGAGACTGCAATATACTTAACCTTGTGTTCATTAAAAGGTACTGGGTCAGCACTTTAGAGATCAAACCGTTAAAATTAGTCCTTGAGTTCAAATGGCTCCCCCTCAACTTATTTGAACATTCTACTCCGTCCTTTTCATTGGAGCCTATTACACCTAGAATGACTATCAACAAATTAATTTTTTCTCCCCATTCTAGTAGAAAATTATATCGTCTATTATTGATCAACAAAGGTTTTTTTCTTCATTATAGAAGTTGGGTAAGAGGCTAAGAGCTATCGTAAAAATTCTAAAAAATTTACAATATTGATAAATATTATTTTATTTTTTTCTTTTCTTTTGGATGATACTCGTTATTCATAATACCTTATAAATCATCTACCATCTCTACTAAAGATATGTAATGTTAGATTGATCAACAAAGATATATCATTTTTAGTTAACACAACTAAAGAAAAAAATTGTTTAGTTGGATATCATCAGTATTATGAATATGAAGGAAGATGGTATTTACAAATATATATTTCAATCAGATCAAAAATTAAAATTAAATATCAATTAGAAATAGGAGTAATTTGTAACTTATCTTAGTGAGGAATAGCATGCAACTTAGGTTCTAAATACCATCTTCTAAAAGTCGCAATAGACCTAGAAGGGTATTACCATATGTATTCTAAGCAAGATTAAACTGCTTCAAAAGGTTGCTTTTGAGCCAGCACAAATGTAAACATTATAAGTTACTCAGGAAAATCAAAAAAAAATTATGGCAGGCATTGGAGAGAGAAAAAAATAAAAAAGATATCATATTATGGGTGCGTTGGGAAAAATAAACCATGACTATAGGAGCCATCAGGTCCTTCAAGATAAAGACACATAGCATTGAGTCTAGCTGGCCCACACAACCTCCCACTCATACTGGTTTTTTGATGCCATCATGAATTTCATACAAGAGATCATAACTCGTTTTTGCTAAAAAATTCCCAGCTAAATAACAACATGAAACAAAGAAGCATTCATATTTCATTCATTGACAATTTTGTATTTCACGAAATTCTTGTTCAGATTCTTTTCAGATATAGTTAAGAAGGTCAAAATTCATTAAATTGTTAAAATAGCTGAGATTGCTGCGTGGATGCATTCAGGATTTCATGAAATACTACAGAACTTCATTTCGTTTCCATGATTACATGAAGACTGGAATTCTTATAGAATATGAACTGTCCGTGTTACAATGAAAGTTTCTTTTTTGAACAAGAGCACGATCTATTGCTTCAAAGTAAAGAAGAATTCCATGAAATGAGGTTATCCCAGCCATACCAATGGATCTTGTGCAGGCAACAGGGGATGGCCAAGAAAGAAAGCGGAAGAGAGGCAGAAAGTTAAGGACAGACAAAATTTATGAGGTAATTTGTTTCATAAATTTTTCAAATTCTCTCCAGCATTATAGAGTGCTTCTTTGAGGAAAACAGAGATTTACTGTGCTTGTCCCTTGGTCTATGCTGAAATTTTCAAGTTCCACCCCATGCACCACTCTTGACGGCTGCTCTGCTCCTGAACCTTCCTCACATAGACCAAAAATTAGATCAAAAGTAGTGAGAATAAAGGAATTCGATATGACAAGTGTCGAACAAGAACAAAACATGCACGAAGTGAAATTCCGTCGCTTACTTACCTATTGGAAGTGTGATTCAACCTTCAAAGGCTTTGTTCAGCCAGGTCCAAATTCAAATGTGTTGTAATGTATTTGGGTTTAATTCAATGGGTAGTTATTTGTATTAGGCCTTTTGAATCAGTTCTTAAAATTGTTTTTCAGTTTTTTTTTCAAAATTTCTGAAACTGCCAGGAAAAATGTCCAGATTGTTGTATGTTGAAAAATGTTTTTAGTGTGGTTTTTGTGTATGTATTATGGTAAGCTTTTCCCATTGAATGAAAGTATTATTCAGTCATTTTCTCTCTGAAACTCCACCGTGCCAGTTTATTGAAGTTTCAGAATTTTCTGAAACTGTGTCCAGGAAATAGTTTTTGTGTTTCTCTTCTTCCAATTGATTGTATTCCTTTGGGTTTTGTTTCCTTCAAAGTGGTATCAAAGCCACGTTTCATAAGTAAGGAGAAGGAAGTCAAGAGTGTTATTATCATCATTAACTGGTGATTTGTTTGAAGATGGCAGTGAACACAGGTTCAATCAGCATTTCTTCTCAAATGCTCCCAATTCTCAAATCTGAGAATTATGATTCCTGGAGTTTAAAAATGAAGACTTTCTTCATGTCAAATGAGTTATGGACATTGGTGGAGAGTGGTTTCAATGAAGATGAAGAGAGATTGACCACTGCACAAAGAACTGAGTTGAAAGAAAATAGGAAGAAGGACAGCAAAGCGTTGTTCTACATTCAAACTGCTGTTGATGAAGATATTTTTTCAAAGATTATGGGAGCAACAAGATCCAAAATTGCTTGGGAGATATTGAAGGAGGAGTTTAAAGGGACTGACAAAATGATAATAGTAAGACTTCAGACTCTTCGAAGGGAGTTTGAGTCTCTTCTTATGAAGAACTCTGAAACTATCCATGAGTTTTCAACTCGGGTGAGTCTGATTGTGAATCAAGCCAGATCCTTAGGTGAAAACATGTCAGAACAATTGATTGTGGAGAAGATTTTGAGAAGTCTTCCTCCAAAGTTTGATCATGTGGTGGCAGCGATTGAGGAATCAAAAGATCTCTCACAGTTGTCATTTAATTATTTGATTGGATCCTTAAAGGCACATGAACAGCGGTTGAATACTCGGATAGAAGTAATCACTGAACAAGTGTTTCAGATGAAAATGAATGAGAAGGAAAGCAGCAAAGGAGTGTCAGATGAAAGATCTTTTAGACCTGGAAGAGTTTTTGGCAGAGGTGGTAATCCAAGAGGAAGATTTAGAGGAAGAGGCCATGGCAGAAATTCTGGAAGAGGATTCAGTAGACAACAAGTTCAAAATTTTCAACAAAATTCTAGTAACAAATTTCAAACCCCCTTTAAGTGTCATAATTGTGGACGTTATGGTCATCTCAAGGCTTTTTGCTGGAATAGAACCAGTAATCAAACCAATTATCATGCAAACAAAATTGAAAAGGATGAAGAAACAAGCAGTGAAGCATTATTCCTAACTTGTCTTTCATCCATTTGATCACTATAACGAAATTTGGTTTCTTGACAGTGGTTGTAGCAACCATATGACTAGAAATAAATCATTATTTGTGAATCTAGATGAGTCCATTAAATCTGAAGTGAAAATGGGGGATGATAGGCATGTGAAAGTGTTTGGAAAAGGGATTGTTACAGTAAAGCTGAAATCTAAGAATAAATTCATACACGATGTTATGTTTGTTCCCGGTTTAGCTCAGAATTTAATCAGTTTGGGGCAGTTAGTGAACAAGGGATTTTATGCTGTGTTTGATCATGACAAATGCATGATTTATAAGGAAAAAAATCAGGAACTAGTTGCTACTAGCAACCGGACAAAGAACAATATGTATCCCTTGTTCTTTTCAGATATGGGAACTAAAGTTTTGAAAGTCGAATCCATTAATGACACTTCCTTGTGGCATAATAGGTTTGGTCATTTAAACATCAAGAGTTTGCAATATTTGGGAAAAAATAAATTGGTGTCTGGTTTGCTTGATAATCTGAATTCTGATTAGGAGCTATGTGAAGATTGTGTTTTTGGGAAGCAACATAGAGTCCCATTTGGAAAAAACAAAGCATGGAGAGCTGAAACTCCATTGCAATTGGTTCATTCAGATATATGTGGACCAATGAGTGTGCCATCACTTAACAAAAGTTTATATTTTCTAATCTTTGTGGATGATGCAACCCGGATGACCTGGGTGTATTTTTTGAAAGAAAAATTTGAAACCTTTGAAGTGTTTGTCCAATTCAAGGCTCTTGTTGAGAAGCAATCAGGCTTCTCATTGAAGGTGTTAAGGACTGATAGAGGTGGGGAGTTTACCTCTAAACAGTTCAGTTTGTTTTGTAAAAACCATGGAATTTGTAGGTAGTTGATAGTTGCCTATACTCCACAGCAAAATGGAGTTGCAGAAAGAAAAAACCGTGTGATTGTTGAAAGGGCCAGATGTTTGTTGAAGGCAAGGGGCCTTCCTAAGTTTTTTTGGGCAAAAGCAGTGGCAACTGCCATTTATTTGTTGAACATTTCTCCCACCAAGTTAGTTGATGGTAAAACACCATATGAGGCTTGGGTTGGTTTCAAACCAAATGTTTCACATCTAAAATTTTTTGGATGTGTAGCCTATGCTCATGTGCCAGTAGAAAAGAAAAAAAAGCTTGATGACAAGAGCAAGAAATATGTTTTCATTGGATATTCAAATGAAACAAAAGGGTATAGGCTATATGATCCTGTGACAAAGAAATTAGAAGTCAGTAGGGATGTTATCTTTGATGAAAAAAGTGCCTGGGATTGGTCTGCAAAAATAGTGATCAAACCATTGAAATTGCAAGAAGAAGGAGTGCAAGAAGGAGTGGTGAATGCTCCTCCAATTAGTGATGTTAGAAGTTCAGAAAGGGAGAATGTATCAGAATCAAGTATTGATGGTGTGGAAATTGAAAACTCATCCAGAAAATTCAGAAGTCTGACTGATATCTATGAAAGCTGTCAATTAGTATGTTTTATAGCTAAACCAGTGAGTTTTGAGGAAGTTTCAGAGCAGGAAGAGTGGAGGAGAGCAATGGAAGATGAGTTGTATATGATTGAAAAGAACCAGACATGGGAGCTAGTTGATCTGCCGGCTGGAAAGAAAGAAATTGGGCTGAAATGGGTATATAAAACCAAAGATAATGCTGATGGTTCCTTGCAAAAACACAAGGCAAGGTTAGTGGTTAAAGGATATGCCCAAATGCCAGGTGTAGATTACTTTGAAACTTTCTCACCTGTGGCAAGAATTGAGACCATTAGAATAGTCCTAGCTATAGCTGCACAAAATTAGTGGGAAGTTTTTCAGCTTGATGTTAAGTCAGCATTTTTGAATGGTGAATTAGAAGAGGAGGTTTATGTTGAGCAACTAGAAGGCTTTGAGGTTTGTGGTCAGGAAGAGAAGGTTTATAAACTGAGAAAAGCCTTATATGGTTTAAAATAGGCTCCAAGAACCTGGTACAGCAGAATTAGCAGGTATTTTGTGAAAAGTGGTTTTGAAGGTAGTAAGAGTGAACCTACACTCTACAAAAAATGTCAAGGCAAGGCTGAAATCATCATAGTTTGTGTGTATGTGGATGATTTAATTTTCACAGGGAATTCAAAGTCTTTGATGAAGAGTTTTAAACAAGAGATGATGGCTGAATTTGAAATGACAGACCTAGGAAGGATGAAATATTTTCTTGGTATGGAGGTTATGCAAAGTTCATCTGGAATTTTTCTATCTCAAGAGAAGTATGCCAAGGATTTGCTGAAGAAGTTTCAGATGCAAACTTGCAATTCAGTTGTGACTCCAATGAATTCAAGTGAAAAATTACAGAAGGATGATGGTTCAGGGAAGGCTGATGAAAAAAGGTTTAGAAGTTTGATTGGAGGATTAATTTATCTCACCCACACAAGACCATACATCATGTTTGCAGTGAGTTATGCTTCAAGATTCATGCACAATCCCTCTAATCATTATTTTGGAGTTGCAAAGATCTTAAAGTATGTGGCAGGAACAGCAAATCTAGGAATTTTGTATGCCAAGGTGAATAATTTCAGTTTGATGGGTTTTTGTGATAGTAGCTGGGCCGATTGTGTTGATGATAGAAAAAGCACAACCGATTATTGTTTCTCCCTTGGATCAGGATTGATTTCATGGTGCTCAAAGAAGCAATCAACAATTGCTTTATCAAGCACAAAAGCTGAATACATAGCTTCTACCGCAGCTGGTTGTCAAGGTGTTTGGCTAAGAAGAATAATGGAAGATCTAGGAGAAAGGCAAGGGAATGCTACGGTTCTATTTTGTGACAATAACTCAGCTATAGCCTTAGCCAATAATCCTGTATTTCATGGGCGTTCAAAGCATATAGAGATCAAGCATCATTTTATTCGGGAGTTGATTGAATGAGAAGAAATCAAAATGGTTTACCGCAAAACAGATGAGTAGGTGGCAGATATTTTTACCAAGGCTTTGCCAGAAAAACAGTTCAGGAAGCTAAGATCATTGTTGGGTTTAAGCAGTTTGAATCAAGGGGGTGTACTGGAAGTGTGATTCAACCTTCAAAGGCTTTGTTCAGCCAAGTCCAAATTCAAATGTGTTGTAATGTATTTGGGTTTAATTCAATGGGTAGTTATTTGTATTAGGCCTTTTGAATCAGTTCTTAAAATTGGTTTTCAGTTTTTTTTTCAAAATTTCTGAAACTGCCAGGAAAAATGTCCAGATTGTTGTATGTTGAAAAATGTTTTTAGTGTGGTTTTTGTGTATGTATTATGGTAAGCTTTTCCCATTGAATGAAAGTATTATTCAGTCATTTTCTCTCTGAAACTCCACCGTGCCAATTTATTGAAGTTTTAGAATTTTCTGAAACTGTGTCCAGGAAACAGTTTTTGTGTTTCTCTTCTTCCAATTGATTGTATTCCTTTGGGTTTTGTTTCCTTCATTACCTGCATTAATTCTCTATGACAAAAATTGTTCGTCTGGTTGTTGGACCAGAACTTTCAAGCCTGAAGGTAACACTAAATGTTCAAGTTAAATGACATATCCAACTGCGCCTAGCTAAACATGAAAAGAACAGTGAGCAAAAGGTTTTGCTCCAAAACTTTGGAAAATCATCTTGCATGTTTTTTTTTTTTAAAAAAAAAATCATCAGGCTATTTGATCATGATTGGGCAATGGATTGCAAGGATAGAAGAGGTCTTGTTATGAAACAAGGTGTCTATTACTACTTTGCTTACTAAATATTTCGAGGTTCAAAAATTTACATATTCGAAAAAGAAAAAAAAAACCGTTCACTCCTCGTGGAGCAACTTGAGAAGCAATGAGCCTCCCTCCTAGGTTGCCATATGATCTCATAGAAGTCGGAGAGATGATTTGTTTACATTTGCAAATGTTATAGACTGAGCAGATGCTATAACAGCTAACCTGTCCTGTGCTCTCCAAACGTCTCGGTTGCAGCAGCAAGCTCATGAAATGTGAAAGTTTGTGCTGCGATATGTGATGATATTCCATCTCTGGGCAGCGATTCTTCCTTCTTGCAGTCTGAACCATTCCGCACCAGAAAACAATTCAATATTATTGAACGAGAAAATCAAATTGAATGTAGTAAAGAAATAAGTACAAAGAACCTTGTGGCCCGAGCTTGTGATGTTGATAAAAAGCATCATATGGCATGGCAATAGCCATTATTTTAAATTGCAAATCAAGTACATTCAATAGACCAAAATATGAGAATATACAAAGGATTTGGTAAACGGAGTTCGTTGTCTTGCAGCAAGGTGGAAGATGTTTTGCCAAACAAATGACTTTAATGGTATCGCTTCTTTACCTGGCAAGACAAAAGACTACCTAATGCAAAGCTTACAGTAGAATCATACATTTCATTATTCCATGAACAAAATTAACGACAAATACTGAAAAGCTCTGCAGAAAACTACTGATCTCCAAACAGTCCCTGAGCTGTTCATTCGAAATTGTGAAAAGAGAAACGCGAAAGAAGGATTTCAAGAAAGACACCAGAACACGAAGTAAACCAAAGCAAAACAGGGGACTGAATCATATGTCACTTGAGTGGAAATGGAGGCTATAATCGCAAACTAAATTTCAAAATAGATTTGTAAAACAACTGAAGGTGAGTAAGAGTTAAACTGAACGGCGTTTGCTAACTTTTATTAGAAAATTTAAATCTTTCACCCAAATTCCATATCTATTCACAGAATAAATCAGAAAGTTCATTACCTAAGCTAGCCCTGGTCCCATGACGAGAAGTTGGAGCACCTGAGCGCCCCTCTCAACGTCCTCACCTCCTTGCTCCAACTTATCTGGCGATCGAAAACATGAGAGACTTCAGTCAGTGCACGAGAAGGCAGTGGCATGTGCAATAACTATATTGATCATCAATGGAGGGCATCAGTACTCTCCATCATTGATTCTTCTGCAAAAATGCTCCACCTTTATAAAGATGACCCTATGCCTGCTTTAACCTTTTCTCTCTATTTAGCCAACAACTTCCGAATGAATCGATTCCTTCCACCTTCGCATGCAGGAAACATAGGGTTAATTAAATAAAACATTCATTAATTAAAGTCTAGAATCTTTATTGTTCTCCAATAATTCTCCTGGAAAGCTTTACGGGGCCACGGGGAATTTAAAAACTTCCTTTAAATAAAAAAAAACAAAAATACAAATTTTATCGCTGTCCACGATTATTATGAACGTCGGAATCGGCTTCTTGCGGCTTGGACTCCAACTCTCCTAGGGCAACAGCTGGACCCACCAAGCCGCACTCGGCACGCCTTGATTAACAGCGAACGCCATGTAATACCCCGGCGGCGCCACCCTCCCGTCAGGCGGTCCAGTGCAAGAAAAGCAGTACCGATATGGCGCTCCATCTCCACCGCCACTTGACACCTCCACCGGCGGCGAAACCGCTAGCCTGACCATCCTCTGTCCCTGAGAGAATGAGTGGGTTGCGAAGGGCGCGCTTAGGAGGTTAACCTCCACCAACCCCACCACCGGCATCGCCACCTCGACCTCCACCTCGAACTCCTCCCCGTACCCCACCTTCTCCGGCGCTGCCTTGACCCCCGGCTGGAGGTTGGCCTTATCCGGCGAAAGGTACTCCGGTGAGAACGCCTCCACCCGGAGCTCCGTTGGGAATTCCCCTTCGAAGCGGTAGAAGTAATGGGGATTGCTTCCCGCCACCAGGACCCGCCCGTCCGGCAGGAGATTGGCTGTGGAGTGGTACATTCGGGGATCGTGGTTGGGGTCAGCGGCATGAACCTTAGACCGTCCGGTTCGTTGGGCCGATAGAGGACCGGGTGGACGCACGGCCTTGAGGCCAACTCGAAGCCCTGAGAACCGGCCTGCGCGCCGTTGATGATGAGGACGTCTCCCGTGGGGAGCATCACCATGTCGCCCATGATCCTTGGGAAGGGCATGTCCTCCATGGCCCAGACCGGGTCCGTGTCGGTTGCCACGATGCGGCCGCACGTGCCTCCGGCCGGCATGTCGGTGTCCCGGTGGAGAAAGGCCCCGTACTGAGCCCCGCCGCAGACCACGACCTCGGCCCTGGTGTAGCTGTCCGCCGGGTCGAGGGGAAGCATGGCGGAGGAGTCGGCAGAGGGATAGTTGCGGGGCCCGCCCTCGAGGACAGGGTACTCGCGGAGGACGTCGCCGGATAAGTTGGAGAGAAAATTGGCCGCCCACTGATCAGCAAGAGCAGCAAAAAGAAGAGGGTTAATGTCACGCTCCAGACTCAAATATTGGGCTAGGGTGACAACCGCCGTGTGCCGGGCACGCAAGGCGTCACAAAATTTTAACATATAACACCATTATATATAAAACCAAATCAAATACAATACTAAAAGTTTTGGGCTAACACCCTTACACACCACAATAATAAAGTCTGGGCATCAAGCCCTACACATATGTAATACTGGGGTTACAACAAAATAATGGTCTTGTTTTATTTAATAAAAGATCCATCACCCCACCAATCCATCTTCAACCTCGTGGCTCTGACAAAAACATTGTAAGATTTTTATGAGTTTACACTCAGTAAGTAAACCACGTTATACAGTCAAATCATAGCATAACAGTCAATAAGCACATAATAATTTGCATGCTTAAACATTCCACAAATACTCAAACATGCAATGTAAGTAAACCCACTGTTTATACTCTCAATGGTAACTGTAAATGTGACCCACGGCCCTGCAATATCTCAATAGTGCACCAACAAGCATCCCCCTACTGAAAGGGTCCAGATACCAGGGTCACGCCATGTCATAATCCACCAGAACACATACTCTATATGTGTGATGCCACATCGAACCAAGCAGAACACATCCTCTAGATGTGTGATGCCACCTCGCCATCTCGAACCCAAGAAGAACACATCCTCTAGATGTGTGATGGCATAAACAAGCAGAACACGTCCTCTAGACGTGTAGGTGGCATAAACAAGCAGAACACATCCTCTAGATGTGTAGGTGGCATAAACAAGCAGAACACGTCCCCTAGACGTGTGTGTGGTATGACATGATAAAGGAGAACCGCAGCGACACATAACAGTACCTCACATCACATGCACTCATCATATCAATAACAACTCAATATTGCATAAACAGTGGATTATACCTACTGAACAATTGCATGTAATATATCACATCAATGTCATAATAACTGCATCTCTCATGCATAGCGTCCACATATGACATCATAGCACATAAACAGCCATGTATTCATAATATACATCTACTTACAATTTAGCCAATGATAATTCTTCATACCACAATTCATAATTTAAACATTCATATAATGAATAATTTATTAAATACTGATAACTGGCTTACTTACCTCAGTACGCTATCCCACAGGTATATATGCAGCTAGTCAGATGTCTGAGCACCTACAGGATCATTTTACACAATTAATTTATTAGCAAAGAATATTAAAATGACCCTTAGAATTTCTACCCAAACTAGTTCATGGGCCCTACTTTGGGCTCGAATATCTCCCACTATACATACCCAATTGGGAAGTAAAAATACCCCAAGAAACTAGAATTCACCCAGATTCTAGCCATATAATTATTTTTCTAATCCCGACCCGTTACGGGGCCCAAAATCTAGCCCAAAAATGGCTCACTGCACGGCCCAAAAGGCCTGAACCGGCCGGCCCAGCCGGCCCGGTTCAACCCTTATCCCTCCCGATCCCCTGTTTCACCGAACAGGGGACGGGAATCTAGCCGGCGGCCGGGGCGCCAAATCCCCCCTCTCTCCCTCAATTTCTCTCATTCTCTCTAATGCATCCGCGCGGCACAGCACTGTGCCGGCGGCACGGCCGGCCACCATGGCCGGCCGGACCTCCACCGGACGCACGCCCGGTGCCGATGGAGGTAACAGGCCAAAGCTCGGGCCCGGCGAGGCGGCGAGCACGCCGCCGGGCCCGAACCAACCGGCATTCGGCTTCCGCCACCGCGCGAGAGAAGGGCCAATTGGCCCTCTCTCTCTTCTCTCTCACCACCACCACCCCGCCGGACGCCTCCCCCGGCGCCGGCGGGGTCACCGGCCAAGGCTCAGGCCCGGCGA
>UESW01004425.1:325012-395042 GCA_900491605.1 Calamus simplicifolius
CTCCAGTTTTTTTGACTCAATGGAGCATTTACCGGTTCACTTGCCATACGAAGCGAGCATAGCTGGTCCCGTGCAGTATCGCTGGATGTATCCTTTCGAGAGGTAAATATATACATCATTAAGACATGTTGACATTTCAAATATTATTTCATTGCGAGAAAATTGGTTAATTTTTTGTCTCAACTTTACATATAGGTACCTTAAGAAGTTAAAAAATAATGTGCGTAATAAGGCAAGGGTTGAAGGTTCTATATGCAATGCACACTTGGTCGAAGAAGTTTCAGCTTTTGCCTCGCATTACTTTGAGGGTCACGTCCACACGAGGAGCCGAAATCTTGGTCGTAACGATGACGTATGTGTGGACGAAGGAGAACCTAATGACGGTAGAATATCAATTTTTAAAGGTATCGGCCGTTCATTTGGGGGGCAGAAGTCAAGAAATCTTAGCGATATGGAGTATAATGCAGCACATTATTACATCCTAATGAACTGTAGAGAAGTCGATCCATATATTGAGTAAGTGTATACTTCAATGCTTAATTGGAACTTCTAATTTAAATTACAATATACCATAATATTTAATTGCTAACATAAGTTTTAATCCTTATCATCCCATAAGGATGTATTGTGATAGACAACGACAGATGAATCCCGACATCAGTCAAGTTGCAATTGGGCAGAAGTTAGAAACGGAGTTCGCTTACTGGTTTTATGAATTTGTGAGTAGTATCACTCAATCAATTTCAATAATGGCTTTTATTTTTCGAATTGGTTGTGAATAGCTTATTAATTTATAGGTAAACGGTCCATGGTCCACAACCGATAATATTTTCATTAAATGTCTATCGCAATGGCCATTGAAGACCGTAACAACCTCTACTGGCTATTTTGTTAATGGGTACAAATTTCAGATTGAACGATTAGCAGCTTCAAGAGGCACGCAGAACTGGGGCGTGTGTGTTAAAGGAGAAAGTGTTGGAGCAAATATGCAGGATTATTATGGAAAGTTAGTAGAGGTGGTTGAAGTTGAATATCCCGGTTGGCCTATGAAACGAACCGTATTGTTTCGTTGCGATTGGTTCGATCCGACAGTTCCTGTGGGCAAAAGGGTTCATAACGACTACAATTTGGTTGAAGTGAACCATCGACGAAGATTGCAGAAATATGAACCATTCATCCTTGCATCCCAAGCTCAGCAAGTGTTTTACTGCGGATATCCAAGTTTGCGCAACGACAAGCGAGATTGGTGGGCTGTTTCTAAAATCGTCCCACGTTCAACAATCGTATTAGAGGAGAGTTCATCAAGTCAATCAGCCGAGTGCCCTGCATTTCAAGAGGATGAGATGGAAATGCATGCAATTGAGGACGACACAAGGGCTCCTGAAACATCACTTAGAGATCCAAATGGTGATGTCCAAGAAATTGCGGATGCAAATGTTCGGTTTCCTTCCGATGATAATGAAACTGAATCGCAGTCCGATACGGCATCGGATGTTGAACCAACATTTCACGAAACAAATGACACCGATTAAACATAGAGGTTTTTTTAAATTCAACTTTATTTTATAAGTGTTAAATTTTTACATAGTCAATCATTAATCGTAATTTAATTGCATGAATCTTTAGTATTTTCAGTATGACGGGCAGAGGTAGATCTACCGACGACATACGGAGTGAGCAGGGACGTAGCCCTGCTGCATCAGATCACATGAGCTTTGGAGATGGAGAGTTCGGATCTCCATACATCGCACAGCCTTCGATCTCTCAGCAGTCGGCGGTGATCCTGCATTGGTATTACCATCCAGCCGATCGGCACATACCTCCGAGAGTTCTTCCACCATCGGCCGCACCGTACTTCGACTGGATGCTCAGGGGCTGTAAGTATATACTAATTAAAAATATATGTTTATGTTTTTAAGTCAATTACTTATAAACATGCATTTTTTTAACAGATTTATTGAGCAGCATCATGTATCGAGCCACATCAGCTCCGTATTTCAGAGGCGTGCAGATCCCAGTGGCTACGATTGGCGCCACGTATCTGCAGCCACGAGGGAGTTTTATTTTTCTGAGTTTCAGGTAAACTTATTAAATACAATTTATCACTGATATAAAATTTCTTAATCTTAATAAATTCTAAAACTAACTGTTTATTTTAATGCAGAAAAAGTTTACGTGGGACCCTGCCAGTCCATGATGCCATTAGGGCAGCATGGGAGGCTCTTACGGACGCCGATACTCCGACATGCTTCATCGTTGGAGGTCATCGGGTCAGCGTCCTGCGCATGTGCCAGAGGGTATTTGGCACGAGTGGCAGCAGGCCTGGCAGTCCGATGGCTGGCGCAGGAGGTCCGCATCAGCCAGCACGAACCGCCGATCCGAGAGGGGCGGTCCTGGCACGGGTCTCTCCCGCCACACTTCAGGGCTCCATTTCGATTCAGGAGCACAGATGTTGTATGGTAAGAAAACATAAATAATTTAATTACTAATTTAGTTATTTACAAATATTTGTATTAATATCAATTTTTTTATTGTTATAGTCTGAGCAGGAGGGCGGAGATCCTGGTGAGTTTCGTCTATTCAGGGCGACACACACCAGGAGGGACGGTTCCTGGGTCGATACACGATCACGGGAGGTTGCGGTAAGAAATTAGCTTTATGTAGTATCTGTTTAATTTCTAAAATTTTATTTAGAGAAATTTATTGATTCATTTATTGTTGATTTTATAATTCAAAGACACGAGTCGAGGAGCTTCGCTCCAGGCATCGCAGGTCGACTCCACTGATGGGGAGATGCCCGTCGAACTCTCAGCAGAGGAGAGTCGATGTGTTTTTGTGGTGCCCAGCCGCGAGACCGCAGGGTCTATGGTCTGGGCACTAGAGCTTCTGCATATTTTCCCCATCAGGCCTCCAGCTCGCGATATTCTGGTGATATTCCTGCCGAGCGTTTAGACGACATTCGGAGATCTATTACGGAGGAGGTTCGATAGGACATTCGTCAGGAGGTTCGGTAGGAGGTTCAGCAGGAGTTCGAGCACGAGTTCGAGCAGCGTATGCGAGGCCATCAGCAGGAGCTTGCAGACGTGCGAGATCAGATGCGTCAGTTGCAGGATATGGTTAGCCGCATGTCGCAGGATTTCCAGCCTCCACGTGATCTCCCGGATTCTTGATGTATTTTTTTTACTTTTTATATTTTGTACATGAAAACTTCAAAATTTTAATATATTAATTATTTTTAAAAATTGAATGATTATTGTTTGGATCAATATGAGTGAAGAATGTTTCGATCAATATTTAAATGTAACAAAATTGTATTAACCATTTTAATTTTTAATATTTTTTTTAAAAAAATTTAATTAGCGATGCATTAGCGACTGAAATTGCATCGCTAATATTTTCAAAATATTATTATTAAATATTACGATGCAATGACCTGACGTCGCAATATTTTTAAAAAAATTTAATTAGCGACGCATTAGCGACTGAAATTGCGTCGCTAATATATCTAAAATATATTATTATTAAATATTGCGATACAACTAAATGCATCGCAATATTTAATAATAATTTAGAAATATTAGCAACACAATTTAAGTCGCTAATGCGTCGCTAATTAAATTTTTTTTAAAAATAATTAATTAATTAGCGACTCAATTGCGACGAGGTTTTTCATCGCAAATATTTTAAAAAATTATTTTTAAAATTAGCGACGCATGTATGTTGCGTCGCAATATTGCGATGCATTTAATTGCATCGCAATATATTGCGATGCATTTATTGCATCGCAGAGAGTCGCTGTTAAGCGACGCAATTGCGACAAATTGAGATTGCGACGACATCATAGCGACGCCGCAATTGCATCGCTAATGCGTCGCTATAGGGTGTTTAGCGATGCATTAGCGATGCATTTGGGTGTCGCTATACTTAAATTTTCTTGTAGTGGCAGGAGCTGTGAGAGAGGGCGGGAGCTGTGGCTGCTATTGTTACCGGGTATGTTTCTTCTACCAAAAACCTACGATTCATTTTCTTTTCGCTGAATCAAATAAATTCGTAGTATATATTTCTTCCTAGTCACTAGTCTAGCCTTTCTTTTTCCTAAGGTGGGATTGTTTCTGGATTCGTTGGACATCAATCTGATCATTTTTCTTTCAAGTTTCTGAATAGCGTCAATGGTTGTTATCCCAATTTAATTATTTTTCTTTGCAGGTTATGTTCACAACTAGACATATCACTATGATGATGATTCTTTGAAAATCTAAATCTGAACATCTTGCTGGCCATTAAATCAATCATCACCATTCCTGATCCTAGTTTGCGCTGCCATTGTGTTTTAGTGTTTGATCTTTTCTTTTGGAATTGATGTCGTAACATTATGAAGCATCCTTTTGTATGGAGAATCTTCGATTTGGATACTTCTTTTCAAAACATTGTGTTCCATCTTTGCATATAACTGACTGGTGTTAAGCATTGCTTGCTTTCAATTTTCACATAAAGCTAAAATAATGAAAAAGCTGCTGAGTAGACTTTTGCATTTTGTCAAATAAAGTTATCGGCAATAACCAGAAAACTAATGCACAGAATTTGGTAAAGTTTATGACCCTCTAAAAAATTATCCTGCAATACTTCGTGAAGCTACACTACTAGAAAAAGTTAAATAGACTATGTCTAAAAACTATAGTCTTTTATACATAGACTACGTTTCCTAAACCGTTGTCTAGGTGAGTGCAGTTAAAAGTACGACTGTAGTTAAAAGTTTCTCTTTTAAACTACGTTTATAGACGTAGTTAAAAGTTAAAAAAATGTAGACTTTAAATACATTTAGAATACATTTTTATCAAAAATTATAGTCTATAACTATACAACATACTATGTTTTTATCAGAAATTGAAGTTAAAAGTCAAAAAAATGTAGTCTTTAAATACATTTAGACTACATTTTTATCAAAAACTATAGTTAAAATTTAAAAAAAATTAGTCTTTAAATACATTTAGACAACTTTTTCATTAAAAAACATAGTCTATTATGTACATTTAGACTATGTTTTTATCCAAAATATAGTCTATAATTGTATATTAGACTACATTTTTATATTGAAAACTCTGTATAATATCCAATCCTGTCATACAAACATATACTTTTAATTCCAAAATTTTTTTAAAAATATTGAATTGAAATATCCAATACTGTCATACAAACATATAACTTAAATCCAAAAAAAACTCCAAATACATTAAATTGAAATATCCAATACTATCATACAAACATCCATAACATTTTCATAACATCCAAACTTCAATAAACGTTTCCATAATATTCTTCAAATGAAACCTTGCAAGTACTCAACCCATTCTCCGCGCATAATATCGATCTCTTCTTATTTATAAGTTTTCTTCTTGCCAAACTGCATATATATATATATATATATATATATATATATATATATTATTTACTTAGAAAAGAGCACTAAATAACACATGATACAATAATCTAAAATCATAAAAGTAGTACTTATATGAATCAAGTACGCAATAATAACCTACCTTTTCATCAATTGAAATAATATGATTATCAATGATCTCCTTCATATACATGATGACATAATAGCCATATTCAATACCTGATGGTTGCTTAGGATACTTAAAAAATGAATTTAAAATTTTTATAAGATTCAAATAAATAAGATCTAATTTTATGAATTATAAAAAATAATGTGCAACTCAATATACCTTAACTGACTCCCAAGTAAGTGTTTTTTCTTGCAACTTGATCAGCTTTAGCATTGTTTATTTTGAGTGCACTGATATAGCAAGGTATAATAATAGTATGAGACTCAAATAATATAATTCAAGCAAATTACTATAAAATTATAAAAAAATAAATACTAACGTATTAATAATACCTTTCAATTCTTTTCCTATTGAAGGTCCAATAGAATTACAAAAATACACTTTATCCCTGTGAGGGTCAATAACCACCAAGGACCAGTGATCCCTTCATAAATATAATAACAATAATAATAACTTGATATCAAAAGTATCAATTTTCATTTAAAAAAAGCACTTACCCAGAGTTATAAGGAGCTACATAACAATGCTCTAATCTTTTAGCAATCAAATCTGATCATACTCCAGCTGATCCAGAGTGTATAGAGATATGTCTAGGGTCTATGAAGCTATATATGTTGATCAATTTTGATTTCATCTTAATTTAGTCTTTTTTATTTTTTAAAAAAATTAACAATCATCTTATTTTCAAAAAAAATATGGCCTGAATGGGTTGGACCGAGCCCAGGCCCAGCCCACCCAGGCCAGCAGATCCCTGTTTCACAACCCCTGGTTCACCCGAACCAGAGAAAGGTGTCGGCGGCCAAGGGCCACTGCCACCTCTCCCAGGGGTGCCTGGCCAGCCATCAACGACCGGCCTAGTGCCGATCGGTGTGGCACCCTTTCCTATTTTTTTCTTTCTTTTCCTCTTTTCTTCTTCTTCTTCTGCTCCTCCTTGAGCGGTGGCACGGTCGGCCTCCTTCGATCGGTCAAACCCCATCGGATGCTGCACGGACGTCGGTGGGGACTGTCGCCTATGTCCTGAGCCCAACGAGCCGATGGGCACACCGCCGGACCCGAGCCAAACATAAGAGCCGATTCAACTTATGTAACAGATCGTCTGGCGGCGGCATGGCCGATCTTCTTCGGTCAGCCGAACCCCATCGAATGCTGCACAGATACCGATGGGGTCTGTCGCCCATAGCCCAGCCTGGCAGGCACACCACCGAGCCCAAGCCAAACTAGATCCGATCGAGATGCAATCCGGTCCTTTCATGGCCTCTCTTCCTCTCGATCAATCTTTAGATTAAAAAAAAGAGAAAGATTATCTGCAGTTGAATCAGCCTAGTGAATCAGCCTGGTAAAGAGACAGCAAATAAAACCCTAATCCTGCATGGTGATGGAGTCTTTGTAAACCAAACTTTGATGGTGGTAATGGAGTCTACTCAACCTTAATCCTGCATGGTGGCCGATGGAGTCTCTATAAACGAAACCCTAATTCAGAACAAAACTACAGCGAGATATCGAAGGTTTCGTTAAGAAAAAAGAGAGAAAACAACTTAGGAAGGAAAAAGATAAATTTTTAGTTTTATACTAGATTATGTCTTAATTAAAAACATAGTCTTTGACTATGTCTTAATTACAAACGTAATCTTTTTTATTATAAAATAATATAAAAGTACATATTAATTAAAAATGTAGTTTTTTATATTATTAGATAATATAATACTACATCTTATTTAAAAATATAATCTTTTTATATTATCAAATAACATAAAACTACGTCTTATTTAAAAATATAGTATTTTTATATTATCAGATAACATAAGACTACGTCTTATTTAAAAACGTAGTCTTTTTATATTATCAGATAACATAAGACTACGTCTTATTAAAATACGTAATCTTTTAATTTATAAAAAATTATGAAAACGTAGTCTAAATATTAGACTACATTTTTTATGAAAAATGTAGTCTTTTTTCTAAAACCTATTGTAGTCTATTTAAGTTTTTATAGTAGTGCTAGACACAGCCCTCCTGATGATTATAATATCATATATCTATTATAAGCAAACTGAAGTGATTTTATCTTCTGGTCTTCTACCGTCGATATGTTTCAGCTGTAAGCAGTTTGTTCCTTTATTTTCTTTGTCGATTACGGTGGACAGAGCCAGTTGGGAGTAATATTTGAGAAATTTTTGTTAATAATTTTTTTTATTCTTTTCACAAATGTTATTGTTTGATGTTTGATTATTGTTCTGCCTTTCAATCTATATTTTGTATGTTTTGATCTTTAATAATTAATCATGGCTTCTCATGTGTGAATGCATAGAAATTAAAGTGGTTTTATAGGCTCGAAGCTGCCATCAAATCAATTCCAAGGCTAGTGGGAGAAAGGTATGGATTCTTCTAAAGCTAAATACATGTTTTTATTTTTTATTTTGTCATCAATTCTATGAATTGTCTTTCATTTAAATATAGTTTCTTTTTTAGTCACAATTTTAATATATATTTATGATAAATTTAGATGCCTACTTGCAATTTATTTTTATTCTAGTTATATTGTCATGCTAATACATACTCATAGAGTTGTTGATTAGATAAACAACTACAATAATGAAGAATTGACCAAGGATGTCGAGAAAGATATCTATGATTTTGAGTCTAAAGTTAAACAGTTGATCAATTTTTGAGTGGCTAATGAAGGACATAATTTGAAATATGTGATGAAAGATTGGGAAAGGTGTAGACATATGTGTGTTGTACGTCCAATTTGTTTCATTGTACATGCAATCCATTTGTTGGAAGAGATGTCAACACTGGTTAATAAGCCTATGAGTGATGGAAATATTGATAGAGCCAGCATGAGAAAACAATTAATGACATAGCTAAAAATGCCATGATGTTCTTCGCATGGGCCCACATGCATTCAACAGTTATGTGAGAAACTTCGTAATATTGGTAGAGTTAAAGATTTTCGCTATATTACAGTTGAGGAGCATGGCAAAATTTCTCCATATTTAGCACATAATGTCAAAAATAGAACAATGTCCTTTTTCTCTATAGAACGGGGGAGACTATTAGCCGTCATTTTCATAATGTGTTATGAGCCATTGTTTCACTTGAGGCCAAGTTTGTTGTATAGCCTTCTAGATCAAAGGTTCCTCTTCAAATTTTCAACAATAGTAGATTCTACCCATATTTTAAGGTATTCATTTATATTTATGCTTATGTATTTATTTATTAATAAATAAATGAGCTAGAATTTGATGCCATATATTATAACAAATTTTAAATATTAGGATTGCATAGGAACTATAGATGGAACTCATGTTCGGGCAAAAGTTCCTAGAGAAGAAGCTGCTCGATTTCGAGGATGAAAGGATTACCCTACACAAAATATTTTTGCTGCATGTTCTTTTGATATGAAATTTACCTATGTGTTGGTTGGTTGGAAAGGAACAGCCTTAGATTCAAGAATTTTAAAAAATGCATTATTAAGAGAAGTAATCTTATCATTTCCCAAGGTCGGTATTAAAATTGGATTTAAACTTTACAGTACTACATCTAAATGCTTATTTTATTAGTGATTTATGTTAAAAATACTTACGGTATGTTTTATTTAAAGGAAAATTTTATTTTAGGGATGCTGGCTTTCCACTCAAGCTTGGTCTACTAACACCTTACAGAGGAGTTTGTTATCACTTAAAAGAATATTTGACACGATCACCACAAAATGCAAAAGAAATTTTCTGCCATCGGCATGCCTCGTTGCAAAATGTTATCGAAAGAACATTCGAAGTTCTAAAGAAAAGATTTTCAATCATCGCTAGTGGCACGGAACCACATTATTCATTCCAAACCATGACTGACATTGTGATAGCCTGTTGCATATTACATAGTTTTTGATGGCTGTAGATCTTGATGAGAACCTAATTGCTGAAGTTGATCGTGAACTATTATTTAATTACACTGATAACTTATAGGACCATTCTGGACACAGTCAGGAGAGGACTACAGAAAAGGATCAACTTTAAGAGATAACATAGCAGCCCACATGTGGAATGACTATGAGCATGGATTATGATTTGATATATTACTTTTAAGTTGTGAAAATATGAATCTACTCAAAATTGTTTGTTACAATTAATTGACTTGAACTAGTGCCTTGTATGTTTCAATTTTTAAAGTATTTAATCAATGAAATTATTTATTGTCTCCCAAATTATTTATTATTTAGATTATAAAATTGGATGAATTAAATAGTTAACTGTGAATATTCTATTCTTTGTATTGTTTTATATACCATGTTGTTTCAGATTCAAGAATGGCACCAAAAAAGGATTCAGTGAAGGACAATTTGCGATGGACACCAAAAATGGATGAAGCTTTCATTGATGCTTTATTGAAAGAGATGATGAAAGGAAACCGTCCCGATGGCACATTTTCAACATTTGCATATGATAATGTAGTGCATGCTCTTAAGATTTCTTTTGGGCCTCACATTACAAAGCAGCATTTGAAGAATAGAAAGAAGACATTGTCACAACGATTTGCAGAGCTTTATGATTTATTTAGTGGACTAAGTAGATTTTTATGGAGTCCTATCACGAACTGTTTGAAGCTGAAAGTCAAATTTGGAAAGACTTGATTGAGGTGATTTTTACTTGTTGATGTTAGTTAATTTTATATGCTTGTAAAATTGGATTTTGGTAACTTTGCTTTGAAAATTTCTTTTATTTACACCTTTTTATATTTACACATATTTATTTTATGTTTCCAGAAAAAGCCACATGCAAGAAAGTGGATGAATACACCTGTATTGCATTATGATAAGTTATATAAGTTGTTTGGTGCAGATAGGGCAACATGAAAATATGCTGAAAGTGCTAAAGATAAAATTAAACAGTGGGAAAAGGATTGCACCGATTTAAATGACTCTTTTGAAGGTGCAACAATGTATGAAGTTGATTTGAATTTGAGAATGAGGATGCAAACTCACCAGCTAATATGGATTCTTTTAGTTCAATATGTGCCAACTTGAACCAATCAATAGAACTGCATCTTCTAGAGGACATAAGCGTAAGGCAATAATGATTGATGCTATTGAAGAAAGGTGAAAAAATGACATTAGGAATTAAGGAACTAACAGATGTCATGAGAGATGGTAATTCCCTTCACGATCAATCCATTTCGTTATTTGAGAGGCAGTTGTTGCTAAAAAGCAAGCTGAAATTGCTGAAAAAAGCCTCACAATACTTGAAAAAAGTAGGCCTCGTCATTATAGTGAAGAGAAAGTGTGGGCAGAACTTGAAGAAATTGGAGTATTTGAAGAATATAAATAAAATGCTACTTCTTTTATGCAATGAAGAAAAAACCAAGCAAACTTTTTTTGGTGTTCCACGTCATGTGTGATTGCAAACACTGCTTAAGATGATGAATGCTGAATTTCTTAAAAGAAATGGTAGTGCCACGGTTTTCATTTTTTTTAAGGTTTCAAGACTTTATGTGATGATGTTTATATTGTAGTTACATTTGATGATTTTGAGATATTACTTATTATCTGTTATATTTTTATGGTTTTGAAAGAAATAGTATTACTGTTCTCATTTTTTTTTGGTTAAGGTTTCAACAATTTTTTGTATTAAAATAAATATTATCATGATAAATTATTTTTTTATATATATATCTTTCACTTATTCGAACAGATATATATATATATATATATATATATATATATATATATATATATATCATCCTTTTCTCTCCTCCAAGCAGACCATTAAAGTCGACTCATTTTTTTTAACGATGGTTTTTAACGTTTGGAAAGCCTCGGCGAACGGCCGTGGCCTCTCACAACAGCGAAAGGGAAGAGGAGAGGGAAATAATAAATACGACGTCGACAAGCACCTCGCCGGCGGCGACTCCGACAGCGTCTCCACGGACGATCCCTTCGGTCGCCTCTTCGCCGCCGTCGAGGCCGACATCGAATCCGCCTTCCAGGTCTTCTTCTCTTCCCGATCTTGCAAACCTAGGTTCTTCCTTTATATGTGCTCCTAATTTCCCTGTTCCGTTGTGTGTTGGTAAATAAGTTCGTCTTCGTGTCATGGAAACTGGAGATGGCGTTGCAAGAGAAGAATAGGGCGGCGGCTTCGGCCATGAGCGCCGGGATCCGGTGGACCGAAGCTCGAATGCTCTAGGAAGTCCGACAGCTGCAGAGACTGGCCCTTAAGAAATTAGTTTTGTTGCTTTCCTCTCCCTTCCTGTTCTCTTGATTTTATCTTTGATAATTAGGTTTTAGGGGTTTATGAGCATCGTGTTGTCCGGTAATTTAGTAAATGGTAATTTGATATTTCCTCGGTGGAGTGAAGAAAACACTTGGTTGGTTTATTTATCGTTTATCCGTTGGTTGCTTTGAGTTAAGTTTGTTTTTATTAAGTAATTGGGGTTAGGATTGAGAAATCAAGAGGCAAAACCTTGATTTTACCTTCTGACGTTAAAGATATGAAAACAATGAAATGTCTTTTGAACATGTTTTCTTGCTTGAGGTTTTTTCTTCCAAATTCTTTGACCAATGGACCACGTATCGCACTGTTTGAAGTTTTTTTTAAGAGATTGGGGAGTTACATTAACTTCTTTAAAAATATATATGTAATGTTTTAATGTGTTGGTAAACGATCTACTTGAAAAATATTTGCCCATCGATTAGAACCAGCGAATAAATATCAGACATCAGATTTTTTTTTTTTTTCATTTGTCTGATATGAATGATCTTGATTTTATGACAAGGACGTAGCAGGGGGATATCCAAGCTCTTTTTGAAAATTATTTCTCGCTTCTTTTTTATTCTCTTAAACCACTGCTTTTGTCTACAAATTGTTTTTAACATAAGTTTTGGTTTGTCATTTTTAACAACAAATTTTCATTTGCATTGATTAAGTTGTTCTTGATCTTCTGACAGGGTCATGAGCTAGCAATTTTAATGTTCAAAGGGCTGTATTAAAAGCCACTGATGTGATGAGTGGACTTAGGCAGGGTCCTTGAAGTATGCTTTTAAATACTTATTGTCTGAAACGTTGATTAGAGTCAGGAGCAGAGAATGTCAGTGATAACTATATGCCCTTAAACATTTCTTGAGCTTGTAAGAAGATTTATCTACTTATGATCATTATCCAAATCTATATTTTAAGAGTTATGAATCCATGCTAAAATTCTATTATTTTTTTTGAGAATAACTCTTGGTTTTGTCTTAGAACCTACATTTGAAAACTTTGAGTTAGCATGGATATGCACTCTCTCTAGAGATGTTCTAGAAAATGATGAACCTAGGATCGCCTTCTAGGTCACTGTTTCAGAGTATATGATCACAGAGAATTTAGTTTGACTCCAAATTTAATATTGAATCATATTTTTTTGCTTTTTCTGGAGGTTACATTGACTGTGATTTCATCTTCTTACATCATATTGATTCAGGATATGAATATAACGACATGGAAAAGCACTCATTTTTTTGGATCCAAAGTTCAGTCATCTAGCTGTGAGCATGCGTTCATTATATTTTGACCATAAAAGAAAAAAAGACATGTTTACTGTTGTGGGCTACCCATGGTTATGGGAGCTGCCACCTAGCCTTCTAGGTAAGTTAGGATTTCTATAAAGGATAACGCAATAAGTTTAATTCTAAGTTAATGGTGGTGAAGGGTGCAAAAGCACACCCTACAGAATGTGGAATCTACCTTCTCTAGTAGGCTAAGGTATCATACAAGTTTGAAGAAACAAATTAAAAAATAGAAAAGAGAAGAGAGGGATGTTGCATTCAAAGCCTTGTTGATTCTCCTTTTTCCTTGGTTGCAACTTGCACGAGGGTATATTGGTGTAATGATAGAGGTTACTTGTGGGTGGATGAAGGTAAAAGAAGGCATAGGATGGGATCAAAACTAGGGTTTTCAAGATAAAAATTTTGGTAGATTCTTCCTTATACTTTCTATTTTCTCCCCTAGTTTCTACTTGAAATTTTGGAGATAATAGGAGATATTTATGGAGAGAGATGAGTTGCTTAGGTGTTGAGATTGAATGGCAGGATAGTATAGTGCTAGTTTAAGAGTTGTCATGGGTTGTAAAATGGCTAATTCCTTTTAGCTTAAAGACTAGAGAAAGGATTGATGACGTGGCTTCGTTCAAGGGCTGGAATTTAGGGAAGTTATGCTTCTTATCTTTCTTTAGAATTTAGTGATTAGGATTTTGTAGGAGGGGTGAAGAGGTTTTAGGGCGAGAATGGCAACTTTTTGGATTTAATGGCCATGATTAATTTGAAGTGGCAAGCTCTTATTTGCCAAGGATAGATATTGGAGGATTATGGAGGTGCATGTCTAGGATTAGAAGAAGTTATGTTTTGATTGGTGTATCTTTTTGGATAGATAAGATGAAAAGATAGAGGGGATGGCTAGGATTAGAGGAGAAAATTTAACTCCATGATGGAGAGGGACACTAGATGGAAAATAGGCTTTCTCCTTTTAGATTGATGAGATAGAGAGGGGATGGATGGTTGAGATTTTGTAGAAGAGAGAAGATCTAATGGAGGAGGATGGGTTGGCATATTTGTAATTTAGGTTAGATCTAAGAAGGGTTTAAAAGGCCAAATAGGTCTTTAGGAGGGGGTATGAGGTCTTGGCACAATACACCCAAGTTTTTAAGTCTCATGGGATAAAGGTATTTTGATTTTTTCATTAAATAAGATATTTTATGTCCCATTTTGTCTCAGTTTCCGATCTTGTTAGATGTTCCAATACTTGCTTTGAATGCTTTTTTTTCTTAAGAAAAAATATTTATGAAGCTTTAGTATTTTTTATTTTTAAATATATTTATACTTCAAAAGTTATCTTTATGATAAATTAGATCTATTTAATATTGATAGTTTATTATGGCCGAGAGAAGATGGGATGAGATGGCCGAGATCAGTCTCAGAAGAGATGTATCGGTCCATATCTCGTCAAAACTTGAATCATTGAATCCACTTATTATAATCCGATGTATGTCATGCAGATGGTATCAAGAAAAGAGAGTTTGTTATGGATAATACCTTGCCTTTGTTTTTCTTGCAGGTTTGGGTTTTGGCGCAAGGGTGGTAGTACAAAGGAATGGTGTTTGGGAAGATACTCAGCATAAGGGAGAGAGTGAGGGCTTGGGTTATAGTGAATCATGAGAAAAATGAGGTCTATGAGGTTGCCATTTGTCATACTAAGAGATGAGTGGTTGGAATGGAGAGAATGAAGAGTCTAAAGTAGGGGGAATTGTGGCAAGGTGTACACCTCATTTGTCATACTAAGTTGAGTTGAGTTGAGTTGAGCACTATGCTAATGGAGATGGGGTAAGGATATCATGGGTGTGTTTATGAAAAATAGGCCTAGCCTAAGTTTAAATTGAATTAATTAGGTCTAAATTTTGATACAAGTTATGAAAGTGTAGAGACTAGGATTTCGTGGGATAGATGAAGGTAGAAGGATTGGGATAGGGATTAAATCTAGCATTTTCAAGAAAAAAATTTGATAGGGCTTTACCTAGGCTTCCTCATTTTCCCTAATATCTCCTTTTTATTTTAGGGTAGAATGAAGGGGTAATCAAGGTTCATGATTAAATGAGGGTAGGATAACCTAGGCTTTAGTGTTGCCACGAAATTGTAAATTATTCAACCCTATTGATTAGGATGCTAGGGAGGGGCTTGATGAGGTGTCTAAAAGTTCAAAGGACTAGGATTTAGTATGATATGTTTTTGTGTTTTTTCAGATTTCAATTGCTAGGATTTTTTAGGAAAGGGGGAGAATAGTTTAAGGTAGGGATGAGTATTCTATCAGTTTAGTTCAAGATTATGTAAAACCGACCAAACTGAATTTTTTGAAATATATAACCAAACCAAACCGAATTAGATTAAAAAATCGAATCGACCAAACTGAATTATGATAATTTGGTTCGATTTAATTTTTGATTTTACTAAAATTTTGCTTACCTTTCTTGAGCTTGTCATGGTCAATGCCATCGATCATCACTTGTACAGTGCAATGGAGACCTCTTCCTTGATGTAGCGGAGGATGCAGGCAAGCTCATCAATGGAGATGGCTTCATTGCAATCAAGGTCGAAGATGAAGATGGCATGGCGAAGGTCCTTGAAGGTGACATGGTCATCGATGGTGTGAACGTTGAGGCCGACATGCCTGTCCAAGCTGATGAAGCAGTTGTCGTCATCGTCCTGGCCTATCATCTCTTCAACTCCTCCGTGGGGCTCGTCCAGTACGGTAGCATACTGGCTGCGCCACCTATTGTGGGGGAAGTAGGGAGGCAGTCATTGAAAGGCCTTGGTGCAACCACGATGGAGGCAAAAGAGGGACCGAATACTGCCCATTAGGGATGAAGAAGGGGAAGCAGGAGAGCTAAGGTTTGGGGCGGAAGAAAAAGATTTGGGAAGGGATCGGTCCAGTGGATGGATAAGAAAGGGCATATCTCAAGACCCAAGGAGGGAGTGGATCTTGAGAGACGAATTAGGAACAAAAGTTTTCTAATGCCATAATACCCATCTTACCTCTAATAACCTTTTTTAATTATGAAAAACATTATATTTAATCGGAACTAATAATAAGAAAATTGGTTTTTTGGTTTTTCTAATTTTAATCTTGAAAAAATCAAACCAGAACGAATAACCAAAAAAAAAAAAGAACGAACCAAACCGAATTATCAAAAAAACCAAATTGAATTAACCAAATTGCACCAGTTTGGTTCGGTTTTGATTTAACTGAAGTTATACTTACCCTTAGTTTAAAGGGTTAGGACGAGAGCTCTTTGGATTTTAGTGGCCATGATTAATTTAAAGTGGCATTCTCTTGTTGGTTAGAGGGAGGAGGGAGAGTCTCTCTCTCTCTCTCTCTCTCTCTCTCTCTCTCTCTGAGAGAGAGAGAGATTATAGAGCTATAGTCTAAGATTAGAGGAGGATTTGGTTCTTAGGCTATACTTCATTGAATGAATAGGATGAAAGAATAGGAATGCTAGGATGAGGTGAGAGATTCTAATTCCAAATGATGGAGAGTGATTGTAAGGTAAAGCTTGGTATGGGATGATCCATCCAAGATCACTAATGATGATCTAGATGGAGATGTTGAGATTATCATGTTTGGTTGCACCTTAATGATCTTATCTGGCGGTGATCTATTTCACCTCCATCTCTAAAATCATCGCCCAATTCAGTAATCTCATATCCGTTCATGAAGTTGGGTATTCAAGATCACCCCTTAAGTAGTAATCTTAACTTAGAATTTAGAAACCAAAATGCCTCTCATCCATATAAAAGATGCTTGATATTATTTTTATATTAATATAATATAATTTAACATTATAATATTATATTATAATAATATAATAATGAAATTACAATGTTATAATAATTATAATATAATGTTAGATTATAGAAAATAATACTATAATTTAATCTAAACATCGTAATAATAAATAATATTAGATAATGATAAATTATCATGTTACTTGCAAAATATATTAGGGTTAGTTATTTTTAAGGTACAGATATTAACTAATCAGGAATAATTTTGGTATTTTATGATGGATGATCCAAGATTCTTATGATATTGCAGAGTGATCTTAGATCACCGGGAATCTTTAATCACTACCATATATCATACCAAATACGGTGATGATCATCAAAGATCAGATTATTTCAATATAAGGATCACCAATGATCTAAAATCGTTGTGGTGATCCTATTTGGGTTACCGAGTGCCCCCTTAGTGTAATCAGAAGATAGGCCAATTTCTTCTTTTGGATTGATAAGGTGGAGGAAAATGGATAGCTGATATTTGGTAGGAGGAGGAGAAGGATCCAATGGAGGATAGGATGGTGTAGATGTAATTTAGGCCAGATCCAAGAAGAAGTTTAAGGGCTATATAGGTCATTAGGGATGTACGAGATCTAAACACAAAGCATCAAGTCTAATCCAATGCATATCATGAAGATGGTTTCAAGAGAGCATTAAGTTTGTTAGTTGCTTTTGTCATCTTGTAGGGCTGGAATTTGATGCAAGAATGATAACATGAGAGATGGTGTTTTTAGGAAGACAACACATGGTATGAGGAGAGGACATATGGAATGAGGAGAGATAGTGAGGGATTGAGCTAGTGATAGGGAAGGGAGTGGTTTTAGCTAGATGTACACTCCATACAAGATAAAATCTTCTTTATAGTGTGTGCCTAGGCTAAAGGAAGGAGATGAGGATATCATAGGTGGGGTCATGACAAATAGGTTTGCTCAAGTCTATACTAGGTTCAAGTTAAGTTCAATATAGATGCAAGAGTGAGATTTAGACTCTTTAGGTATACATATTGTGTTTGGCTCTTAAGGTTGGTTCCACTGGGCTTGGATTGGGGGTTAGGTCAGATATGATGAAGTATGATCAGAGGGTAATTAGGTATGTTCGAGTAAGTTCAAGTGTGATTGGATTGCCAAGGTTAAGTCTGACTGGTTAGGATTGGATAGGATTAGGTGTGATCAGGTATGATAATATTACCTTCTAGCTAGCCTTTTGGGGTGAGCTGTTCTGAGTTGTTACAGTTTAAGCTTGTGGAATCAACAAGGTTCGTTTGAATATGAAAGTCCATATTTTTATGGAAGAGCATAAGATTTGATGCAAGAAACCACATTCATCTTTGAGGCATAGATTATAAACTGAGCCAGATCGAAATTAGTTCCAGCACTTCCTTTTGGAAAGAAAAACTCCCAGCCTTGCACCATTATAAGTTATAACTAGGTCATGCTATTTGTAGACAATTTTTAGGCAATGGTCTTCCATGATCATATAATTGCAAAATATGCTATTTTCAAGTGAGATAACAGTGTCTATACATGACAATTAACTAAGTCCAAAATCATTTACAAAGCATTTATCTATTAGACCATTTACAAATCCAAAATATGCTATTTTCAAACTAGATGTCCATTAAATCCAAAATCCTTTATGTCAGTTAAATCCAGAATCATCTATCTATTCTTAATGCACCTAGACATGCTTCTATGATAGATATCGTGCCTTGCCCATGTTACAACCCAACCTAAAACTCATTGGCAGCTGCTAGAATGCGATATAATTGCTGATGAATTGTTTCCACCTTTCCGAGCCATTGGTGTTTTTCAATCCAGCTGTATTCCATCGGCGCTGTTATACATCCTTTTCCACTTGCTAGCAGCGTCAACCAACTAACAAGTAGGATTATTGCATTAAAAAGAACATTTAAACGCCATTTCTTTCTTACATACAAATTTGCTTACTTAGACATGGTGCATACTGGACAAACTTCTAGAAAGTAACATATCAGACACCACATACTCACAGCTCATGGCACGAATAAAATCCATATTTTTTTGTTTCCAATCTAATATAGCAAAACCTTCACAACTATCATTTTATGTGGAAAAACACAGAAAAAGACATCAAAACTTGTATTATTGCATTCAAGGGAGATCCAGGTAAAGGCATAAAAGGCATTGGAGGACATACTTCCACTTAGAAATGTTTGCTGTGACAGTTGTGTTCATCTGGACAGCTGGACTGCTTTCTCTTTCATGGAACGGACATTGGACCTGTAAGACCGTTCAATGGAATGGATAACCATACTGAGGTAAGTTGAACTAATGATGGGGAGTCAATATATTTTGCAATCTTGTTATTCTTTTTTTATCAGAAAACAGTAGAACAAATGTGGTTTCCTGAGCATCTTTTGTTGTTAACATCATTGTGTGCTAGGCTACACCTGTGCTAGTCTTTTAAAGTTCTAACTTTGATCATTGGGTCCTTTCTGTTGCTTTGTCCGAGTAGTAGCAGATGCCTAAAAAAACAGAACGTTAAGGTCAGCTGAACGATCCTAACTGATGTATTAGGCTCATGTGAGGTGATAAGAGGATGTTGGCAGTGGTGGAAGTGGATGCAGTGCAGGTTGTCGTGGTGCTGGTATTGACATTTGTGACAGTGATGTTTCAGTTTTAGGATGATTCAGGCATAACTTTATTTCTGATTGCACGAATTTTTTGAAACAAATTCCATGCGACTCTATTGGATGGCCAGTGACAAGTTTGCCAAGAAAGAGACAGAGAACATGGGATTATTTTTAATTTGAGGAAACAATATTATTCTACCAGTGATTTGGTCCATATGGTACTTAACTTAGGGTTGATAAATGCTTTTTGAATCGTTTGATTATACTAATAGTGATTTGAGTCATGAATTGTTTAATGTAGGAGTGATGACGTTCTTAAATCATCTGATTATTTTCTGATTGACCCTACTTCTTCTGCACTGACAAAACACTCTGTCAAGCAGGTGGCTCCTCATATGATGACTATAGCAAACCATGCTTGTGTACCACTTGAAGAGTAATCCGCATGGGAACGTCATGCTTTTCAAATACCTTGCCCTAGTGGAAATTAGATGCATATCTTTTACCAAATAACCCTTGCAATGCTGAAGTGATAGTCAAGAGAAGCTGATTGTCGATTGAATGGGCGATTCTGGATGTGGAATCTACCTTTTTTTCTTCTGCTAAAAATTTTGATAGTGGAACGATGGTAACCTTGTTTGCAAAGATATTTCCCATTCAAATCTTGACATTGTTTAAGCCAAGGAGAGAGAAGACCCCTGTTTCTCTCATAAAATTAATCAAGTGAGAAAATCAGGTGACAATTCTTTCAGACTCCTTAACAATCCCCAGGATCAAGACTGGACACTGGGGAGTGTAAGGGAAGACCACCTGCTAATTAAATATCGTCGCTCTCTCTCTCTCTGTTACCTCCCATGTGATCTTGTGCATAACAAGCAAAGCATAGCTTGCACAGGTGGGCAAACTGGTACAGTGCTAATCCAACGTGTTAGGCCTTTTTGGTTACGTTTGTGTATGTCTACAGTTTTGGTCACCAATAATACGCTGTATGTGGTCTGTTTCTCTTCAGGTTCATGTGCCTGCCCTCTCCTCGTCGGTTGGAGCCATGGCCCGTGCCCGTGTAGCACGCCCTGAGGACCACGAAAATTGGGAAAAGTTCCAAGGGCCAGTAAATCTGGATTAAGCTCGTTGCCAAGCAACATAGGATCATGGGTTTTGCTAAGATTGTTGCACTTTTACGTCGTTGAGCTAATGGTCGCTTCTAGAAAGTCGTCCTGGCTCATCAGCTTTCATTACTTCACAGTGGTTGAGAGGGACCGCTCATGGGTGCACAGTTTACGTCCAGTCATCATCCAGGACTAACACACATGCAGAGCAACAGGCTTGGCAATGTCGTGCCGACTGTTGAATGGTAGACCTGACGCCCGCCCTTATTTTGGTCGCTTCTCCTCCACCTCCATTTTAAAGAGGAAGTGAAGGATCCATCCAAAGTATCTTTGAGAGATAAGAGAGAGATTGATAAAGAGAAAAAGCTTCCTGCAATATTTTGTGCTATGAAAGGAAGGATGGACATGATAACTTGCACCTAACTAGTCATTGTATAATGGATTTTTGGGCTCTGGCCTATCCCTGGACGCCTCCCGTCCGAAGATATGAAAGGGTGGGGACTACCGAGGAAGGCAGGATTGGGTAACCTAGGCCTCCGGTACGCTTGATGGGTGGCCATGTGGGAGGGCTGCTTTTGGAGGACTAATAAGGGGGAGTGGGGTGGTAGGTTAACATCAAAGATTGGCCGGTCTTGTTTGATTGTTTGTTTGTACGACAAGGCAAGGTAAAATTCCAGATGCCTTCTCCTCCTAACCCCCCACTCGCTAGTCGCCGGAAAAACTGGAGAGATTTACTCACACCACCAAGGGAACCTTTTGAGAAGGAAACCAAAGCCATGGTCCGTGGATAGGGACAGGCAGCACCATGGTCGCTTCTATAATTTCACTAAGGTTCGATTTCTTTCAGGTTTAGCTACCGTGGTAATGGGCATAAAAGACAAAACCAAACCCATGGTTTTAGGCTGTCGATTATACGGTGTTTCCAAGAATGCCGGGAGACCGCACTGCCACTGCATGACACGCCGTTTCACAGAATCCTGCGCTTTGTTATTTATTATTGCTTGTGATGTTGCTTGTTTAAGGCTTCATGCCGATTCAAGGGTTATTGAGAAACATTGTTCTGATTACTTTTTCTAATAATAATAATAATAATAATAATGTTATGTGTGATCCAGGGAAATCCTAATTCGCTGAGACAGAGGAGGTGGACTTGGGGCAGCTAGCACTTTCATTTTGATTAAAAAAAAAAAAAGTAATTATAGTTGATAGGTCTGTTGGTAAGGTGACACCGCCTTCCCCTTCTCGGCCGATGGTGTGTACGATTCCTTTGACTTTTTAATTCTATTGCATTTTATTTTGCCCGAGGCTGTAACTGAGTTGGGTTCAATTTGACTGGCTCCATATAGCTCAAGACGTCATCCTCAAGACCATGATTTCAAATCTTAACAAAGACTTCTCGACGAGATCGTCCTGTCAGTATCTAAATTGGAGTATCTCGAAACATCTTTATACTAAATTGTTTAACAGAAAAGGATGGTAGCATATGCTGTTCATGAAAGGCCCCGGACAGCTCTGCCTCTTGAGATTAAAATTTGAAACTAATGGTTAAGTGTTTGAAAATTTCTCCAACAAAAAAATGCATTGTTCTGCGATCGAAGTAGCGCATATGCCGTCTAAAAAACGACGCAGATCATCAAAGTCCTTTTTGCCCTCCCACGACGGTCCTCTCTTTCCTAATTTCTTCCCTCAGCGTCACACTCCCACACAGATTTAGATTTAGATTTTCTTATCACGAGATAGAGACTTCCTTAAGTGTTGCGTGGACCATCTTGTGGACGATAAAATTGCATACATTAATTAAACAAGTAAAGATATCCTCATCTCAATGTTATCCGGACGAGATAGATTTTGTTATATCCTCCAAGCAAGACACTTTGAGGTAATCAAATTGTTTTTGACAGTGATAACAACCGTCATTTATCCATGGAGATATCTTTTTCACATTCTCAATATTAAAATTCTTAATGTTAAAAAATAATGGATAATAATTTTTTTTTTAAAAAAGTAGTTCTTTTCTTTATTTTTTATTAAATAAAGTAATATACATTTGCACCATGAATCTTTCTTTTTTTCAACAAAAAAATATAAGCGATAAAATATTGGTTTTTATAGTAATTATAACAACAAATATGTAAGTTCCGTCCTTGTTTAAATTAAAACTATGCTTCTGCAAGACCTATCCCTTTTGGAGCCAAAGCCTTCCTTCCACCTGCGAGCAGGGAGGCAACATGCTTTAAAGACGTGAAAAGGCGCGACCCAAGCACTCCCCCTCTTTTTTTTTTTTTTTTCACCACACACACTCTTTACCGCTCTCCCTCCCGTGCGTGGTTAATTGCGCCTCTCCGGATCCCTCGTTTCCTTATCAATTCCAATTTCATGGTCGTTGAATCCATGGTATCGGTTCCATGTGCTCTTTCGTTCATTGGTCCACATGGTAGTCTCGAGTCTTCCCTTCTCGTCCGATCTTTCTTTTTCGGCGTGGCTCCCCCGCCGCCCCCTCCTCCGTCCCTCAGCCCCACCACCTCCAGCAGCAATCCTGACGTCGCCCCCGAACCGACGCCAGTTCCCAGGAGAGGGTGGTCGATCGGAAGGCACGAGAGGAGAGGTCATGGGACGGGTCAGAGGGAAAGCCTCGGATGAGGGCGGCGATGGAGGTGAGCGACGGGGTCTCGGACCACCACCCCCTTTTAGACGCCGCCGTGGAGGGGAAGCTGGGTAGGGACGGCGCTGTCGACGGTGACGCGGGGGATGACGCTAGGGAGGGAGAGAACCATGTGGATTTCTTGGCTTTTTAATTATTTAACACGGACGAGCACGACGCTCACGGGACCCACATGATAACGTCGACAAAGTGGGTCAATGGGACAAAGGATGGGGCACGTGGCAGAGGATCCGAAGTCGGAACTCACCCGAAATCGAATGGAGAGAAACTCGGATAAGAGCCAAAGCAGACAGGGACATCCTGTCCCTCCCAACCCAAACATATACCTCGATGCATTACAAACCTTAGTTACAGGTTAAAGCATGCAATTATCCTCAACACAAAAACAACCACGTTGCTTGAAAATACCCACCCTCCTCCAGTCCTCCTAGTCCCCTCTCTCTACTACCAATAAAAAGGTCGCAAGTTTCCCCCTTTGCAAGCCCTTCCATGCCCCACAATATTATTATCTTAGGCCCTCCTCCTCAAACATCAAGATTCTTTTTATTATTATTATTATTATTATATCTTACACTCCATACGGCAGTTAATTCCAGACCAGGGAAAAGGACAAGTTCCTGCTGTTCAACCCAAAAATAGACCGGCGCTTGCCAGGAGGTCATCGTCAGATTCCTCTCCATGAACCCCCCTTGGGACAAAGTCTCACGATGAGAATAAATACGTCCACTAAAAACAACGGCATCCACCACCTGATGTCCCAATCGTGAGGGTATAGGGTGCATCATCAGTCATCACTCAACCAAACTTCATACTATCATATAGCTAAAATACTCTCATTACAACACTAAGAAAAATCCAAGTCAGCTACTGAAGTTGAGATAGAACAATATATTACAGTGATATACAGTGATATTCGGGATAACAAAGGGATATGAACATAATTACAAGTTCATAGCAGAATCAGGAACTTGGAAGACATGCACAAACATAAGCACAATGGACTTAAAAAAAAAAAAAAAGGATTACAATAACACGGATATTCTTGGAACAAGAATAAATCAGAGCAAGAGCATTGCCCTACGCACCTTCTGAAGCTTCTGTACAACAAAAGAAAGCCATCATCGTCGCGAACTCCTATCATTCTTGACCTCCCTTGCTTCACCACCGTAAGCCCCAAAACAGAACCACCTCCCCTCCTTGCACCCTACTATATTTACCGAATGGGACCTTCGCATTTTTATTTTTTCTTTTTTTTTAAGCTTAAACATCGACAATAATCCAAAAAACAGAAAAAAATAAAATAAGAGCCACTTCTTTTCCTTAAAATTTTTTTTTTTTTTTTTTTTTAAGAAAAGAACCCCCGCCAACCACTTCCCACTACTTCACTAACTCGGAAACCCAACCGACGTCCGGCAGCGCCGGCGCTGCAGGAGCGGCGGATTCCACCTTCTCCAGAACGCTATCCTTGCTACGCCTCTCGACCATCTTCGCCCTCAACGCCCTCCCAGACTCAACCCTCTCGACCGGCTCCTCTTCCTCAAGAGGACCTCCCTCCAGCCAGCCGGCGCCCCCGCCGACCGCCTTCTTCGTCGGCGTCGAAGGCAAGCTACAGATCCCTCCCCTTAGCCCCGGCCCACCACTCGGCGATCCGATCACCCCTCCGCCACCCATCCCGTAGGCCCAAGAGCTCGAAGCCGACTTCACCTTGCTCAGTTGCAAATGCCTCAGAGACGCCAGCACATCGTTCACAGGCCATGAGGTCCGCCGAACAACCGTAACACCATTTGGAGACATCGGAGGCGACTCCGACGGAGGTGAGATCGGCGGCGAAATTAAAGTCGAGGTCGGAGACGACGATATCATATTCTTCGAGAAATAAGACTCCAAGGTATGCTGCTGGCGAAGGGGGAACCATCGTAGGAATCAGTGGCCGACGTAGCTCTTGGACTTTGTTGCTGCTGCTGTTGCTGCTGGGGAAGCACGCGGAGCTGCTCCGGTGTGTGGGCAAAGAAGCACACACGACGGCGGCAGGCGGTGCCATCCTTGCACGGCTGGGTGCGGTACCTGGCCGGGTGGAGCCAACACTCGAACACCCCGTGCGCGAACTCGCAGGAGTCGCCCCGCTTGCAGTTGCCCTTCCGGAAGTCTGGGCAGGCGGTGCCGGAGTAATGATACTTCCGTGGGTCCCTGCGGCGAGCTTTCTCGCCCGGGTGTGCGTAAGGGCACTCCGTCCAGTCGTGGGACCGCCCCCGAGCGCACCGCCGCACCTTGAACTCATACATCCGGAACTCGTCGCACGAATAGGCATCCACCGGCTCGTCCGCCAGCTCCGACTCATCAGAATCCTCCCCCGCGACGTACATCTCGTTACAGGGCAGGAAACGGTGCAAGGCGGCCATCGAGGCCTCGCCTAGCGCGTATGGAGAGCAGTCGCCGGCGCCGGAGACTCCGCTCACCGGGAGGCTGTACGCGACTGTCGGATCGTCGAATGAGGTCCACGGCGGGACGTGGACCGTCGGATTGTGATGGCTCCCTTCTCCCATCATCATCATGTCTGCCCTTTCCTCGCTCCCTTCCCTCCAAATCCTCTATATTTACTGCTCTCTCTCTCTTTCTCTCTCTCACGCGCACACAAACGCAAAAATCGTAGTTCGGCCGGTGGGAGGAAGCGGAGGGGAGGATATAAACTGGTAGGATAACCAGGGTTGGGTTACGATAACCGGGGTTAAACTAACCAAGGTGTTTACTAGATATGGGGATAAAAAAACTGACGGCGTTTGAATGCATGAGGCGGTGGAAGGAAAAGAACTAAAGAAGGCGGGACGGCGCCAGATAACAGACGGAGGCAGCTTTGGAGGTGGTGGGACACGTGGAGGACACAGAGGGCGCTGTCAGACATGCGCGGGGAGAGGCGGTCCGTGGGAGCGCAGTTTTAGGACACGTTCTCCCCCTGGCCGCTGGGTTTGGCTGGAGGGAGCGCAGCCTGGTTCCTCGAACCCAGATCCAAACCGGTTCGAACCCGGACCGAGTCGGTGGTTCACTTGGGTTCGCGTTGGTTGGCTGCTACCCCGCACGATTTGACCTTTATGCTTGTTTCGGAATGGCGATGTTCGATTGCAGTACGCTTGTCGGCGGATACGCGGCATGCGGCAGTGGGAGGGGGGACCTAATGGATCCACGTGGTAGCATTTGGTTTGGCGGCTCAAAGAATTTTTTTTTTTGGAGCAGTTATGATGGACGCTAGCCAATCGCACGTGACTTGCCTCATCATTCAGCCTGCTCCGATATGTTAAGGGATCTGAGATCCCATTATTACTGATTTTGATATGATATGAGCTATAAACTGTCCCTGATCTCAAAAATTATAACTATTAATTATAATTATTTTAACATGTAAAAATTGTTGAACTGAACGAGAGAAACATCGATTAGACGACAGTAGAGTCACCTGCAATGCCAATGATTTGAATTAAAATAAATTTTAAATAATTTATAATATATAAAAAAACATTGCATTACAAAAAAAAATTTATAATACTTAATTAATTTATACCAAATAAAAATTTTTTGAATAACTTATAATTTAAATTTATTTTATTATTAATTGTTTTTTAAAAAATTAGATTATATATTTTGATTTCTTAATAAATTAATTATAAAAGTTAAATTTAAAGTGTTGTAAATAGTATTAGAGCAAGATATATATTGGACAAAAGAGCTACTCGTAAGATCAGAGTCAAATTAGGGGTACAAAAATTATTGATTATGAAGAAAGGGACAGCAACAGTATCCCTATAGCACTAGTAATTTCATAGATAAATGCTAATTAGCTTATAACATATGACAATAATATTGCATTACAAAAAAAAAAGATTATAATATTCAAACTAGTCTTACAGTTTTCACTCAAAATTTTAAAGCGATATAAAATTAATTTATTAATAAAATAATCAAATTAGTAAATAAATTTAAATCATTATAAATGATATCAAAACTAATTCAAATATATAAAAATTGAAAAAAAAAAAATATTTATAAATAATAATAAAATTTTATTAATGATACGAAACCATTCCTCTAGGACCAATAATTAGATTCTAATAAATTCTATGTATTTTATATTGCACAATAAAAATATTAATAAAAAATTATAATATTAAAAATAATTTATATTATATTAAAAATTAAATAATTTTAAATTTTATATTAATTAATTTTATTTTAATTTTTAAATTATATAATATTTAGTAATTTACTTGGGTTAGCAAACGGGTCCGCAAGATTAGATGGCCCGTCGAAGCTTTTGATGGTCCTTCGCTCCATCGCCTCGGAGACTTTTCCAAAATAAAAAATAAAAACAAAAAGAGGACGGCCTTGGGCCTTTTGGCATTGTTTATATATATATATATATATATATATATATATATATATATATATATATATATATATTGGCAGGTGATCACATCAATCTAGGGTAAGTCAAACTCGAGATATCCGAATACAAAATATGTGACAGGATGAGAGGATAAGGGTCGCCGAGCATCCAACTCCAGAACCCTGAATGATAGGCCACCCTGGCGGCAATCCAATCAGCCGCAGAGTTGGCCTCCCTGTTGATATGTCGAATCTGGACGCTGGTAGCTCCCTGAAGGGATAACAGATGTCGCTGATCAAAGGAATAGTCGGCAGGTGGACATTGGACTCCTGACGGATCCAACTAATAACCATAGCTGAGTCTCCCTCTATAATAAGCCTCCGAGCACCCATGCTCCGAAGGGCATGAGAAATACCGGCCCAAGCCGCATATAGCTCATCAAAGGAAACAGAAGAATCAAGAGTCCCAAAGCCGCCAGTCGCAAGCAACGACCCCTCCGGCCCCCGAATCACAAAAGCAGATCCCGCACATCTCCCACGAACACTCCCATCAAAATTGATTTTGATAAACCTTGGAGGTGGGGGCTCCCAAGAGATAAAGACCGTGTGCCAGTGCGCTGCAGAAGCAGCATGGGAGTCCCAGAGGCCAGGGCTATTAGTTGGAGTGTACTCAGCAGATAAGGAGACAGCCGTCCTGACAACCCGATAAGTAGGAGTGAGCACGTCCAAGAACACGAACTGGTTATGGGATAACCAGATCTGGTGAGCAACATAAGCCAACGTCAGGCCCAACTAATGGTTCCTTCTCCCCTTAACCTGTCTGAGCAGCCTCAAGAAGGATAAACGATGGGAGTCCAAATCCTGCAGCCAAGGCCACGCACCTAACCTTTGCCAGATCTGTCTCGCTCTAGGGCATGAGAAGATAGCATGATCCACAGTTTCCTCCTCAAGGCTACACACCGGGCAAATAGGCATGATACGCATCCCTCTCCCAGAGAGCAAAAAATAGGTAGGAAGCACGTTCCAAGCCAGCTTCCATATAAAAAGACAAACCCTAGGATGAATGGAAGATGCCAAATCCAAGCGGAGTCCATAACTTGCAAGGGCGGAGGCCTATAGATATGCAGGAGATCCCTGATAGGAGCCCGAGATAAGCAAGATCTCCGCCAAACCCTTATATCAGTAGCATGACTCGGAATGAGAGGAATAGAAGTAATACAGTAATAAAGCTCTCCCCCGAAGAAAGTAGAAGCCAAAGAATGGTCCCAGTCAGTGTGGTCATGGGAGAGAAGATCACAAACTCTCATACCATTAGGGATATCTGTGGTCACAAAGGTTGGCCACCGAGAAAGGGGCAGGTCCGCAATCCAACTGTCCTGAAGGACATCGATTGAAGTACCATCACCAATCATTCAAGAGGTGCGGTCCAGAACAACCGAAGCATGCCGACATACCTCTTTCAGAAGAAGAGTGCCCACGAGAAGATTGAAAAGAGATAGAGTGATTCCAATCTCCATATTTACCATGCATAAAGGCGCTCCACAAACAGCGCGGATCAAGCAAGAATCGCGAGGCATGCCTAGCAATAAGAGCCTCCCTCCTAGCAACGAGAGATTGGATACCAAGTCCCCCTGAGCAATCGGCAAGAAAATGATATCCCAGGCAAGAAGATGGACTCCATGACCGTCCTGGCTCGAGGCCCAGAGAAAATCTTGAAAAATAATGCTCTATCTTCCTCAGGCACGTCACAGGGATGGCTGCATTAAAAAACAGATAAAGCGGAAGAGAAGAGAGAACTGAACGCAGTAGCGTGATCCGAGCATCATAGATAACCTAGAGACCTGCCAACCATCTAAGCATTCGCAGACCCTCCTCTCAAGAACACTGAAGTCAGAACGACGAGGCCTTCTACCAGTGATTGGGATCCCCAAGTAGGATAGCGATCAGCCTGAGAAGTAATACCCATGATATGCAAGATAGATTCCCTAACAGCAGCTACCATCTTAGGACTAAAACATATCAGAGATTTACTTAAGTTAACTTTCTGACCAGAAGCCCGACAATAGGTTTGCACTATGGCCGCAAATATGGATGCATTACGAATAGTAGCCTTCCCCAAAAGGATGCAGTCATCAGCGAACAGAAGATGGGAGAGAGTCGGCCCACTTGGACTCACAGAGTATGGGGCAAGAGACAAATCCATCTGAGCCTGAATAAGAGCCCTGGACAAAGCATCAGCAGAAAGGATAAAGAGAAAAGGGGACAGAGGGCATCCCTGCCGCAAACCGACTTCAGAGTGAAAATACTCCGTCTGACCCCATTAATGATGAGAGAGAAGGATGGCCGAATAATACATGCCATAATCCAGTCAACAAAGCAATCATCAAACCCAAACTCAGCTAGCGTATATCTCAGAAAATCTCAGCTCATTCTGTCATAAGCTCTCTCCATATCAAGCTTAACAGCCATGAGGCTATGACGCCGATTAGCACGCTGAAGGTCATGCATGAATTCATGTGCTAGAAGGGCGTTATCAGTAATGCTTCGTCCCCTAATAAAAGCGCCCTGCTCAGGGGATATGAGGCGAGGGATCACCGGAGACAAACGGGAGACCAAAAGGCGAGCACACACCTTGTACAAGGTGGAACACATACTGATAGGCCGGTAATGCCGAGGAGAGGAGGCATCAGGGCGTTTGGGCACCAAGGTGATAAGGGCCCTATTCCAATCAGAGGGGACAGAGTGAGAAAGAAACACCAGCTGAATGGCCTGCACAACCTCCCGACCCACAATATCCCAATAGAAGCGGAAGAACAAAGGAGGAAACCCATCAGGACCAGGGGCTTTGTCGGCACCAAGATCCCAAACAGCCCATTGAATATCGTCCGCCGAAATTGGCCTGGTGAGTAGAGCATTTTCAGCAGTGGTGACCCTAAACGGGGGCAGAACAGGAAACACAGGGAAACCCACTCCAGAATGCTCCATCCATCTAGACTGAAAAAAATGATATAACAAGTTCCTGATAACCTGAACATCCTCCTGAATCTCTCCTCATTATCAACTAAACGCCTAATGCGGTTCATCGCACGACGCTTCAAAGTGGCATGATGAAAGAATCTAATGTTGCGATCCCCCTCCCTAACCCACTGGATTCGGGACCTTCGTCTCCAAAAAGTCTCCTGCTGCAACAAAAGAGAATGGTGCTCAGCCAAACAGGACCTAAGAGTCGAAAGGTCAGACTGATTAAGGGACCCCTCCTGATCCTCTTTCGACTGTAAAGTGGAGATGGTAGACTCAGTTTGCTCAACTTGCCGAACAATATCCCTATCTTTTTTTGTTCCATCTAGAGAGTCGATCAGCAAGAAGCTACCACTCTCTAATAAATAATCGCAAATTTGAGAGACGATTGACTTAGCAGAAGAATAAAAAGTTTAAAATTTTTTAAATTTAAATATCCTGCTCTGATGAATAATGTTATAAGTAGAAACAAAATAGGAGATGGTTTAAACTTTAAACCTTGACTTAACTATTAATCTTATTTCATGGCGGTACTTAAGTAGGTATATAAAAATGCGAAGAGTGATGTGAGCGCAACGGTACAGGGAAGGATTTGAGGACCGATATGGCTCCATCAGGGCCGTCACGTTGGTAGTACAGTTATTTTCAGTGACGGGGAGACATCGGTTCCGTTCCTTTCGGAGGACGCTGCGTCGTGGTTGATAGGGAGTCCCACGACACCCGATTGAAGCCAGGACAGGGCAGCATTTGACGGATCGCGCCACGTAGTTGGTTGACGGCTGAAGGAAATTTGGGACCAGGACCTCAACGCCTCAAGTTACGGAGATCAGAAGCGGCCTCCACCACGGGCGTTCGTCCATCCCCTCTGCAGATGGGGGCATCGGTGGTACCATCAAAATCAAATCAAGATTCAATGCATCCGAGGCACAAGTTGGGTCCACCATTAATCAGCAATCAATCACCGACTCAACAGCAGTATTTCAATCCTACAAATTAAAAAAGAAAAAAAAATGCTCGCCAATAAACAAATATAAATAGTTAAGAAGACTTCATGTCCCATCCATTCCTCATCAATTTTTTCGTTAAGAAGCTAAAACGAGCCCAACCGCACCGTCAAAGGCTCATAGTTGATGCGCATCGGCACTTGAAATGGAAGAACCCCGCGATCCGCCGTTAAAAGGAGAGCCGGGGCTCTCGTTCCAGCGGTAGCCGAACCGGGGGGGAGAGGGGAAGAGGGAGAGAGAGAGAGAGAGATGGGTCGGGAGGTACACGAGGACCACGTGAAGGGCATCCCCGGGACACATGGGGCGCCATGCCGGTCGGCCAACCGCATCCGCCCACGTAACCAAACACCCGGTCATGGGATAACACTTGGCATTTGGCCGTGGACTGCACTCAACTCAGCTCGCGGTACGAGAAGACAAAGGGGGAAAAAAAAAATTACAAAGGAAGGAAAAATCATCAACCCCACCACCACGCTATGAATGCAGAGCGTACGGCTCCATAACACGCGGCACTGGCATCACGAGATCCGGACCAGGCTCATTTCTGGCAGTACACGTGGCCCCCATCCCCGTCGCATCCAAATGACACGCCCAGCCTTATGTGACATCTCGGGCCCGCAGATGCCTCCACGTGTTCGGAGGCAAGGCGATCGTACCTCGGGAGTCCCGTGAAGCTGACGCTGCTTTTATAATGCCTATTATATTATATTATATTATATTATATATATACAAACTACTATAGATATATATATATTTCTCGTCCTCTAGAATCCCTGGGTGGCATTCGGTGACGGGTTGGGGCAAAGCTAATAATGGTGGGTTTTCATGTGTGTCTGGCTTGCTCTGTTTCGCCCAGGCCAGGGCCCAAGGCTGTCACCTTGATCCCATCCGTCGGGACCGGTCAAGATCCGACGGTCCGTTTGGTGATCGGAATGCACGGCTTTGATGGGTGCGGATCCGTGGGATTGGAGGTGAGGAGCTTATTAGGCTCACAGGGGTGACCACACCTGAACACGGCAAGCTATAACGTGCTGGGAGAGTTTTCCGATACGATGGCGATATGGGGCCCTGTTCTAGCTGGTTGCAAGATCGACTCTACAAATATTTTCTCCATCAATATCCGCCGTTGGACACCTCGGTATGATAGCCAAATTTTTTAAGTCATATTAAAATCATAATCCTTTGAATTTAGCTTTAGAGTCGAGTGGAAGTTACCCTTTCACTAAGTAATTTAATGATGTTAAGCGGAAGACGGACTGCCAAAACGAAAGATTCCTATTTCGAGAACAGCGTACAAATCAGCTAATTTTGGAAGGATCTCATTAAATAGTTTCTTAAATTTTATTTCAAGCTTTGTTCGAAATTTTTAATCGTCTCCTCTTCAAACAAACTTTATTCGTTTTATATATATATATATATATATCCATGGTTTTTACTTCTTGGCGTGGAAAAGGCATGAGAATGGTACTTTATTTTATCGAGCAAGTGCATTAAAAGGAGCAAAAGCTCTGGCCTAGGCCGGTTTGGTGGTAAGCGTTGGTGAGATGGCCGGTCCTTCTCGTTAGGTCTCCGGTAAGGAAAAGGCTGGTTATGCCGCCCTTTGTTACAATATATATCTATATATATATATATATATATATATATATATATATATATATATATATATATATATATATATATATATATATATATGCACGTATAAAATGTGCATCAATTATTGAAGATAATGCGCTTAGGTTGCACCGCATCTGATGCATAAAAATTTTCTCTGGATCTCCGTAAATGAGAAATAATTAATTAATGGGCCGGTCCTTCCCGGGGTCCATGGGTTTCCGCCCATCATATCCGCATGCACCGATCCGACTGGGAGTGTCCCTAGCTTTTCTTGGGCATATTTTAAGGATGGCGACATGGGAGCCATCTAAATGGAGTCATGTGCTGATCTCTGTGGCATCCATGCATGTGGACACTTCTCTCTCGGATGAAGCCAGCAATTTTGGATTGAGCAGATTCCAAGTCAAAATTAAATTTGATCTATTATACTTAATTAATTAACAAATTGAATCGCAGACTAACTTACTAATTAAAAATTAATCTATAATTTATTTAGTTATTATATATATATATATAGCTTGGCTTATTAGCATAATTCATCAAACCTATCTATTCAAATAAAAATTATTTTTAATTAATTATGATTTTATGTTTATATAAAATTTAATGATTGAATGAAAATAAGCTTTCGAATAATAAAAATTACGTTGGATGAATATATCACAATTTAAAATTTTAATTTTAAAAATTTAAAATATAATAAATAATGCATATTTGATTATTATATATATTATATATGTTACATCGTGTTAGCTGTATAATATGCAATTTGAGTTTGGATTTACTTATTTATTGTTGCATTGTCAAGTTAACTTGATTCATTTATGTTTCATTATTATGGTTTATCACCCTTAGTCGAAAGCTTGTTTAGAATTTATTTTATTCCATTTCTCATCCATTCTACAGCACATCTAATAAGACAAAACAACCATCTTATAGAGCCCTTGTGAGAAAAATGAAAAAAAAATATATAAAAAAAGAAAGAAAGAAATGGTAGTGTTTGGCCTTCTTTCCCTTCAAACTTTTTCAACCTGGTTGGCCGTAGAAATTTTTTTGGTTTTTATATATCTTCAGTATTCTTCTTTATTTTTAATTTTCTATAAAAATTTAAAACTACATTCAATTTATAAAATATAAAAATTATTTTAAATTCAAAAAACAAATTGATTAATGGTGAAAGGTCACGCTTTCATCCTTCTACTAAATTACATTGCACCACATCAGCCGATGTTTCACATTCAGATGGTAATCAAATATATATATAATATATTGTCCAAGAATTCACGGATTAATGCACCGGGTCCTGTGGATACGAGCAAGTAAGAGAATTAGTATTGTTATATTATACCGATGGAATAATGCTAAAAGTTGACATTCTCATGGTCCTTGGGTTTCGATTTTTCAAGAACGTGACTTTTTTATTAGCCATGTTGTAGGCAAAAAATTTAAGATTTTAAATTTCATTATAATAGTTTGTAAAAACTGAAGGATAAAACTAAAATATATTTTTGATCCTTCAATTATTTATTTAAAAATTATTTTCGTTCTTAAAATTTCAATTATTTTTTATATTTTAAAATATTATATTTTAATTTTTTATTATATAAAGTTAAAAAAATTGATGTAGCACCTCGTATAAACATGTGAACTGATTAGTAAAATAATTTATTAATTATTTTGTAAAGTTTAACAAACTCAATGTAATAAATATGACAGAAGTGCAATATTTATGAAATATGAAAATTAAAATATATTTTTGTTAATACGAATTTTTGTTTGAGGGGATCAAAAGAATATTTTTGTTCAAAAAAAAATGAAAGTATTACATTGGTTGTGAATTATAGCATACAAATAAATCTATCTTGCAAAATTGCGGTAAATTGAACATGCATGATTGTATTTTTTGTAGGAAGAAACAACCTCCGAGGCATGAATATTTTAATAATTCGATAATAATTATCAATGCATAATCTTAAAGATTAAATATTAATCTATGTAACATGTATCAAGATCATATCTTTGTCTTATACTATAGGATCGTTTGATCTAAATTATGCGTATAAATAAAATCATCAAATCATATCTTGATCTTCAAGGTAAAAAGTCATACTTCTTGTCTTGAAGCATGCCTTAAGATTTAGGGATCATATCACTTACCTTAAAGGCAATTGGTAAATCATTTTGTGCTCTGTAGCCGTTCAATCGTCCGGCCTCTAGTATCGTCCATGCAAAGTCCCCGAATAATCGGATTCCTGGGAGTGCTAGCTCGCGGAAAAACAACTTTGCTAAATCCAAGATCCACCAAACTTTTGCTAACAGTAGAATCATACTAGGAATTTCTATTCTAACTCTTTCGAATTTCTATCCATAACATATCGATGTTGTTCGATGATCTGGTGAAGAATGTCCTCTAATTTATAGGCTCAATTCAGCCTTTAGCCTATTGAATTCTAACACTTAGAATTTTGCGGTGAAAACCAAAGAGACGCAACGTTTGGTTAATTCCAACGTTCAGTGAAAACCTATGAATTCTAATACTTAGAATTCTAACGTCTTGTTAATTCCGACGTGGGTGAAAACCAAAGAGATGTGAATTCTAACACTTAGAATTCCATCGTTTGTTAATTCAAAGAGGTACATTAATTCCACATGAATTCTAACACTTAGAATTTCAATAAAAATGATTTGAGAATATTAAATTAATATATTAAATTCTACATAAGAATTTAATCAAGTTATCTCATCATGTGAGATCCTTATTCAAGGGGTTTGGGTTCGGGTTTTGGTTTAAGTTGAATTGAATTTATTGGACTGAACCTATATAGATTATGGTCCTAGTCCAAATCAAATTTGTCTAGTCCTGAATCTATTTAAATCCAAATCAAGTCTAATTTCAAATCAATATTTGAAATTGATTAGTCCTTCTAATAGACTTAAACCAAATTGAATCTTATTCACCTGTACTTAACCCAATTGAGATAATTCAATCAATCAAATTAATTAATTAAATCATATACAATTCTCAATCATTGATCAGCAAATAGATCATCCTAGGAAACTTCTATGCGTGTGACTCTCTAGGTTCGAACCTAAGCCGGTAGCATAGGAACAACTTTCTATACTAATCGATGTGCCCATCTAGCAATGGAACCCAACGTCCGGATAGATCGAAGAGCTACCGAGCAAACTCCAAGAACCCTAAGAAACAGTTACCATATAATTCATCCTTTTGATCATAAATGTTAAGAATGGCTTAAGAGCCTGTCAACTCTAAACACAATCCATAAGTGATTTCAACTTTAATGATATGTGACCTTCATATGAAGTGCCTTGGCCAAGATCTTGCTAAATTGAAACACAAGCATTTATCCTTTTAACAGGATAGGTTAAATTCCATCTTGACCCATAACTAATTACCACAAGTACTTGACTGCACCCAGTAACCTTTCGTAGCTAGATTAGAAATCCAGGTGGTCCGGCACCTAAGTACAATAAATTGCTTGCAAGTCATCGGTTTGTGATCTTCAGGTCTAAAGGATATTTATACCTATATCTTCTCGAATTAACTCTTGACAGCAGAGTATCCGAAAATGAGTCACATTCGGTGAAATGTACTCCTATACTTTCACCTGTATGTTATACCAGTGTCTCTACACTCCTTGGTTAAAAGGACAATAAACAAATATGATATACAATGTCCTATAATTGATAGTACTATAGCCCCGTCATAGCATATCATTTGGTCATGAACTTTTTTGAGGATCTTCAAAGATAAATCCTTTTTTATCGTGAAGGAAGATCCTGAGGGCTTCATTACTATTAGAAGTTTTAAGAAGATGTTCTTGTAATGAATAAATTGTCAAATAACTTTTATTAATATATCAATTTATATGTAATTTACATTAGCACAATCATCAAATGATTAGCTTTAGGATACAATTTCCAATATTTTTATCTCTCACTGAAAGCAAAATTATATCTATGCATTAAAACAACAAAGATAAATAAATATGTGAAGAGAAGAGAAATCTATTCAACAAAGTGGTGTTTTGTCCGGATACGCTCTATGTATTTCGAAACAAAAACACCACAGTAGTACGTACTATAATAATACAATTAAAAAATGCAACATTGCTGCATCCCCTAATTAAGCATCCATGCTACACTAGTGCAAGGATGCATCGATCAACTTATCCTTAATTTACCTGATTGTGATGCGTGGAGTGGATCAGAAAAAACAATTTTGATTTAATTGAATGTGAATGCATAATCAAAAACTAAGATGTCCAAATCGATGGCGACTCTAATCTAAGTCAGCATCAGCTCTTGCAACGAGTCCTAAGTTTCATTTCATCATTATAAGACTTGAGCAACCACAACAGCACCTCGGAGGTGGCATCCATCTCGAACTTAGTCTGGAATTAATGTTCTCTATTCTTTAGTTGAACATCCTTTGCCTTGGTATATAATCTTTGGCGCAAGCGTATCAAACCATAATCTCTTAGTTTCTATAAATCCTCTAAAAAAACTCTAAACAAAAAAGAGTTCAATTCCGCCCAAATTCCATCAAATTGAAGGGATTTAAAAAAATTCAGATCAGAAAGAATTAGTTGTGTGATGCATGGAGTGTTTTTGAGTTCACACAAAATCTAAGTAGTTTAAAATTTTGATTAAATGTTAATTAAAAAATAATTTGAACTATAAATATAAAATATTTCTTCCCTATATGTTTTCATTGTATGTCACAAGTTAAGTAGAATCTATTCCGATTCAAATTATTAGTATTGCAAGAATAAAAAATCTACTAGCATCCGCTTATTAATAGAACATCCTTTGTCCTGATATAGATTCTTTGGCACAAGCATATCCCACTAGCATCTTTTAGTTTTTATAAATGCTCTAAAAAAACTCTAAACAAAAAGAGCTCAATTCCGCACAAATTCCAAAGAGTTCAGTTCCGCACAAATTCCACCAAATTGAAGGGATGTAAAGAAAAAAAGTACAGGTTAGAAAGAGTTAGTTATGATACATGGAGTGTTTTCGAGCTAACAAAAAAACGAATAAATAATTTAAAATCCAATTGAAAGTTAATAAAATATAATTTGAGCTATAAATATATAGTGCATTTATTTTTCTTGTATGCCATAAACTAGTCATAATATATTTTAATTTGAACCATTAGTGCTATAAAAATGAATGCCCTAACGAAGCTTATCATTGTCTCATAGATAATTATTTTTTATTTCTATAACTTTTATAGATTTAAATAAATTTCAATACCATTTATAATGCTTTAAATCTATCTACTAATACCGTTAATTCATCATTGAACTAAATTCATACGATCTAAACGTTTAAATAAAAAACAATTAATAATAAATAAATTTAAATTATATATATATATTTTTTTATTCATTATAAAAATATTTTTAAAATATTATAAAAATATGACTATAAATAGGATGCGCTTATCTCATAGTACGCTGGTATAACAAGCAATCGCTTTCTGAGAAGGTACCAAGGTAGCTCTTAGCAACCAAAGCAGCACTCTGTACCCCCCCCCCCCCCCCCCCCCCCCTAAAAAAAAACAAAAAAGTTCATCATGAATGATGAGTTGGTGCACTTCTATCACTAAATACCACAATTGAATGCAAAAGAAAAGCTTGCTTAGAGACAAAACAGGGCTTCTCTCTTGCATCTATTCTTAATCTCCAACATGATGGCGCTCCCTTTCTCTTTTATTTTCCTCAGTTTCCTTTCCCTGTAGCAAGATCAAAAGGATGTGAAGAAACTTCTAGCATCGCCATTGTCGTAAAAGCTAATCGAAAGCATCAAACTTTTTTCACTGACGTCATCGGGAAGAGGGGGGTGGGTTGCTTTTAGATTGTCTTCTTCTTCGTTATTCGTTGGTGTGCAGACACCATCATCATGCATGACATTCTGGCATCTTCAATTGGAGTTGGTAAATATTTTATTCACGCTGCTGCTCGTTGCGTATGGATACCGTATTATCCGGTGCAAATGGATGCCTTGCACGGGTCGTGCGTGACTCACGCACGGTCGTTGGTTTGGATAAGAGCAAGTAAAGCAAGCAAAGCGAAGGACGCTCGGGCATTAAATAAAGGGAGGAAAAAGAAAAAAGAAAAAAAAGTACGCAGGCTCGATGGGTTGGACTGCAAACGGAATGAGTAGATTCCGTTCCGGTTCGTCTGCCAAAGTCGAGTCCTCCGACCCCTCTGCGACCCGTGGCAGTAGTACCTCCCACGAATCCATCTGAAAAGAAAATAAATAATAAAAAAAAAAGCTATGAAGTTTAAACGTAATTAAATATTAGTTTTGACGGCGATACGTATCCCGGAAAAAGGGCACCCAGGACCCCAGGGGCCGAGAGGATGGGGATGCGACAAAGGGCATGGGCGCGTTTAACCAAGCTGAGGTGACGAGAGAACTTATCCTCTTTGTATTTATTTAATGGCTTGCGTTGCTTGCGCATGCTTCCAAGGTATGGCCCAACGCTTTCCGGAGCATTCGCGAAGAAAAAAGAAACGAAGATAAAAAATAATAATTTAGCGCACTGCATGCCAATTCCAACCCGACTTAAACGTGAATTCTAACTCCATCCAACCCAAATGTTGTAACATCATCGCACTGTAAGGTCAGGCGATGGAAAGTTAATATTTAATTTTTTTTATAAAACTCAACGATCAACGTAACGCATTATATATATATATATATATATATTGCTGTCAAGTCACTTGCGATGAGCACTAATGGGCGAAGATCTTCGCAGGTCATCGAAAGCATCGAGGGAGCACCTTCGTCCTCCGATAACCTACAAAAAGTTCCGGGCCGATAGTCCCTGCGAAGACCCTCCGATGCTCAAGTCAGTGACTGGTAGAACATGAGTATTTTATGAGAGAATAGAGATTTAATCCCCTCGTTGTGAGTCGGAGGTACTTATATACCTATTAGGGAGTCCCTTTTACCCTTTGTTGAGTAGTTGTCAAATCCCATTCTGTTAGGATTGTCCTCGCAGGCGGCTGGCGGGCGTGCAGTCGTTAAGCATGCACCGTAATAACGATGACTGAGTAATACGTGGGTAACCGCCCATGATCTCAGTAAAACAAATGAGCAAGATGTTTGGTGCCTCAAATTTTTTGGGTCCGGTATCCGAGATTGGCTCAGTTATATTAGGAAAACGGGTAATGTTGAGACCAAAGCCAGAGACCGAGGCCGAAGCCAAAGGTTGAGGCGAGGGTGAGGCCGAAGCCAAAGGCCGAGGCCTAGGCCAAGGGCCGAGGCGAGAATGAGGCAGAAGCCAGGGGCCGAGGCCGAAGCTAGGGGCCGAGGCGAGGGTGAGGCCAAAGCCAAAGGCTGAGGCCGAGGCAAGAGTGAGGCCGAAGCCAAGGGCTGAGGCGAGGGTAAGGCCGAAGCCAGAGGCCGGGGCTGACACTGGAAATGAGCTATCAACTCATCTGGTTCCGAAAATTGCGCAAAGTGTTATACTGTCACTCAAGGAAAGTGATTAGTCACATCAAATGCCCCCCCACCCCTGAGATGGGTGGGTGTATAGTTGCCAGCAAAAGGGATGTTAGTATCCACCAGGTGGCTGATCTTCGTGCCATCATTCCGCCTGTTCAGGCTGTTGGGATTTGGCAGGATTTTCCTTGGGCAAGGGGGTTGAGAAAAGGTAGGCGTCATCGTTACGGCGAGGTCACCGCTACCTCTTCATTGGCGGTATTTTTCGTGTTCCTCGCGTCAAGTGTTTGCCGAAGCGGCTTCCAATAGAAAGCGGACACCTAGCCAAACCAAAAGCCGGCGGGATGATTTGAAACAGGGGTATAAAAGGGGGAAGTCATCCCTATCCTCTGCTTTTCACCTTTTCTTGCGTTATAATCTCTCACCTTGAATCCGCAAGCGCCTGTTCATCTCCCATTTCCGTTTCCCTCCCGAGCTCTCTCTTCTTCAGTCTTGGTTCAAGTTCTTCAGGTTAGTCATCATGGCTTCTTCACCTTCTTATTTTCTTTCCGATTTTGGGGATCGTTCCCCTGCTCCTTCACAGCCTTCCTCTTCCCCGATGACTAGTTGGTCCTCTTCGTCTTCCGACCACATTCCATTGGAACGGTGGTGAGCGACTGGACGACCCACGGTTGGGATTCGTTCGGCTACCGGACGGGCCCCACCCCGATGCCATCCGGCCGTCGCCGGCCCGTCTACTGTTGCCAAGGAGTCCCCTGAATGGACTGCCTTCACCATGTCGGCCCAAGACATTGTGAACCTTGGAGCCAAGTTAGTTTCCCTCCTAACATGCGTCTGTCCTACCTTGCTCCTGATGATAGGGTAACTTCTTCCCGTCCCAGGAGGGTTGCCTTGTACGGAGCTTTCTTTAAGGTGGGGCTTCGGCTACCCATCCACCTTTTATCCTTGACCTCTTAGACATACTCTTTGACACCCGCACAGTTAGTCCCAAACTTCATCCGAATCATTGTCGGCTTTATGGTACTTTGTCACCTCCAGGGTATAGAAGCTAGTATCTCCTTGTTCTGTAGCTTCTACACCTTTCGCAAGCAAGTAGGGTGGTGGTCTTTTACCCCTAGACCCACTAGGAATCTTAAATTATATCTTCCCACATTCATCAAAGGGTGGAAAGATAGGTTCTTTTTTGCCAACGTTGAGGGGGTGAGTGGAGTCTGGGGAACACCCAATACCGATGCAATAGGGACTCTTCCATACTCTCGAGGGATCGAATTGCATTTGGGTAGCTTCTGACTGCCGATGTCCCTCGGTGCAACCAGCTTTTGATCGAAGAGAACCTCCGTCTTGCCGGCCTTATTCTGTCTAGTGGTGAGTGACTGATTACTCACCCTACTTTTTCTACCCTTCTCTTCTATCTTTTTCTTCTTTTTCTTTTTTTAATACCTCCTTTCATGTTTCTTGATACATGGATGGCACCATCGCTTCGTGAGATAAGACAGGCTGCCACAAGGAAAGAAAAAGTCAAGGCGGATGGAGCCCCTGCTGAGAGGAGGGCTATCGTCAAGATTGCCAGGAGGACCGAGGCCGGAGAGGCCTCTGGAAGAGGCAAGATGGAGGGAAGGGCCAAGGTCGGAGAGGCCTCAAGTAGGAGCGAGGCGGAAAGGGCCAAAGCCGATGAAGCCCTAGGGAGCGTGGCGGTAAGGGCTGAGGCTGGAGAGGAATCAGGGCGAAACGAGGCGGGGGAAAGGGATTTACCTCGTTTGCCTTCACCAGCACCACCTTCGTCTCCTATTGTTCTGATCGACACTTCTCCGGAGTGGGGCACTAAAGCGCCGTCACCACAACCCATGGCTACCGAAGCAGGACCGGCCAATTTGGCTACAAGGCCAATTCCAGAAGCCGCTCTATCTCCCGAAAGGGCAGCGGCCGAGGCGTCTCCACCAGCAAAGGCGCCAGAGGGAGCGGAATCGGAGGCTGAGTGGGCCTACAGCCGTCAGGTCAGCAGAGGGAGGTGACATCGACCCCTCTTTTCAGTCAATTTTGATACGCTATAGCCGCTGGGCCGAGCGTACATTGGCCCAAGCTTCCGTGCCCGAGCTACAAAGGTTCCTCCGACATCAAGGGAGATCTACATTCTTCCGAGAGGCGTCCATGGCACATCTTTGGGTAAGTACCGTTCTATTGTCAAAACTTTTGAGGCCGTTTCTTCATCTAACCCAAACCATCTGATCAGGCTTTGAACTCCATGACCGCCATGAGGGGCCTTTGGTCCCAGGCCGAGGCCGCTCTCGATCAATCTCTGAAGGAAATTCGAGAAGTACGGGCTAGAGCAGAGAGGGCCGAGGCAGTCTTGGAGGAGGCTCGGGCGGAAACTGCCCGGATGCAAAAGGCTGAAGCCGAAGCCGAGGCTACCCGATTTCATAACCTGGCCCGGGCTGAGAAGGCGGAGGAGGCGCTAGAAGTGGCCCAGCGCCAGGCGGCCAATGAGCTTGATAATGCTCAGGTGGCAGAGGAAAAGCAGAGGGTGGCCGAAGAGAAGCAGAAAGCGCTGAAGCGGAGATTTACCTACTGAAGCACTGGCTGCACTCTGCCACCATTGAGATCGGAGTGGTCGGGGAGTGGGCTGAGAACGCCGAGGAAATCGCTCACCAACGAGACGCTGAGGCAGCACATCTGAGGGCGGCAGTGACCGAGGCCGAGAAGAAGGCTGCTGAGGCCGAGAAGAGGGTCACCGAGGCCGAGGAGAAGGCCGTCGAGGCTGAGAAGAAAGCCGTCGAGGCCGTAGAAGGTTTTAAGAAGTCCAAGGCCTTCAATAGGGAGCTGGCTGAGACAACCGCATTTGCATACGAGGGCGGCTTCTAAGATTGCAAGGAAAAAATATGCAGACTCTACGGCCTCGAGGGAATTGAAGAGTTGGAGCCGAACGAAGTTCCTGAAGATGATGGCTTAGCTCCAGCCGAACCGTAGTTTCTTTTGCTTTCCTTGCTTTGTATCAAGTCCAACTTAAATCGATAATTTTGTAAACTGTTGCTATTAATGGAATTTTGACCCATGATGCTTACGACTTGCACCATAGTCAGGTCGTCTAGTGAATAAGTCGAAACGAACCGAATTTCAATGACTAGACCACTCGACCATACATTGCAGGATGTTGCCAGAGCGGTGCCAAGGGAGAACTCCAACACGATCTCGGTCTAGGACACAGCTAGGAAGTCATCCAGAGAGCTGATGTGGGATCAGGTTTGTGTACCAACATGGAATCGAACATGTTTGATGCGAAGTCAAGCTAAGTGCCAACGTGGAGTCGAGCGAAGTGCCGACACGAAGTTGAGCTAAGTGCCGACGCGGGGCCAAGTGCCGACAAGGGGTCAAGCCAAGTGCCGACGCAGGGTCGAGCAAAGTGTCGACCCGGAGTCGAGCTAAGTGCCGACACAGAGTCGAGCCAAGTGCCGACGCGGAGTCGAGCCAAATGTCGATGCGAGCTAAGAGTGCCGAGGGGAGATTCTGGCTTGAAGTGCTGATGCGGAGCCGGGCTTAGAGTGCCGACGCGGAGCTGGGCTGAGTGCCAAGGGGAAACTCTTGGCTTGGAGTGCCGACGTGGAGTCGGGCTTAGAGTGCCGATGGGAGGCTCGGGCTTAGAGTGCCGATGCGGAGTCAGGCTTAGAGTGCCGAGGGAAGACTCGGGCTTAGAGTGCCGATGCGGAGTCGGGCTTAGATTGCCGACGCGGAGTCGGGCTTAGAGTGCTGAGGGGAGACTCGGGCTTAAAATGCGATGCAGAGTCAGGCTTTAGTGCCGAGGGAAGACTCGGGCTTAGAGTGCCGATGCAGAGCCGGGCTGAGTGCCAAGGGAAAACTCTTGGCTTGGAGTGCCGACGCGGAGTCAGGCTTAGAGTGCCGAGGGAAGACTCGGGCTTAGAGTGCCGACGCGGAGTCGGGCTTAGAGTGCCGAGGGGAGACTCGGGCTTAGAGTGCCAACGTGGAGTCAGGCTTAGAGTGCCGAGGGGAGACTCGGGCTTAGAGTGCCGATGCGGAGTCGGGCTTAGATTGTCGAGGGGAGGCTTTGGCTTGGAGTACCGACGCGGAGCTGGACTGAGTGCCGAGGGGAGACTTTGGCTTGGAGTGTCGACGCGGAGCCAGACTGAGTGCCAAGGGGAGACTCGGGCTTAGAGTGCCGACGCAGAATCGGGCTTAGATTGCCGAGGGAAGGCTCTGGCTTGGAGTGCCGACACGGAGTCGGGCTTAGAGTGAGAAGCAGGATTACTCAAAGTCATATCAGTGAGAATATTCCGAATAGTACCCTGGCAGACAGGTTCAAGCTAAGGAAATTAACAAACTATTGATAATACCGGCGTAGGTTGTCTGCACTCCAAGTGTAGGGGAGAGGCTTCCCATCTAGCCCCTCGACTTTATACGCTCCGTGGTGAAACGCTTCCGTGACTCGATAGGGTCCTTCCGATCTTGGTGTTAGCTTGCCTCCTTCCGTCGGCTTTGAAACTTCAGCTCGCCGGAGGACTAAGCCTCTGGGGCGGAACGTCTTGGGACGAACTCGGGCATTATAGTACCTGGCTGCCCGCTAACGGAAAGCCGCCATCCGGAGCCGCGCTCAGTCTCGTAGTTCCTCCACTAGGTCGAGGTCGGCCCGTAGCTGATTTGGGTTGTCGCCCTCGCTGTACGACTCCGTCCGAGGGTTCGGGACACCTATCTCCACCGGAATAATAATTTCGGACCCAAAAACCAGGCTGAAAGAAGTCTTTCCAGTGGGGGCTCGCGGCGTTGTGTGATAGGCCCATAGTACATTGGGGAGCTCTTCCACCCATCGTCCTTTACAGTCATCTAGCCGGGCCCTAAGTTCTTGAAGAATAGTGCGGTTGGTCACCTCGGCTGCGCCGTTGGTCTGAGAATGCCCCACAGAGGTGAATCACTGATGAATGCCTAGCTCGGTGCAGAACTCTCGGAAGGCCGTATTGTCAAACTGCCGGTCGTTGTCAGTGACGAGGGTGTGCGGCAACTCGAACCGGCACACTATAGATTTCCAAAAGAAAGATCTCACCTTGCCCTCGGTGATCTTGGCGAGTGCTTTGGCCTCAATCCACTTGGTGAAATGGTCGACGACTACCAGGAGGAATTTGCGCTGACTGGAGGCTGGAGGGAATGATCCCAGGATGTCCATACCCCACTGGGCGAAGGGCCAAGGTGCAGCAAGGGGGGTCAGCTGGGACGCCGGTTGGCACTGGATGTTGGCATGGCGTTGGCAACTGTCACATTTTTTGATGAGCTCGGACGCATCCTCCCTCATTGTCAGCCAGTAGTATCCTTGTTGCAAGGCTTTATACGCCAGAGCTCTGCCCCCTAGATGACTCCCGCATACGCCTTCATGTATTTCTCGCAGGATGTAGTCTGCTTTCGTAGGGCCGACGCATTTGAGGACCAGGTACGAGAATGATCTTCGGTAGAGCTTTCCTTCCATTATAAGAAATTTTGGGGCCCGCCGCTTGAGAGCTTGGCCTCGGCCAGGTCTTCAGGGAGGGCACCGTTGGTGAGATATCGGACATAAGTGTCCATCCAAGAAGGCTCTTGCTCAACTGGCAGGGCTTCTTCTGTTGTTTCGATACTTGGGGCTTCCAGATGCTCTATGTAAGCTTTTCCCAACGTCCCGTCGACTGAGGTAGCGAGCTAGGACAGGGCATCAACTCTAGCGTTCTCCTCTCAAGGAATGTAGCTGACGCTGAAGTAGGCTAAGGGAGAGGCTTGCGACAGCATCATACTTAAGTAACGAGACATAGTAGGATCCCGCACCTCGTACTCTCCTGTGATTTATCCAGCGACTAGCTGGGAGTCAGTGAATGCTCTAAGGTGCTTCACTCCGAGCTCCCGGGCCAACCTTATTCCAGACAATAGGGCCTCATACTTCGCCTGATTGTTGGTGGCTGGAAAGAAAAGCGGAGAGCGCACTCGGTTACAACTCCGTCCGCGTTAGCTAGTATGAGGCTCGCTCTGCTCCCTTGGGAATTTGACGCTCCGTCCACATGAAGGATCCATTCATCCTCTCTGGTCCCAGGAGTTGAGGGGTTTGCATGGGACTCTTCTGGTTGCTCCTTGCCCCAGGTGCATTCGACCAAGAAATCTACCAAGACCTGAGATTTCATAGCCGACCGGGACGGAAAGATAGGTCGAACTCTCCCAGCTTGAGCACCCACTTCGCCAGTCGGCCCAAAGTGTCCGGACGAGCGAGAATCGCCTTGAATGGTTGGTCCGTGACCATCGCGATCGGATGAGCTTGAAAATAGGGTCAGAGGCGTTGGGCGGAGACAATCAATGCGAAGATAATCTTCTCGATTCTCGAATACCTGGTCTCCGCATCGTGAAGCACCTTGCTGGTGTAATATATCTTTTGTGTTCCATCGGCGTCCATGCAAACCAGCACGGAACTGATAGCTTCGGAAGAAGTCGCGAGGTATAGAAGAAGTTCTTCTCCACCCTTCGGCTTGGACAGCAGCGGCGGGTGGATAGAAATTCTTTCAGTCCCTCGAAGGCCTCCTGGCACCCCTTCATCCATTCGAATCCGTTGACCCTGCGCAGTGCTTTGAAGAAAGGCAAACATCTCTTAACAGACTTGAATAGAAAACGGCTCAAAGCCACCACCCTTCCCATCAAGCGTTGCACTTCCTTCTTGTTGGCGGGAGACTTCATGTCCAAGATGGCTAGGACTTTATCGAGGTTCGCCTCGATTTCACGTTGGGTCACCATAAAACCCAAGAACTTATTGGCTGTCACCCCAAAGGCGCACTTGCGAGGATTCAGCCTCATCTGGTATCGGCGGAGGTTGCCGAAGGTCTCCGTCAGGTCGGCGATATGGTTGGTGTCGCGAACGCTTTTTGTCAGCATGTTATCCACGTATGCCTCCATGTTGCGTCCGATTTGGTCCTCAAAGATTTTGTTCATTAGCCTTTGGTAAGTGGCCCCCGCATTCTTCAGTCCGAACGACATCACTTTGTAACAGTATAGTCCCTTCTCAGTTATGAAAGAAGTAGCTTCCTTATCTGCCGGGTTCATCCTGATTTGGTTGTACCCAAAGAAGGCGTCCATGAAACTAAGGGTCTCATGACCGGACGTAGCGTCCACCAGTTGATCGATTCGAGGCAAAGGAAAACTGTCCTTGGGGCATGCTTTGTTGAGGTCCATAAAGTCTACACATCCTCCAGTTCTCGTTGGCCTTACAGACCATCATGACGTTAGCCAACCAATCAGGGTAGTGAACTTTTTGGATGTGGCTCGCAGCTTTGAGCTTGCGGATTTCCTCGTCAATGGCCTTTTGTCTATCTGGGGTGAAACTCCTCTTCTTCTGTTGAACGGGTCGGCATTCTGTCTTGAGGTTGAGCCGGTGAGTGATTATCTCCTTAGGGATGCCTGGCATATCAGATGACGACCACGCAAAGATGTTGGAGTTGGCACGCAGGAAAGCAAGGAGCCGATCGCGCGCCTCTTCCGGAAGTAGTGCTTCGATCTGGATGGTCCTCGTTGGGTCCTCCCCCAAGGGGAAGGTTAAGAGGTGCTCGGCTGGCTCCCCTCTCCTCTCCAAGTCTCGGGGGTCGAGCGGTTCAGGCGCTGTTGCCGACACTGTCTCTTGCGGACTGGGGGCTAAGTGGTAGCAGAGCGGTAGTGGGCTCTGTTCTCCCTTCATTTCTCTGTCCCCTTCATCGGTGGGGAACCTCACCAGCAATGGTGGATATAACAGCATCCAGTAAATTCAAGCCAGGCTGTCCCAAGATAGCGCTAACGGGACCCGGACCACCAGGAAGTTTATGACTACCATGCTCTGACGCGGTGGAATCCCAGCTGTGACAGGGAGGGCGATTTCCCTTTCGACGCTCACAGAATCTCTGGTAAAGAAAAAAATAAAGAAAAAAATATCATAAATTACTTTGTTTAAGAGGAAGGTGAAAGAAAGAGGAAAAGAGAATAAGGATAATTGGTTTTTCTTATTTTTTTCTCAATGAGGATAAATTTATTAACTCTCAAATCAGGCATAGTATGGAAGGAGAAAATGTTTAAGTTATTTTTTTAAAGATCAAAATATCACTTTTTTTTTTTTCATTTTTTGATTATTTTTTACTCTTCATTCTATCATTTCTTCCAATGATTTTCCAAAGAGATATAATTGTTACATAACTTTTTCTTTTTTTTCTTCCCTTCTATTCAAATAAGATAATTAATATTACCTTTCTTTTCCTTCATCATTTCAAAAAGAATAATCTTTCCTTCTGGTTCCTTTTCCTTCCATTTCTTTTCTTCCTTTTATTTTTTCTTTCCTTCTCTCCAAAGATCCAAACAAAGCCTTAGGCATACCCCGGCCAGTAAAGTATCATATAGATTTCTTATGGAAGGATGTTAATTAATCATTGTATTTTGAAAATTCATAGTGTTATATAATTCATCAAATACAACAATAAAGATATCTTATACTGTTCTAATTCTTCAATCTGGCATTTGAGCTGCAGCACAAGGCTCCACCTGATGCATTATGCCCATTATTTGGCGGCATCTCCTCTCTTTTCTAGTTGTTCAACACTGGACTCGAAGCTCGTGAAATGCTACATCTGAGGGTTGTCATGGCAAAAGCATGGCCCTCCTTTGATCTTTGCACAAAGTGATCATGCTTCACTTATTTTAGTTATTCTAAATCTACATTTTACCGTGAACAAATATGGGGCCTGTTTATTTAGACCAAGAAGCCTAGATTAAAAATTTGCCCTGTTTCTATTTTGAATGGTATGCAATTGTGAATAGAAAATAATCTATATTGGTGAATTATTTCTTGCCTTACCATCAGTTACTCTTGACTTTATCTACTGAAGAAATTTCCAACACCTCCCATTCTTGTTTGCTGAATTTTCGTTTTCATAGATCTTCTAAGCATGCGTACTTGCCTGGATGTCATGGTTATACTGTGGGGACTGCAATTATCCGTTCTGTTGGCCTGCATATAGGTTTATACTCTGATAACTTTATGCTATGACCTTCCTAATTATCACTATTTAAGAAGAGCACAACTATTTCATGTTTGGGGCTGTTCACAAATCCTTGATATATATTATCATTGATTCCAAGGTCAGGCTAGATTTTTCCCAGGGTTATTTAATTTCACCGGTGTTGTTATGCTGGTCGTATACATGCATGGGTACTGTGGAAGAGCTCATGTTGTGATTGATCTATGTGAGCTTTCTTAAGCTTCTCCGCATCTATATCCAAATTTTTTTATATAGTGTGGAAAATATAATTTGGTTCACATGCTACCCTGGGAATGGAAAAGGAGCTTCGTGGACTAAACCTAGGTAAGATGTACGTGAGAACCGATAGACCGTTTAGAAAAGTTTTACTGCATCATTTTTGGTATAATAAGTATGCATCGGCTGCACAGATTGACCATCCATGCTTATCGACGAATGTGTAATGGCCCAATGGGTCTTGCCGCATATCGATACGTACGGATGATCAATCCATGCAGCCGATGTATATTGGCTGCATCGAAGGATAGTGCAGCAAATTTTTTCCCTGACTACTTTTGGACTGATATAGAAGTGAGCATGGATTGGATGCCCATGAGCCTGCTCATACTTGATCCTAAAAATATCAAGATGAAGAAAGGTTTGGGAAAAACTTATTGTACTGCCTTCGGTGCAGCAAGTGGGCATCGAACATAAGGATTGACCATGCGCTCGTACCACCATACATACCAAGGTCCATTGAGCTTTGACGTACATCGCATGCATGGTGACATGGCCGCATACCGAGTGCATACTTACTGGATTAAAGAGTGGTGCAGCAAGACTTTTTCAAAAGATTTGTGCTAACATGAAAATATTTGGCCCATGAGATTGGGCTAGACTTGATTTTTTAAGTCCACTCTAATTTAGAACCAAGTCTGTGCTTAAAAAAAAAAAAAAAGCTAAGTCCAGCTTATATATATATATATATATATATATATATATATATATATATGTATTGAATTTGGAAAAAGCCTTTGTCTAGTAACAACTTCTTTGAGTTTTTTTTTTTTTTGTATTATAATAATTAAAAAAATCAAAGCATAAGTCACAAGCTAATATACTTCATTATTTTTTCATAAAAAGTGCTAATCGGTTTGGGCCTTAGTCTTGAGAAATTTTGGACAAGGCCAGATTTAGAATGGCAATATTTAGTGGGAGTTTGGGTCATGCTCATCGATTTAGAATGGCAATACTAAGATGGAGTTGGGGTCAAGCTCAAACTGATCCAATACCTTGAGTTGCCATTTTTGACTTTTGGCTCAGTCCATACCCATCTCGAGGCTCATGTAGTCATTGTTATTTGAGATAAAGGGATAGCTCGATCTTTTTATCTCACCGACGTATCTGTGGTACCTATTGAGCACTGATATGGTTTGATGAGAATCAATGTACCATGTGATGTTAATATATAGCACCCATGCATGATTTATCCAAAATCTTTTTTGTGATCTTTAAAAAAAAAAAAAAAAAAACTAGTTTTCTGTATTGGCTAATATAACAATGATTAAATGTTGAATAACAAGTATTGAATATCTAATATATGACAATGATTAAGTAGAAATTTGAATTGATAGACTTAACTGAAGAAGTTGATTACAAATAGCATATGGATTATTTTTATTTTCTCTCCCTTTGGGTTGAAGAACAAATGTTTATACATAAAAATTTAGAAAATCGAAAGAAATATAAATAAATTTAATACTACTCTTATATGCATCAAAATTATTGGATTAAACTAAGATTGAATTGAATTGGACCTAAAACAATTTTAACCCATACATTTATAGAATATATTAATTTGGATTGGTTCAGGCCAAGTACATCTTTGCTAGACTCGAACTCAAGTGTCTCCAAGTTCAAACCGGCATTGAATTTGATTCGGGCATGATGGATTGGAGTGATAACCCTAAAACATTCCACATTTCAAGGCACACAACTTCTCCATCGTAACAAAAGTATACCGACTCCAATCCCAAAATCAAGGCTGCCAACTAAACGCTCCGTTGTTGGGGCCAACGTAGACAATGACCAATTTCATGTCGAAGGATAAGGAGAGAATTATAGCAAATCAAGGAAAAGTCCTGCATCGCGCGCGCTAATTATTCGCATGTACCTATAACTGTATATGTAGTGCATAAAAAAATAATATTATTTTTAACATGCATAATAGCATATGTGTGCATCTAATTATCATGCATACAATGTACAAAGACTTTTTTCAGTAAATTAATGTTAGAGAAGACGGTGAAGGGTGAGATATAAAATAGCTAGAGCCCGGGCTGGAATACCTAAGAGGCACAGATGAAGAGAGAGCCCCCAGTCTTATGGCCCACAGCTAGCCTATGCAAACGTTTTCTTAGACATCCTCTTTTGACTTCAAGTGAAGTGATTAGTTATGGACTGAAAGTAAACTGCCTAAGAATTAAAACTACAAGCGGAGAAAAACGTACAACTAACTAAGAAGGGAGAAGAGATTTCAAAAAATCATGACTCTCAGTAGCTCTTCTCGTGAGAAAATAGATATAAGACCCAAAAAGAGAACAAGATTTGATTGATTCCAAAGGAAGGTGCCCATACATTGAACTGCGCCAAAGGGTATAATGATCCGAGCTCTAACCCTGCAGCATCCATGAACCCATTTCATTACAAGAAAGTAAGATGGATATGATAGACTGAAATTAAATATATTGATCCCTATCATATATGCGAAAATATGGGACCAATATATTTATCCTAATTAATTAAGGAAAGATCGATAAATACCTCCAGCCATTGCTGTTGATTTTCTTCCAGATGAGGGTAAGGATCTTCCACGCCTTGCGGTCTCTCTCAGCGATGGTGTAAACTTTCTCTCGATGAAACCAGGCGCAGGGACCTACCCGTTTTATAAACCTTTATGCCTTATCTGTCCATCACAGAGGGCGCCGCTTTAAACGGATATGGTTGAGGGATTCTTATCTCAATCGTGAATTCAAAATTTGAATTCACGCAATCCCTCAAGATCAGAATATAGGACCACCTTAATCGTATCTAACCGATACGCTTAATGGAGAAAAAACCAACATTCTCCCACTTGGTCCGTATATTCTATTACTATAGTAAGAAACAGAATACATGAATCATGGCAATAGGTCCTCTTAAAATCGAGTATTATTTACCATGTATCACAATGTATTATATTTCCCAAACATAAACCCATATAACTTAATGAATAAACCCCATGTTTATTCTAGGTCCAACTTAATGATGCTCATCACAAATAAATGTGTACACTAAATAACTGAATGTGAAAAACATCACAATCATAAAAGAGTTTCATTAATTATAAAATTCATCATTACAATGAATTAAATAAAATAACCAAGACCCATACGGTCTACATGATCCCTAAACTTCTGTAGTGGCATGCCTTTAGTCAAGGGATCAGCTATCATCAACTCAGTGCTCACGTGCTCTATAACCACTGTCTTTTCTTTAACACGTTCTCGTATGGCTAAATATTTGATGTCGATGTGCTTGCTTCGACTACCACTCTTATTGTTTTTAGCCATAAACACTGCAGCTGAATTGTCACAATAAATCTTCAATGGCTTAGATATAGAATCCACAATTCTAAGCCCAGAAATGAAACTCTTCAACCATACACCATGCGAAGTAGCCTCAAAACATGATACGAACTCGGCTTCCATGGTGGAAGTAGCAGTCAAAGTCTGCTTGGCGCTCCTCCAAGATACAGCTCCACCAGCAAACATAAATATGTATCCAGATGTTGACTTCCGAGAATCAACACAGCCAGCAAAGTCAGCATCAGAGTAGCCAATTACTTCCAAATTTTCAGTCCGTCTGAACATAAGCATGTAGTCCTTGGTACCCTGAAGATACCTCATCACCTTCTTAGCAGCTCTCCAGTGGTCTAAACCTGGATTACTCTGATATCTCCCCAACATCCCAACTGCAATGCTATGTCAGGCCTTGTACAGACCTGAGCATACATCAAGCTACCAACAGCTGAGGCATATGGAGTGTTTTTCATTTCCTCCCTCTCAAAGTCATTCCTTGGGCACTGACTCAAATTGAATCTGTCACCCTTGACTATGGGAGCTATACTCGGTGAACAATTTTTCATCCGAAATCTCTCTAAAATTTTATTGATATAGGTTTCTTGAGATAGACCTAAAACACCTCGAAGTCTGTCTCTTTGAATTTTAATGCCAATGACATAAGAGGCATCACCCATATCTTTCATGTCAAAATTCTCAGAGAGAAATTGTTTCACCTCATGTAACATACCTTTATTATTGGTTGCAAGTAAAATATCATCTACATATAGGATTAGAAAACAAATTTTGCTCCCACTGACCTTCTGGTATATACATTGATCCATGATGTTCTCTACAAATCCAAATGAAGAAATCACATCATGAAATTTTAAGTACCATTGCCGAGAGGCTTGTTTCAATCCATATATAGATCTCTTGAGCTTGCATACTAATTGCTCATTATTACTAGAGGAAAAACCTTCAGGTTGTTTCATATAAACCTCTTCCTCTAGATCTCCATTGAGAAATGCAGTTTTCACATCCATTTGTTGCAACTCTAAATCAAAATGCGCAACAAGTGCCATGATAATGCGGAAGGAATCTTTCTTAGATACAGGAGAAAATGTCTCCTTGTAATCAATTCCCTCCCTTTGAGTGAATCCCTTAGCAACGAGTCTTGCCTTATATCGCTCAATGTTGCCTAACGAGTCTTTCTTGGTCTTAAAGACCCATTTGCAGCCAATGGCTTTTACTCCATCAGGCAACTCAACAAGATCCCAGACTCCATTAACTGCCATAGAATTCATCTCATCTTTCATAGCATCATACCATAAATTAGATTCCTTACAATTCATGGCTTGTGAAAACGTTTCAGGATCATTTTCAGCTCCAATGTTATAGTCCGACTCTTGAAGATACACAATATAGTCACTAGAAATTGCTGATTTCCTTTCTCTTGTAGATCTTCTTAATGTTGTAACAACCTCCTCTGGAGGAGTTGATTGTTCAACTATCTCTGGTAACTCATGAGAGACTGGATCTACTAGTTCATTATCAGCAAATTATGGAATTTCAACGACTGGTTGTATAATGCCCGTTTGGTCTTGAGGGGCACTATGAACGATAATCAGTCTGTCACTTGAAGTGGAAGGTTGAGCATCAGAATGTTCCCTTTCAGGAATCATGCTCTGCAATTGATCACTCCCACTGATCAAGTCATTCTCAAGAAATTTGGCATTTCTCGATTCCACAATCCTAGTTGTATGAGATGGACAGTAAAATCTATATCCCTTGGACCTCTCGGCATATCCAACAAAATACCCACTAATGGTCCTAGGGTCCAGCTTTTTCTCTTGTGGATTGTATACTCTCACTTCACATGGGCATCCCCATACGCGTACATGTCGCAAACTTGGCTTCCAACCTTTAAATAACTCAAATGGCATTTTAGAAACAGCCTTGGTTGGAACTCGATTTAATATGTACACAGCTGTCTTGAGAGCTTCTGTCCACAAGGACTTAGGTAGTTTGGAGCTGCTAATCATGCTCCTCACCATGTCCATCAATGTTCGGTTCCTTCTTTCTGCTACACCATTCTGATCAGGTGAGCCAGGTAAACTGTATTGGGCAACAATCCCATGTTCTTGAAGGAACTTCGCAAATGGACCAGGCATTTGTCCATCTTCTGTGTATCTCCCATAATACTCACCTCCTCTATCAGATCTCACAATTTTGATTTGCTTTCCACATTGTGTCTCTACTTCTGCCTTGAATACCTTAAAGGCATCTAATGCTTCGTTCTTATTATGAAGCAAGTAGAGATACATAAATCGTGAGTAATCATCAATGAAGCAAATAAAGTATTTCGGACCATGAAAATCCATATCCGGACAACAAATGTCCATGTGTATGATCTCTAATAGGTCTGAACTCCTCTTGGCACCTTTCTTTGACTTATTGGTCTGCTTGCCCTTAATGCAGTCCACACAAGTATCAAAGTCAGTGAAGTCCAAAGTATTGAGTACTCCTTCATTCACTAACCTCTTGATTCTATCTATGGAGATATGTCCCAATCTCCGATGCCACAACATAGAAGAGTTATCATTTACAACACATCTTTTCATGCCAGCCCTAACATGCATTACATCATGAGTGGTATTATTTTGTAAATTAATATAGAAAAGACTATCAGACAAAGTACCATTCCCAACAAGTTCAGATTTATAATATAAACTGGAAGAAGTATCTGAAAAGTTAAAAGAATAACCCAAAGGTACAAGTCTTGAAACTGAAATTAAATTCCTAGAAAAACTAGGTACATAAAAGGTCCTTTCCAAATTTAAAACAAAACCACTACTAAGAACTAAGGTGCATGTCCCTATAGCTTCCACATGTGAGCGCATCTTATTTCCTGAAGAGATATACTGCTCACTTCCCACTGGCTTCCTTAAGTTTTGCATACCCTGCAAAGTATTGCAAATGTGGATTGTAGAACCAGAATCAATCCACCATGTGTTATAAATAACATCAGCCATATTAGATTCATAACTGACAAGAGCTTTAACTGAAGTACTGAATTGCTCATCAATGGCCTTTAGTAGCTTCCTGACATTCTCATGCTTATCGACTAAACCACGTATACCAACAGAGATTTTTGTCTTTATGAACATTGTACTCAAGCGATTGGATCGCTCCCAATGTTCATAAATCACAATCTCATTAGGAGTGCTGGTCTGAGTTACTGAAGGTGGTTCATCCTTTCTTATAGCATAATCAATATCCATCCAGCCCAGATGAAGGAGAATTCTCTCCTTCCAAACCTTATAGTTATCACCCCTCAATTCAGGTATGTCACATTTTATTTCAGAGAAATTTATAGGTTGTATAACTGCAAAATTTAAACATACATGCTTATTATCAAAAATTGAGGCTAATAAAATGCTTTACTAATGTAAATTATGCATTTAGAAACCAGTGAATCTACTGACATAAAACTTGCATGTGGGCTAAAGCTCTAATTCAATTAGATTCACTTAAGTCTGTATGATAAAACTATCAAATTATGTTCCTTCTTTCTAATTCCTGTGGGTAGATTAGAAAAATATAATTTGATATTTTATCTTAATTAATTATATAAATATAAAACAGTGAATCTACTGACATAAAACTTGCATGTGGGCTAAAGCTTTAATTCAATTAGATTCACTTAACTCTGTATGATAAATCTATCAAATTATGTTCCTTCTTTCTAATTCCTGTGGGTAGATTAAAAAATATAATTCGATATTTTATCCTAATTAATTATATAAATATAACAAAATTCCTGTGAAATAAATTTTATTATATTTATATAATTAATTACAATTAATGTCTATTATTTATGTGATTTACTAACTTTATTATACAATTTTATAATTAAGGATGCTATGGCTACTCCTTAATTATTCAATTGTATTTATCACTTAGACATCATTTAAATTTTATGCTCAATTATGTCACTTAAGATGCATGCATAATTCATAAAATTTATACACACAAATTCTAAATATAATTGAACATAAATAGGCCAGACTAATGGTCCAACCACTTAATGAACGAGCCAACAGCCCGTCATCCTCACCCAATTCTAATAGTTTAATTTAACCAAAAAATTTCTCAATCACCTCAAAATTTTTTGGATCAGATGTGCTTGGACTGCTGCAATCCAGCCTGCTGCAGTTCAAGCTGGGCACACGGCCCAGCTTTGTGGCTGACTCAAGTTGCTGGGCGCACGGTCCAACCTGATTACTGGTCCAAATGGCTAAGCTAGCCAGGCGGTGGGCCAGCCCTGATCACTGGGCCATGCAATGGGCCAGTCTGGTCCAGGCGCTGGGCCAGACCTGGCCAGCGCTTGGCCCAGGCGCTGGGCCAGCCAGCGCCTGGCCCAAGCGCTGGGCCAGCCAGCTGCTGGCCAGCGCTACCAGCGCCTGGGCGCTGGCCCAGGCCGCTGGGCCAGCCAGCGCCTGGCCCAAGCGCTGGGCCAGCCAGCACTGGGCTAGCCGGCGCTTGCAAAATTTTTTTTTAATTCTAAATGCCGCTGGCAAGCCGACTTTTTTTTTTATTTAAATGTCCTGCACGTTTTTTCTGTAAGAGGCATTTTTTATCCGTCCTCGTTCCGTGCACATATCCAAAGCAAGAAAACCGATGCTTCCTTATCTCATGGCGATTTAATCATGAGATATTTAGATTTATCTTTTATTTAAACTATATCCAAAAGGGTGAGCGAATAGATAAGTGCATGGTTCATGGCATAAATCTTACTGATCAATCTCTTAAATAAAACTGAATTAAATAAACTGAATATTAAGAGTTTATCAGATCTAATGCCCTTTCAGATTATTCTTGATCACCTATTAACTCTCCCAGTACGCAGGTAGTTGGGTCAAACACACCAAGGTACTACAGTATCCTCCCTTATTGGTACGTCCCTAATATCCCTACCGTACACCCGTTGGGTGAAATAATCCAGGGTACTACTTGTAGCCTCCCCTTTGGACTATCCCTAAATGAGAGAAATAGAGATCAAGAATACCTTGTCCCTCTTTATCAAATAAATCATATAAAGATTGTTTCATAGAGATTTTATCAGATCCATATATCAATAGAAACAATCCTAATAATCAAGACAGAGGTATTTTTAAATGCTCTGATACCAAATGATAGACTGAAATTAAATATATTGATCCCTATCATATATGCGGAAATATGGGACCAATATATTTATCCAATTAATTAAGGAAAGATCGATAAATACCTCCAGCCATTGCTGTTGATTTTCTTCCAGATGAGGGTAAGGATCTTCCACGCCTTGCGGTCTCTCTCAGCGATGGTGTAAACTTTCTCTCGATGAAACCAAGCGCAGGGACCTACCCGTTTTATAAACCTTTATGCCTTATTTGTCCATCACAGAGGGCGCCGCTTTAAACGAATATGGTTGAGAGATTCTTATCTCAATCGTGAATTCAAAATTTGAATTCACGCAATCCCTCAAGATCAGAATATAGGACCACCTTAATCATATCTAACTGATACGCTTAATGGAGAAAAAACCAACAGGATAAAGTTCATACTAACTTGGGTCACTATGGCCCAAAAAGGATCCAATTAGTACTTGTCCATCTTCCTTAACTGGTTATAAACCATACAACCAACTTTCAATTTTTCGATGTGAGACTATTGGGAGGAGCATCACAATCTACTTCCCTTACAGAGGTGATGTCCTCGTCGCCAAGGGCAATTGATCATAACCACTAGACAGGCAGGATTCTAGAGGTTGCCTCCACATGTTCAAGAGATGGCTTCCATCAATGTAGCACTTTGCCTTATGGCCCTCATCTTCTGTGGCCCCTATAGGTTCAAAAGGTGGCTCCCATCGATGCAGCACTTTGCCCTGTGTGACACTTACTTCATGTACTTTTGGTTGGTACCTGCCTTTGATAACATATTGTAACGATTTGGGCCTCGGGTTCGCAGTACCCATGAACCCGTTTCGTTACAAGAAAGCAAGATGGATAAGATTTCGTTACAAGAAAGCAAGATGGATAAGATCCACACCAACTTGAGTCACCACAGTCCAAAAAGGGATCCAATTAGTACATTATCCTTCTTACTTTACTACATATAAACCACTCAACCAATTCTCAATTTCCATCACAATCTACCCCTTACAGAGATGACGTCCTCGTCGCTAGGGGCAATTGATCACAACCACTAGGCAGGCAGGATTCTAGAGATGTCCTCCACAGGTTTAAGAAGTGGCTTCCATCAATGTAGTACTTTGTTCTGTGGCTCCCACCTTCTATGGCCCTCATAGGTTCAAGAGGTGGCTCTAATCGATGTAGCACTTTGCCTTGTGTGGCACTTAGCTCCTATACTTTCGATTGGTGCGTGGCTTTGATACAATATTGTAACGATTCGGGCCCTAGGCCTGCACCCACGACCCCGTTTAGTTACAAGAAAGCAAGACGAACAAGATCTACATCAACTTGGGCCACCACAGCCCAAAAGAGATCTAATTGATACTTATCCATCTTCCTTAACTGATTATAAATCATACAACCAACTCCCAATTTCTCTAGACAACATTCATATCCCTCCCAATCACCAGGGCCTTATTCACAACTGCACTGTAAGTAGGAAGCTCAAATACATTGACTGTTTATCTCAGTCTGGACCGCAGTCCCTTAGTGAATCTGATGATCTTTACTATTTCATTGGTCATAATATTTGAAGCAAATCGGTCTTAATAATGTCAGGTACAATTGCTTTACATGTGAGAGTATGATAGGGCTTAATAATGCCTCTCCAAAGTAAGAAATTTACAGAAGGAATTCATAGGCAATTATTATTAAGTGCTTGTAGAAGTACCAAGTGCTTGATGGTAGTCCAAATAGCTTGATGCACCAACTCCACTCTCCTCTGTTCCAAAGGGAAGAAGAGACTTCGACGTATGGTTCGTCGCTTGTGCATGGAAGGAGTTCAGCTTTGCATTTGGGCCAAGATATGCCAACTGCTCGTCATGCGTCCTGGCTTTATTTGTTCGTCAACAGCTCAGTCCAGACGATGGGTTCAGTGTCATATTAAAAATAAAAGAGTTTTTATACCGTGCCTAGCCTATATTATTAATGTCGTATTTCTTTTTTTAGAGTCATAAGATGTCGACTAGCTTCAAGTTTTATGTTCGAAATTTTGATGAGAACATAATTAACATTTTGTGTTTGATGCCGGACGTACTAAACTTGTATATAATATGATAAATTGTTAATAAAATTTTGGCTTGATATTATAATTATTTGTGTTGCTATTGGTTCGGAATTAAAGAGCTTTAGATGCTTTCTACGGTTGAGCACGTTTTGAGGTTGAAATCTCTTCCAAAATGTTCAGAATTTTAAAGTTTGTTATCAGAAGATCTGGGGGTGAGTTACTTGCAGCGGATGGTCATGGATCCCTTGATATATCGGTCCCTATGGCAGAGCTTCAGGCTGCTTGGGCTGGTATCAGCTATGTTGTTTGTCATCTGGCCTCTAGCAGATGGATTATTGAGGAAGATTCTCTCACGGTTATTCGCTGGATTCTTCGGGACGGGGATCTTCACTCTACCAATCCTTTGCTCCGTGCTATTTGGGCCTCTCTCCGGTCTTCTGTGGTGCCTCGGATCCGCCATGTGTATAGGGAAGTCAATGTTGCGGCTGATTGGATCGCTGATGTTGCAGCTCGTCATCCTACCCCTTGGGTTTGGCATATAGGTGACCCATACCCTTTAATTTTACAATAAATCATGTATTTAGATCTTTCGGATTTGACTCACGTCAGACTGGTGTGATCGTCCGTTTGTAACAAAAAAAAAAAAAAAATACTTTTACTTCCTGTTATTAATGTTAGTGCCATTTCCCCATGACTGGTTCCATATTTGATAGACTTAGCAGAGAAAATTAGTTATTAGATGGATCGAGCTATCGTCAAATAATATTAGGGAAGGTTAGCAAGTAGTCCCTTTGTTAAATAATTGACATCTTATAAAAGAAACTTCTTATTGACTGAAAGTATATATAAAATTTATTTTATTCTTTAAAATTTCTCTAAGACACTTTATCTTTACAATAACAATAAATATATAATTATTTTATCGTACATTAAGTAGTAGAATTGATTTTTTTTTAAATAAAAAAATAGTATGATAAGTGAGATGTTACGCGGCTTGACTTTATAACTCGATCATTAACCGACGGGTTATCAATTTTTCTCTCTCATATTTTTCTTGAGCCAAAACAATATTAATTTTTCTCTCTCACGCGCGTCATCGTTCATAAGGTCCCGCATTAAATATTCCGCTCGTCAACATGTTACCAAATTTTGCTGGCTGGACGCAGTCACGACTTGACCGCAGATTACGACACGGCAACGCTCGGCGCGCATGTTTCATCATGATAAGATTTTGAACGTGATCTTGATAGCTAGTTTAACTTTAATGGAATATTCCCAATCAGTGTTAAAAGAGTGCCATCAAATCCGATCTCTTGGACATGGACATTTGAGTACGTATAGGTCCAATTTAGATCGGGTTCGATTCCAATTCGGTCCATCGAATTTGTTTTATATCAGTATTTAAACTTATATTTATTCAATTTAAACTCAAAAGATTTGAATTTAATTCGATTTAATTTACAATTGATCCGGATTAAAATTAATCGTAATCCAAACTTGAGATAATTCGAACCCGAGGGTTATCCGAATGGGGATAGCTTATCGGCACCAGATTCTTGGGGGCATTGACCGCACCAATCGGATCGGACGAGATGACCAACTTGAGAGCGAGAAGGGCAAGGCCATCGATCGCAGGCAAGAAAAAGAACAAACATAAAGGCGGACCATCCACACATTTCGTTTTACTTCCCATCTCCTCTTCTTTATTTACGACACTTCTTCCTCTTCTTTATTTCGGATAAGACATTTTTTTTAATACAATGTTAAAGCCCTGAGTTCAACTTATGCGTTCGGCAAGAAATTTTATTTTTTCATCTTTTGGGATCCATAATTCGATATTTATTTACTTAGATTTTTTTTATCAACTCGAATTCTCAATCCGAAATTTAATCCAAACCTAATTTTTAAAAATAAAATTAAAATTAAAATTTTACAAATAAAATTAAGATTAAAATTAATTTTAATTTAATTTTAATCATAGAATTTAGGGATGTTGATTATCTTCCTCCTATCTACAATCTTAAAGCTCACCATGCATTACATATTGGCAGGCTTGAGAAATTTTTTTTTTTTTTTTTTGAGGTTTAGACTTTTGATAATGTATGTTTAAAATTATAAATTGCATATAAATATATTTTTGCATATAAAAAATTATAGACTTTTTCTTTTCTTTTTTCTAGTTGGAGGGGGCTAAGTATGTGTAGTGTTGCGCTATGATCCAAACTAACTTTCTAGTTTATAGTATACTTAAACTACATACCTTAATTATATACCCTCCTATATCCTTTTTTTTTGTAAACCTTTACATCAATTACATATATTTTACTTTTATTTTTCTAATTTTATATTATATTTCATATGTTTAATTAATTAGTTTTATGCATGTACATTTTGCATAATGTTTTCAAGCATTTTAATCCACTTGCTATTGGTTTTTCATCTTGCTTTCTTGTTTCCTACTTGTATTTTAAATTCTTTCTAATAATATGAATCTATTGTTATGCATATAAATCTCTACTACCTAATAAGCATATCTCTGATGTGGTAAACTCTATAACCTTCCTTCTTCAATTCCAGCATATATATTTAGCATCTAGCAGTCTTATTTAGACTCTTGGCAAGTTTGTAGAGGTCCTGCACTCTTGGTGCGAATACATTAGAAAAGAAATAACTAATAATATTTTTATTCATTAAAATGCTTTAGACCTTATACATTTTCTAATATTTTTAAATTTTTAAATGTCAAAATATCATTATATATAACAATAAGAGTGCACTTCAAATTTTATTTTGCAAGTTTCTATTTAAAAAAAGAGAAAACGCTTGCATATTTAGATCTCTTGCTTTATCATTGTTGGTTGGATCATCGTTTAAACTTAGTATCAAGTATAAAGATATCAAAGAATATTTATCACATAATTTTAAGAGTTGATTTAAAAAGATTTAAATGTTAGGTGCAAGGGCAATACAAGAAAAGGGGTGAATTGGATTCATAAAAAAATAATTTAAACTAAAAAACTAAGTACTTAAAAATAATTTAAATAATTCAAAATAAAGCACTAATAAAATAAAAACTATGCTCAAGATATATCAAGAAAGCAAAGAGAATTAATGTAAGAAAATAATATGTACCAAAATAAAGAAAGCATAAAGAATTATAATGCTTCATCGTCCCTTGTCTACATCGGTTACTTAAGATTTCTTGAGATTTTTACTATACCCTTACACCTTCCTTTTACCGAACTTAAAGAAATCCTTTCTATCCTTTTTTGAAGTAAGGATGAATCCTCTCTCTCTCTTCTTTTACACACTTAAAGAGGGAACCCAAATCTCTCTTTAAAAATAAAATACTAAGAGGGAACCCAAATCTCTCTTTAAAAATAAAAATACTAAGAAGTACTCTCACAATGAAAGTAAATTTATAAATGCAGCACCAAACTTGAGAAGAAAGAGCATAAATATACTAAGCTCAAAACCTTTTTTGCAAAATTTTTTTAAGGAATTTATATCATTTTTTAAAATTTAAATCAGCCTATAAGTCCTTATTTTATAGTGCTTCCAAAATATGGTTGTTAGGGCTTAAGAGCAGTTTCAACGATCAAATAAAAATATGACCATTGGAGCTATCAAAGTCCGATGATCAAGTTCAATTGATCATTTTAGGTTCAGTCGATTATCCATTTCTAGTTTTCTAAATTTTTTTATTTTATTTTTATTATTGATTCAAAATCTAATATAATTCATTTTAAGAGTTTTGGGTCTTGTGCATTTATTCTTTATCCAAGCATTACAATGTGTCCTTACGAAAAATTAAAATTACAATATGCAAACCATTCTCTTGGACACTCTTGAATCGGATGGTACTTAATTTAATATTGTTCACCTTTGATTTAAACTTCTTGCTCGAGTTTTCTATAGATTTACATGTCGATGAAATTTTGCACATGTTTTGCTTTATTCCGATCATGATACCTATCTTAACATCACATACTCAAGCATTGTACTAGTCCTTCAATTAATATTTTTATTATTATCAAAGATTCAAAATATATGTTATTGACTCCTTATGTTTAACATTAGAGTTGATTTAGAAAGATTTAAAGAGGGTCATAGCTTGATTTTAAAGATATTTACGAAGATATTAAGCTGATTTAAGAAGATACTAAATATTATTAATTGCATAATTTGCGAAGCTAATTATGAAAAACATAAAATTTGATTTGAGAAGAATTTAAAAGCATTTGTTGCATAACTGATCCAAAAAGCTATAAAAAGTATCCATTTCCTTATCTCAATAAGCTATTTTGAGAAAATATCAATACTGATTTGAGAATCATTGCATGATTTTAAGGTTTGATTTAAGATTTAAATTGATAAATACCATAATTATTTAAATTTATTTTTTATATTATTGAATAAAATAATATAAGTAAATAAATATCTCTCTTACCTTGATGCGGTAAAGAGAATATTTTTACAAATCCTTTTCCCACAAATATTATCCTTGTATTTATTTATTTATTTTTAGATTTGAATCTTCAATAACTCTTTAATAAATTTAAGTTTATAAATAACCAAAAATATTTTAAATATATATTAATTTGATGGTTTATATAATAATTTGCATCATTGTTGGCATAGTATATGCCCAATAATATAGAAATGCTAAAACTCAACTGCTATGTTAAGGCCTAGCTTACTAATTTTATATAGACAATACCGGTGTTCATTGAGCAATACATGGAGTGTTGATTAGCACCATTTATTCTATAAATAGCACTAATGCTAAGTGCTTGCTTGATTAGAACTAATTTTAATTAAATAAATTTTTTTTTGAAAATAAAGGTTTTCATATATCAGTGCTCCCTTAATGATATCTTTATCGTCACTTCCATAAGCGACAAAGATTGCCTTGTAAAAGAGCCATCTGACGCTTCTATAGTTGATTAAATTATAAAAGAATTGATAAAGTATGTGCTAAATTTTAACGCTTTCCAAAAGGGATGTTCTTAGCCCATAGCAGGGGAGACGGCGGCAAGACTCTGAATTAAAAGTCCCTAAAGCAGTTGCATATTTCTTAGATTTTTCTCTGAATCTAATGGAAGGAAGGAGAGGATTCCAAATGAGAATGATGAAAGGACACCCGATGAATGAATAATTTATTATTTTAGAAGCTCCATATTCACAATCTGAATTAACCTTTCAACTTCAAACCATTCTTTGCACTAATACTAATTAAATATTTTTTTTTTTGAAAAAGAAAGGTTTCCATATACGAGGGAGCCCATCGAGATGGTATTCCATCACTTCAACCTATCAATCATCCTTTTAATTTGAGGAATTTTCATACGCATGTTCATTTTGAAGAATCCGATGCATCCCCTTCCATAAAAATTAGTTTAGTACTAGTTAGTATTTACACCTTGCTGGCATATTTAGAAAGAAGCTATAATGCCACAAGCTTATCTATTGATTCAATTAATTTTTATTGATCTAATTAATTCGTTAGCAAGTTAAAATTATATGATTTAAAAAGTAAAAATTAATAAGTAGCAATGAACTTGAGTTATAATCATAATCTCTTCCCTTACAATGAACTTCATCGTTCATGGAAAGCCTTTTCTTTATATTCATCAACTTCAGCTTTGATACCATTTGTAACACCCCAATCCTACTTGGATAACGGGCCGAAACCACATGACCAAAAAAACTCGAATGAAAATTAATGGATAGCAAATGGACTTGAGTTATACTCACAATCTTTCATTTTATAATAAGATGCAAGTTAGCCAGAATTTATTTGAAGTTCCTACCATAATCCCATTAATAGTCCTTTCTTCATGCTTATCAATTTACACATATTCAAATCAGCTCCGCTCTAATACCATTTATTATAATATGAATGCATCAATTAACTTTTGCATACTTGAATGTGCTCTAATACTATTTATAATATTCTAAGCTTATGTGCCGATTCAATTAATCCTTAAAGAATCAAAAACATATGGCCTAAAAATTTAAGCGAAAGTTAATAAGTAACCAGTAAAGTTGAGTTACAATCACTTAAAACTTTTTTTTTTCATTTATTAAATTCAAAATATCACATAAACTTTAGAATTTTGATTACTAAATTAAAGGCATTAGATATTCTCTTAAGATAAATCTTCTGCTCATTTCCTAAATGTCTTGCGGGCGGAAGAAAGCCTACATGATTTTATTTTATTTTTATAATAATTTCATCTCCGCGTTCCTAATGTCAAGTTTTTTTAAAAAAAAAATAAAAAAGGGATCTCATTTGTGCTAGGATATTATGGTCCCAGCAAATGATAGCCGCCATGCACGGAACGAAAAGAATAAGGCTTTTTTTTCTTTCTCTTTTTGACCAAGAAAAGATAAGACAATCGCAAGCTGTGCGATCTTATTTTCAAACCTCATTGTTAGATTTTAACCTTGTATATATATATATATATTTTTCTTCTAATAAAATTTAAGAAAAATGGATAAAATTAGAAGAACTAAGCCTCTCTCTTTTTTTTTTTTTTTTTTCTAAGTAGACAAATAAATAAATCAGCTCTTTCAGGAAGGTTGACTGGTTCCGTACATCCAGAGCGGTGTGTCCGATATTTTTTTTTTGCACGTTCTTCATTCTTAACTCGCCGCTCCGTCTCCATCCCCAGCCCGCCGCTGCCTTTCAATTCGGTCGCCGGACTTGACAAGACACCCGTCACGCGGGGCCCCCCTCCAGCGCGGATCCCCGAACCCGATGCGATCTCCACGCCATGGCTGACTCATCCCACGATTTCTTAATCCCAATCTCCTCCCCCACCGGCACGTTTCCTAAAATTGCTTCCCTCTGTCGTTATCCACTCTGCACCAACTCCATTTATTCCTCTGTTTTCTATTCGTCTCTATTCCACTATAAATACCCTCTTTTTTTGCCCTCCCAAAGGCCAAGGCTAACTCTTTGTTGTTGAATTCCTTTGCATTCCTTATCCGTGTTCTTTTTCTTCATCCTCAACAGATCCAGGAGGAGAAGATGACGATTACCATCGAGCAGCCTCAGAATGGTAAGATTTTTTATTGTTAGATTTGGTTGTCGATAGATTAGCATTCGGTTTGATTCATTTGGTGTTCATGTTTTTGGGCTCAGAGTTGAAAGTGGAAGACAAGAAGGTCGCCACTGATGATGAGCGCTGTGAGTTGGTGTTGATGGCGGTTTCATGGTGCCCGAGATCAATTCCTTCGGCCATACTTTCAGGTCCATCTCTATGTACTTAATTTCATCTTTTTTTAGGTTTTTTTTTTTGCTGCATGGCCCACTATGATTTTTCGTCTTTATTAGATCATCTTCACGCATGGGCCTGCCCAAAAGGGCCAAATTATTGCCTCCATGGGTTTAGGACTTGAACTCTTTCGGAACATATTTAAAATGAATAAAAAATTATTGCAGGGACTATGATATCGAGTCTTGAGAGGAAGAAGACTGTTGAAGAGTTTTATCGCACGAACCACATCCATCAAACCTACGATTTCGTACATATAATGTTATAGTTTCTTAATTTATTGAAGATTGGGTAGTGTGGTTTGGCTTGGAGCTAATCAACGTGCGATGTGAGGTGCAGGTGAAGAGGATGAGAGAGGAGTACGACAAGTTGGACAGAGTGGAGATGAGCATCTGGGAATGCATTCAATTGCTCAATGAGTTTATTGATGATAGCGATCCCGATCTCGATGAGCCCCAGATCGAGCACTTGCTGCAGACTGCCGAAGCCCTCAGGAGGGACTATCCTGATGAGGATTGGCTGCACTTAACTGGCTTAATTCATGGTATGATATCACAAAAATATAACCAAACTTTTTAATGAAATTTAAAAAGCCAATTAAAATTTATGGTATGATGCTAGTTTCACTATATATCGATACAATTCAGTATGGTACATTACATAACGTGTATTGTATCAACTCAGTGGTAAAGCTCTAATCCATAGCACAGTTTGGTATTTGGTATGGTACCCAGAGGCATTTAATATGACCGATATAGAGTTGATATGGGTTGGTTTAGTTGTTGTACTGAACCAAATGACCGTATCAGAATGATTCCAGTATGGTTTGGTTCGATTCATTATGAACCATTATCGGTTTGGTGCAGTCTGGCTATTTTGGCTTGTTGTATTGTTGCTTACCTTAACCATTGAAACTCTTTTTCATGCAGCAGCTCTTGATGGCCCTGTCAGCTTTTAAAATCTAAATGTCATCAATAGTTTAACAAGTTCCATCCACTCGCAACAGTGTTATACTATTTGGTAGACAATTTTGGAATGCCCTCCTTAAATCAGAGGATGAATGTATGCCTTTGATTTATTTATTGCACTTTTGGCTTCTAAAATTTATAATGGCGATTGCATTTGATGAAATACTTCTCTTGCCGGAATTCAGATCTTGGAAAAGTTCTTCTTCATCCTAGCTTTGGAGAGCTTCCCAAGTGGGCTGTTGTGGGTGAGCATCACCTTCCTGTCTCTATTTTATTTCTCAATAATATTCCTTTTCGCTTCTAATTACTGAGATCCATTTTTTAGGTGACACATTCCCTGTGGGTTGCGCTTTTGATGAGTGCAATGTTCACCACAAGGTATCATCCAAACTAAACTAATCATACCATGATTCTAAGATGTGATTGGAAGCAATAATTTAGATTTTGTCATTCTAATAGTCTACAATGATTTATCATAACAGTATTTCCAAGAAAACCCAGACTACAACAATCCTAAATACAACACCAAACTTGGAGCTTATTCTGAAGGATGCGGATTTGACAACGCATTGATGTCTTAGGGCCATGATGATTATATGTACTTGGTATGCATGACCATTGTTTTTTTTTTTGTAGGTTCTCATGTTTCCTTGTAAAATTTATTCAATGATTTAAAATACTCTATTTATCAGTGGATGTTAGTATAATTATTAGTTAATCTCAGGTGGCCAAAGAGAATAAGACCACTTTGCCTTCAGCTGCCTTGTTCATCATCCGCTACCATTCCTTCTACCGTGAGTTCATGAACTGATGACTTCTTTGCATCAATTTTCCTGTTCTTATATTGGAGTCTGTCTCTCTTACTAATTGAACTCAAAATGCCATGTTTCATGTTTGTTTCAGCACTGCACAGGCATGGAGCATATCAATACTTCATGAATGATGAGGACAGAGAAAATCTGAAGTGGCTACATATATTTAAGTATGATCTCTTAAGATCCATCTTTTTTTAAGGGAAAAAATCTACCATTGGAATTATGCTACATTAAGTTTCAGAAAAAAGACTATGTCAGAGAAAATTCAAATATGAGTGGAGTACTCAACTTATTCTTTCTTGCTCTATGTGCAGCAAATATGACCTTTACAGCAAGAGCAAAGTTAGAATAGAT